>JAGDQO010001618.1:600000-920151 GCA_018342035.1 Solanum appendiculatum
CGTTTTGTGAAACTACATTAGGATTAGTTACGTTTTTTTAAAATATTTATTTATTGGATAGATAAAACAGAAAAGCCATTTGTGAGCAGGATATAAATGAGAAGAAAATGCATTTTCCTTTAAGAAGTTAAATTTGAGAGTTACTAAACTAAAATTAAAATACAAATAATATATATATATATAAACCTAAATAAGTGTTTAACCATGTTTTGTGTGTGACCTTGCTAATATTGTACATAAATATATTCCCTTTTTGGTAACTTGATACTTTAAAGAACCTTTTGAAAATATTGTCAAGTAAAATGCAACCACTTCTTAAATAAAATATAGCTAAACACAAATTGTTATTCGTGTTGAACTTTTTTTAAAGTAATTTTATTTTTAGAATAAACTAACTTAAACAACTTAGCCAAATATATATGCTCTCAGTAAATAATAATCTACTCCAATCATTTTATTTTTTTAAAAAATGCATGTGAAATTTTTTAACAGTTATAAAAGCTTTTCATGTAATATACTGCAAGTCACATCATGTTTTAGTTAAATAAGTCACATCATATTTTAGTTAATTTGACATTCTATTAATGTTATATTCAAGTGGTAGATTGCTACGTATGATCGAATTAAATAGCTAAAGTCTTTTTATGTTGACTTTTTGACTTTTTCAACCAAAATGTAAAGAATTTAGTGGTGGTTTGGTATTACGTACCAAAATTTAAAGAATTTAGTGGTGGCTTGTTATTACGTATAAGAATAATATTGAATATAATCTATTAATGATATGAGATCATGTTAATATAATTTTTTTAATTTATTGTTTGATTTGTTATATTAAATGAATAATTTTTTTAAAAATAAAAATAATATCTAATATTGCTAATGTCATAATTTTAAGAATAGTATTTAATAAAGTGTATAATTAATATATATATATTATAAATTGAAACACTATCAAATAAAGGATTAAATAATACTAAATTTAATACAAAACAGTTTTTCTTTTTCTAATTCCTCCTACAAAACAATCCCTTGTAATAAATATTATCCTCTTTGTCCTAATTTATATGACCAACTTTCTTTTTATCAGTCCAAAAAAAAGATATATTTCTATATTTAATAATAATTTAGTTTTAAAATGTCCATTTTCAAATGATTTATAACCACACAAACATCTATAATTTATTTTCGACCACAAATTTTAAAAATTTATTTTTCTTTCTTAAGTTTAGTATCAAATAAACTTACATCACATAAATTAAGATAGATGAGTATTACTAAAATCATGATAGGAGAATATAAAATACCATGATAGAGTGGTATCACAAATATTAGTTGTTAGTCCATTTGACTTGTTCAAACTTATAGTAACTTAAACAACAAGTAATTAGCAGTAGTGATTAATATAGTTTATTACGTTGACATAACCTTTTATTAATATATAATTGGAAATTAACATAATTAATTATAGGTGCATGCTTGGTAAACATATGGCACTGACTCATCTGACTTGTATTCTAATTTTTCTTTCTTCTTCAAAGTTATAGAAATTTTAGATTAGGTAAGTTAAATTTTTTAAAATATCAACAACATGTCTTAATAATTTAAATGTTAGGCTTATTGAGCCTATAGAATTATTAAAACAAAAAAAAAAAGTATGAGATACGGTTTACAACTTTCTATTGTTATTTGTTAACTAACTTTTTCCTATAATTTACAATTAATAGTTAAAGTAATAGTACCATATTTTGTAACATTTTCTTGCTATCTATAAAATTCATCATATTTAATATGGTATTTGGTTTAGAAATCCGTATAACTAATTGGTATATAAATTACGAAAGAATCTATGCATTATTGTATATAGAATATACAGAAAATGTAATAACTAATACGCGAATGATTAAATTTTACATAATTTATCTATACATAAGATAATACATAGATTTTGTAATGACTAATTCATGTATTATTAGGGGTAGTATAGTAGCTGGTTAGAGTTATACATAGGTAATCTAGTAATCAGGGATTAGTTATATGAGAAAATCTATATATTAATTATTTTATGCAAAGATTAATTATGTAACATTTAATCATTCATGTATTAGTTATTCCACCTTCTATTTTGCATAAAATAATTCATACCTTCCTTCATAACTTATACATATACTCCTATTAGTTATGTGAGTTTTTAAATTGCAAACCAAATACTCCCTCCGTTTCTTTTTATATGTCATCCCTTTTAAAGTAAAAATTATGGGGGATGAAGTGTCGGGATAGGTAGGAGACAATCAACATGGAATACCACTTGTTGATTTTGCTTTCCCTTCTCTCTCAAGGAAGTTGTTTTTCATATTTTCAAAGAACTTGTTTTCTTAGAGAATATTTTGAATTGACCAACTAAAAGTGATAAATAATAAAATATCTTTTGCAATAACAAAAATTGTTTTCCTCCACGCTCTTAAAGTTAGATTATTTTTTACATCCTATCCCAAATGTTTTCCAAATTACAATAATCCCAGATTATTGTTCCTTCACCCGATACATAGCAAACGATACATAACTTATGTATCAGATATATAACTATGAATCAGATTCATACTGAATTAGGTTTGAAATAATTGAGACTATGGATCACAATAACATTTTTACCAGATACTTTCTACACAAACAAAGTTGTAATGTATATGTAGAGGTCTAGTGATGTATATGAATGTTAAGAGAGAAGGAAAAATGAGATTTTTGTAATTAATTCAAATGATAGAAATTCTTAAAGATTATGTTATTTTAAGTCGTGTAATTATACAATTTTCTTATAAGCATAGTGTCACACGAATTGAAACAAATATGAAAAAAAATATTTGTTAGGATTTGGCTTCTTACACAAAAGTCATTAATTTAGTAACTTTCATTAGTTGTTTCCTAAAAATTTGGACACGATTTTTGGCGTTGACCAATTAAAATCTTTGACTGTTGAAAAGTAAGAGGAATCACTATTAGCTAGCGTGCATGTCGAAAAGTCGCACATAGCTATTTGTGACATAAAATTATTAAATATTCAAATAATTATTTATACATATTAAGTAATTTTTAAAATAAAAATATATAAATAGTTGGTCCATAATACTTGCCATTTCATAAAATCAATGCATAAATTACCATATTCTTCCAATTATATCCTTGATAGAGTAGTTAATTAGTCTTGAAAATATATAATTTGACCAACCTAGGAAAACTAATAAGTAATTAATTATCATTGGAGTACTTCATACATTGATTAATTACTCTCTCCATTCACTATTCTATAAAATCTTATTTTGAAAAAGAAATCTCAACAAACAAATTAAAAATCAAAGATGGAGAAAAAATCAAAAATAATCTTGAAAATTGAAGCTTTAACAATTTTTTTAAAATTTTAGATCAATTGGTGAAAAAATTTGGTTCCAAAAATAAACTCAAAAATTTAAATAGTCATCAAATGCATTTTAATTTTTAAAATCTAGCATATTCATCATTTATTGAAAAGTTGACTTAAGAAAACTTAAATAAGGGTAGAAGGGTAAAATTACTTAATTTCTTAATGCAAGTGCAATCTAAAAAGGTGACATATAAAAAGAAACGAAGGGAGTACCATATTATTTTTTATATATGAATAATTTATCCCTTAACCAGCTACCAAGCGTGGTATTACTTAGGCAGAATTTACCATCTACATAATTCACTTTCAAACCAGTTCGAACTACTCCTTAATACATGCATAACTCTAACGTAACAAATTACCTTTTACCCCCACTCCAATTGAATCAGAGGATCAATAGTGTTTTAATTTACTTTCTAAGCGAGAACCTACAGAGTCCAGAATCATTTTTATTGAATAATTTATCCCGGAATTAGTATAACTAAAATTAATATTAATTATCCCTTTATCTCTCGTACCAAATCAGCCCGGTATATTTGATTGTATTTTTCTTCATAATTTCTCATGCAGCACTTGACCTATTGAAGAATGTTGAAGTGGAAGCCATAATAGGTCCAATTTCATCAATGCAAGCTGATTTTCTCATCAATTTAGGCCAAAAATCACAAGTTCCGATCATTTCCTTCTCTGCTACAAGTCCATCTCTTTCGTCATTCCGCAATCAATATTTTGTTCGTACCACTCTTAACGATTCTGCTCAAGTAAAACCAATCAGTTCAATCATTCAATCATTCGGATGGCGACAAATAGTACCAATTTACATCGACAATCAATTCGGAGAAGGAATTATCCCTTTTTTAGCAGATGCATTAGAAGAAATCAATACTCGTATACCTTATCGAAGTGTAATTTCTGAATTCGCCAATTTAGATCAGATCAAATCTGAGCTACTGAAATTGATGAATATGCAGACTAGGGTTTTTGTTGTGCATATGCCGATTACACTCGGATCGAAGCTTTTTACGATTGCGAAGGAAATTGGTATGATGAGTGAAGGTTTTGTTTGGATTGTCACAGATGCAATGGCGAATCAACTGAATTCGATGGATGTTTCGGTTATTGAATCCATGGAAGGTGTTATTGGGGTGAAACCTTATGTACCGAAGAGTAAAAAAGTTGAGAATTTTACTCGGAGATGGAAGATGAAGTTTCGAGAAGAAAATCCGAAGATTGTTAATGTGGAATTGGATGTGTATGGATTATGGGCTTATGATTCTGCTACTGCATTAGCCATGGCTGTGGAGAAATCGAGAATCAGTGGCACCTCTTTTCGAAAATCAAATGTTTCAGGTAAGTGTGGCAGATGGGTTGAGTTAAATTTGGACGGTTAAATAATTGGTCAAAATCAATAGAAAAGGGTTATAAAACCCAATTTGCGCTAAGTGTGATTTGGTCAAAATGGATTGGGTTAAAATATGTCAAATTATTGGTCATAATTAAACATGACTCGTAGTGTGTTTGACTAATTTTCAATGTGTACAAGTGTACATTTAAACTGGTATATAGTTGAATAAGTAGATACAAGCGTCATACATGGCATAATACATGTAGGACGCCACGTAGGATACCGTGTAGGACGACAATTGCCATGTAAGACGTGTGTGTTTACTTGGTTTAACTCTATATAAGTTTAAGTGCCTACTTGTGCACACTCAAAGCTGAAGGCATAGATGCCATATGACGTCAAGTTAAAGAGCACGTTTATGTATTATGCTTATTTTTTTTTAAAAAGGGTGTGACAACATTTTTGAAGTGTCCGAGTAACTCAGTATTGAAATAAGTTTATTTTGACACCTCTAAATTTTTCAGGAAATGCAACAGATCTTGAAGCTTTTGGAGTTTCCAGGGATGGTCCAAAGCTTCTTCAAGCTATACTAAACACTACTTTCAAAGGCCTTAGTGGAGATTTTCATATTGTGGATGGACAATTGCAATCTCCACCTTATCAGATCATCAATGTTATTGGTAATGGTGCAAAAGAAATTGGTTTTTGGACAAGAGAAGATGGAATTGTTAGAAAACTGAATTCGAGACGTGGATATTCCGTTTCCAAGGAGAATTTTGGATCCATTATATGGCCTGGTGACACTACTTCTGTTCCTAAAGGTTGGGTGATACCAACAAATGGGAAGAAACTGAAAATTGGAGTTCCGGTGAAGGATGGTTTCACCGAGTTTGTGAAAGTTACAAGAGATCTTACAACTAACACAACGATAGTTACTGGATACTGCATCGATGTTTTTGATGCAGTGATGGAAGCATTGCCGTATTATGTTCCTTATGAATATGTTCCCTTTGCTGCTCCTGATGGAAAGAGTGCCGGAGATTATAATGAACTGGTTTATCAAGTATTTCTTGGGGTAAATTTCTCCTTCTCCCTGTTTCTCTACTATCAACTTTTAAGTTATATATAATGACAATGTGAAGAGATGTTACAATTAACGATGTCTTTTAACATGTTGTAATAGGTAACTCGCCTTATATTTCAGGTTATTACTATTTAGGTGACTTGAAAATGTAAATGTTATACTAGATAGCAACACGCCTATAGAGCTTTAAGGGAAAACGGTTGAACTCCATATACTGATCTAAAACATATTGGAAGAATCTTATAGGGAAATATATATTGCAGTTGTATACTTTCATGATTCTTACATGCTACAAAGATTAACCAATGAACAGAACTTTGATGTTGTTGTAGGGGACACTACCATTGTCTCGAATAGGTCACAATTTGTTGACTTCACATTACCATACACGGAATCTGGAGTAACGATGATGGTGCCAATTAAAGATGATAATAGAGATAATACATGGGTATTCTTGAAGCCATTGACTTGGGAGCTCTGGTTAACAAGCTTCTGTTCTTTTGTTTTCATTGGCTTCGTCATTTGGCTACTCGAACATAGAGTAAATGAAGACTTCAGAGGACCTTTTTGGCACCAAGTTGGCATGATCTTTTGGTTCTCCTTCTCAACTATGGTCTTTGCACAGAGTAATTTCCCTTTCCTCCCTCTCGAATTAGTACTTCTCTGATTCATTTTATATGATACAACAACAACAACATACCCATTGTACTCCAACAAAGTGGGGTCTGGGTAGGGTAGAGTATACACATACCTTTTACCCCTACATACCTCATAGGTAGAATAGACCCTCATCTCAAGAAAAGAAGTCCAAATCAGTCCCCAAAAAAAGAAGTGACGTATAAAAAACAACAAATAATAACAGAAATGACAGATAGTAACAAAATGGAAACTACAACAAAACATGCAGTAGTCCAGGTATAAGAAACTAGAAAAAGTAACAGAAATCGAAGGACAAGAAACTACTGAAGCATACTACGACTACTAATATAAACAAACAACAAGGGCATCCGTGCATCTCCTTTTCACATGTCTGAACCATCTCAGTCTCACTTCCCGCATTATATAATACTCTTTCTACTGTCACCTTTTTATAGATGGAGCTTCTTTAACTATAAACTTCTCATTTTGCCTTTAATGACAATGTTTTTATAACCATAAGAAATGTCATGGTATGTTTAGAAGACCTCAAGTTGTCACTTTTAGTATGTGCCAAAAGTCTTTCTTTCTTAAACTTCGTGCCCGGTTAAGCATAACCATTTAAAATGATACATATGGAGTATACACATATTGGGAAAACTGAGGAATATCTAATTACTTTACACACAAATGCGCTTCAATTTGAATTACCTTTTGTTCTTCTATATAACATATGCTTCAAATTTCTAACCTGAAATTTCTTCTTTTTGATTCTTGATATTCGCAGAGGAGAGGATAGTAAGCAATTTGGCTAGGTTTGTGTTGATCATCTGGTTCCTAGTAGTACTCATATTGACTCAAAGCTATACAGCAAGTCTTACATCAATGCTAACAGTTGAAAAACTCCAGCCAACTGTTAAAGATGTAAAAGAACTTCTAAAGAGCAAGGACTATGTGGGCTACCAACCAGGTTCTTTTGTAGTAGGACTATTAAGAAAAATGAACTTTGATGAGGACAGACTTAAGGCGTATAACACTCCAGAGGAATGCGTTGATTTACTCGCTAAAGGAAGTGCAAATGGTGGTATTGCTGCTGTTTTCGATGAGATTCCTTATGTGAAGCTTTTCCTTGCAAATTATTGCTTGAAATTTACCACGATTGGACCTACGTATAAGACTGATGGCTTTGGATTTGTAAGTAACTCTTCCTTTACTTGATATTCTTTCTTTTTTCAGTACAAAAATCAAAAGCACAGGCAAATTTGAAGTGTCAATGTATACTCCACATATATATATCTATACACGATGTTGAAAATGTTGGACTCAGTTGAACCTATTAACTTTATACTCCATCCACCTCACCTTTTTCGATCAAGAAAGTTTCTTCCGCTAATAGTTATATTATGAACTATATTCACCATTCTTGTGATTTTCATCCAGGCCTTCCCGATAGGATCTCCTCTAGTACCTGATGTTTCGAGAGCAGTCTTGAATGTGACAGAAGGTGAAAAGATGGTACAAATAGAGAGAGCATGGTTTGATGAATCTACTTGTTCCGATTCAAGTACATCACTCTCCTCCAACAGTCTTGGCCTAGATAGCTTCTGGGGACTCTTTGTCATGGCTGTAATTGCTGCAGTTTTGGCTCTCGTTATCTTTCTATCGAAATTCATACATGAGCATTGGCACATCATAAGACGATCTAATCTTTCATTGCGTGAAAGATCCAGAATCTTAGCCAGAAAGTTCGATACAAAAGACTATAGTTGCCATACTTTCAAGAAGAGTGAACTAAGAGATGCACTGGCAGATTCAACACATGATTTAGATTGTTCACGGAGTCCTCATGGTAACTTGTCAACGTTACCTTCTCCACGAACTACTGGACCACCAAGTCCAAGCAATTCTAGTCATACAGAACAGATGTTACATTTTCCAGGGGAGGAAGGGGCTTCACCTTTGCATGTTGACAATGTAGCAGTAAGTGTTCAAGAGATTGTCGTTGAGTCTGCTGTTGATATTAACGCAGGCCATTGATGTTCACTCTTTTCCAACTTACAGATAGCATTGCCATCTTTGATTTGTATATTGGTGTAGAAATGGTTTAAGATGGTTTTTAGTAATAGTAAGCCTCTAACTTCACTCTTCCATAGTATTGAATCATCTCCTTCTTAGCTCCGCCCCTGTATATATGTGCCCGTGTGTTTATGTTATCTAATAGAAGTTGAAGAATGAAAAATTACTATTTGTATACTTGATCTTTTTAAAAAAAAAATCATTCAAAAGTGTATATATTACTTAAATTGTTTAAACAAAAGCACTCTTCCATACCTTTCTATAAGACTATACCAACACAAAAATCAAAATTTTATATGTATGGACTCTTGTAAATGGTTTATGCAGAGTGTGTTTTACTTGCCTGAAACGTTTTTATGGGAACGGCTCTTGTAAATGGTTTATACAAGAGGAATTGAATTTGTTTTTCATTTGGGTTGGGTCTAGAGTATAAAAAGGGGGTGAGACAATTTTTGAAAGCCACATGATATTCTTTGAAATTAAAGAATTAGTATTATAATTTTTTTGATAGGTTAACAAAAAGGGTAAATATGCATCATTTGTTAGATGACAACGATATATATGCATCATTTTTTTAACGAGAAATATATCTACTCTAAATTGCAACGTTAAGGGATATATTTACCCTTTTCCCAACTTTAAATTTAGGGTTTGCTGTAAGAAAGATACTAACTACCTCAAGCACAATTTAACGGTCTGCTTAAATTTTGTAATAAATCTGATTTTGCAAACTGAATAGGAAATTTGATTAATTTTGTGATAACCTTTTAAATGTTTTTGGTCAAAGTCTAGTAATTATAGTCACTTATTGAATAGCAAGTCTGATAAAAAATTTGAGAAATAATCAAATTCATTTTGCCTAGTCAAAGATTTGTAGACCCTAGATGAATTAGCATAACAATATTGCTAAATTATTAATTATTTTCCTAAAAAATAAATCTACTAACTATGTTTGAAATTTTATATTCTAATCAAATATATAAAACAAGATGAATAAATAAATTTGAACAGAAATGTCAACTATAGTATAATGGTTGATTGATGGTAAGAATATTACTGAATCAATAAGTTATTTCCTCTAACAAAAATCTACCTACGGTATTTGAATTTTAATCACAAAAATGAAACAAGGTGAGTAAATAAATTGTATACCAGCCTCTTAGCATGGATTTTGAACTAGGCACCTCAACTTGATATATAAAAAGTGTTGGTGTGAAAACATCATAAATTTCACAAATGAATAAATAAATATTTAAATTGAGGCGTGTATATTTCATTTTCTTTAAGGAGATTCAAGTTCATTGAGTTATAATTTTCACTAATTCAATAGTAACATTCTTGACTTGTCTCCTCTAAGATAAATATCGTGTAACTCAACAAACTCTAGACGAGATGTTGAGTCGAAAGTTCCACAAAAAGAACATCTTCATTCAACATAAAATTATTATTCTCCTTTATAGTGAACTAGATTCACCACACATATGTTGCATGTATATGCCTAATCTTGAGATTCGTATAACCTGAAATTGTATCCATACAATATTTTTCATATAACCGAGAAATTGTATTCATCATATATTTGTTCAATCTTTTGTATATGCAGTAATGATATAATTTAAGCACTATTTCTTGAAAATCTAAGCGAATAGTTATAACGAATTATTCTAGATCACCCAATATAAGTTTGTAATCGTGTGTTGAAACGGCATGATCGGTTTCCTTTATAATCGTGTTGACTGCGAAGGACAATTCAACTTCTTTGTGCACTGAAGAATAGTTGGGTTGACCTGATCTAACCGGCCATTAGAAACGCACTAACTCTTATTTCGCTTTAAAAAGTCATTTTATGTTTTGATATGCTTATTAAATAGTGTTGCTTGAATCTTTGTCACCTAGTATTGATTTTAGCGACGGGTAATGTCATCAGTAAAGTAAATATGAACGATAGTATAAGCTAAGTAAATGTCAATGTTAATTCAAGATGTTTATATGTATTAGTTAAAATCATAGAAAACAGAAAGTAGATTATAGCAATTTTATAACCTCAAGAACCTTGTGCTGCTAGCAGTTTTTTAAAATTTAGTGGTAAATACGAAGCAATTTACAATAGAAAGGGATTGGATGTTACCTATATTGAGATGAAATAATATCTTCAATATAGAAGTTAAATAAAACACGAAATATAAGTAATCATTTCTATCGAACATTAAGTTAAAAGCAACAACACGTAAAAATATCAGAGACGATATATACTTAACAATGATGAACATTTTAGGCATATGATTTATCTTAACATGATGAGATCTTTAGTGAATTGATATCATTGTGGTTGACTAATTATACGTGCAACAAAAGCAATTTCACTATTAAATTTGCATGTAATACAGTACATATAGCTAGAGACAAACAAATTACCTTTTAAAGTGTAAATAAAGATAGTCAATAAGATGACCCAACAATTCTACGATCTTCTCTTGTGTCACACAAATAATTTTTAAATTGTGCAATACTTTTGTGGAAAAACACTTTTTTCCTTAGAAATTATTTGTCTTCTCGATGAAAAAGAGAACCTTTATATAAACGTACAATTTAGGGTTCTGAAATTATTTTCCAATCGTATCAATTTTGCAACCGCAATCATTTAAAAAATGTAATTGCTTCCCAACATAACTGTTTCTAAAACATATTAGGTCTTCTTTCCACAATAGGGATCATATAATTAGATAACGACTCTTCACTATGACATTAACTCGTTTCTTGCTGAATTAATTCTATTATGATAAATTATGAATTATTTCACTAAAAAATTGTAATTGCACTTAGTTCAAATTCAAAAATCTTCTTTTAAACATTATTCAACTCCTCATGTTAAGATTCAGATGTTAATCAATCAAATTAAATTATCGATAATTTAATTTATTTATTATTTTTTTAAAATTTCCGCTTAACTTATTTTATGTGTTAGATATAAAATTCACCTGCAGGATTTACCATGAAAAATTTTAAACTTTTATAAAGGTGTATCATCAATCTCTACATCGAGATATGAATTTCATCAACTAACTATTATTTCACCAGTGTAATATATCATCAAATTTCTCAGGTATATTGACCCACAAAAGAATATCACATTTTAATAAATTAAAATAAAAAATAATATACACAACTAATAATAATTTTATCGAGATTAAGAGTATAAATATATATAATGAACTAAAGAATTTATTTTATTTAATCGGTGGTAAAGACTTGTCTCTACCTAGTCTATTCAATACATACAAAATGTAATAATACAAAAAGTTAAAACTATATTGCTTTCATAATCAAAATAAATTATATTTAATTCTATAGTATAATCATATACCGATGGTTTGTCCAACTTGTATCTTAAATTGTATACATAAATTTTATACTTATAAAAACTATTAACTTAATCTTTTGTGTATAAATAAACTCTATACAATAAATCATCTATCATATAAGTAAATGACATACAAACAGATAAATATGATCTATTAAATTTTTTATTAAAACTAAATGAACAACTATTTTATAATAAATATTATTGTCATTGTCAAGTTAACGTTAGATGTTGTTTCAATCATATATAGGCGACAATAATTAGTACATAATAAACTCACCAGAGATCTAATCACGTTGAGATAAATCATTGTGCATAATCAGCTCTCTTTATGGTTATTGCGCTTACCTCAACGTTCAATGAAAATAGTTTAGTTGTTACATTTTTAGTTGTTAGAGAGATTATTAATTTCACCTAATTAATGACTCTTATAAGTGCAAGGACATGCATTTTGTACATTTCAAATCAACGTCATGTTGGCATAATCAACATCAAAACATTTAAAACTTATATTTTGTTCAAAATAAGGGGTCGAGTTCATAATCCACGTTAAAGGCTAGCTTATATAAAATAGAGCAAGTACAAATGTCGATCAATTTATGTATAAGATTTTACTTAACGAGTATAAATAAAAATTGACAATATAATAAAAGGAGTGACTCGAAAACAAAGAAAGTTAGTACTCCTTTTTACTTTGATTGTGACAATCTGCCAGAGAACGTGTGCTGGATTCAAACATATAGTTCTGAAAATACATGGGCCCCTTCTATTAATTGGCAACATGGTTACGCATGTGCGACAGGCGAATAGATCAGCAGAGGTGAATGTTGAGAGGCCGAACTGATTGCCGGAGAATTGAAACTTCGCACATCTGGAGCCACTATTGGAATTATTGATAAATATTATTATGGGGTGCTTTATCGATAATTACGACAGTGGCTCCAGAGATGTGAACTTTCGTTTCGAAGTTCCAATTCTCTGGCAACCAGCTCGGCATCTCTACATTCACTTATGCCGATCTATTCACCTATCGCACATACGTAACCGGCTCAGCCGACGTCTACATCTTCAAAGTACTCTCCACCGGCGTCGGAGTTAAATCAGGTATGTTTCCTTCATTTGGTATGGTTTCAGACTAAAACAACAAATTTGACACCAATAACAATTACCGACAGAATGGATGAGTCGGAGGCGGCCTTAGTCATTGGATCGAGTTACTAGTAGGGGAAACGTTGAAAGAATTTATTTGAGTATTTGGATTTACCTGATTTACGGTCCTATTTATAGTCAAGTATCATTTGAATTAAAGAAATCTGGTCAATGCAATTAATTTTGTATCATTTGAATTAAAGAAATCTGGTCAATGCAATTAATTTTCTTTCCATTATTAAGTAAATATATATATTCTACTTAATTTGTTCTTATTGTTTAGAAAATACAATGAATCTAGTCACTTTGAATTGAAGTTCTTACTAAAATTCATTTTATTTTATAATTTTTCTTTTCTTTCTTCTAGAAACATAGATTACTTTTTTTAAAAAGTCTAAATTAAAGAAATCTGGTCAATGCAATTTGTTTTCTTTCCTTTATTAAGTAAATATATTTTTTACTTAATTTAGCCTTATTGTTTAGAAAATACAATTAATCTGGTCACTTTGAATAAGATTCTTACTAAATTTGTTTCATTTTATAATTTTTCTTCTTTTCCTAAAGTCATAAATTATTTTTTTAAATAAATAAAAAACAATCTAAAAAGGCCTTTTAGAGATCACATACGTGATTATTAGAAAACAAATTATTTTTTTTCATTATTAAGTAAATCAGGGAATAGATATCAAACTTATTTTATTCCTTATTATTTAGGAAATACAATCATTGTGGTTACTTTGACAGGATTTCTTATTAAATTCATTTTTTTTATTTTAATTTTCACTTGTCCTAGAATAGTGTAAAAAAATGTTACCTTAAAAAAGACTTTGAGAGATCAAATGATGATCGAACACTAAATTACTAGAAAGAATATTTTTTTTTCATTATTAAGTAAATTGAGTTATAAATAATTATATGTCATTAATACATTTTATTTAATATTATTCTTATACACTATATCAAACTATCTAGAAATGCTAATATTGTGCTGAATAATTTTATCATGGATGAGGTATAATTTTATCTAGAAATGCTAATATTGTGGTGAATATTGTTGTGTGGATTCCACCAATCAACTCCATTTTTCTTCTCTCCCCTTTTATTTTTCTGTTTTTATCTATTTTAAAACCAAATATTATTATTCAATTAAAATTATAACGTGGATTCCACAAGTTACATTACTAGTTGTGTGAGAGATTTTTAATTGAAATTATAATGTAAGAAATAAGACAATATTATTTTTTAAATATTATTACTATCATTAAATTACTACATAATATATTAGTAGTTAAACTTTTAAAATGAGAAAATTGAAAAAAAAAATACCCAATATCACAAAAATTGAGAATTTTTTTCATCAAAACTTTTTCAATATAACATTCTAAAAAGAAAAAATTTAAAATGTAATGAATAAAAATGACACTTAAAAAATCGCAACTTCTGAAAGGTACATAGAGATATATTTACATGGTATGTTTTAATTTAAGTGTCTAAGTGAAAAATAATGCCAATTTTAATTATATGTTGATGATTCAGCATAATTATAATCATAACACTAGTGCTTTTTGTGTACATAAATCCTAAACATTTGTGTACTTTAGAAATAACTGACGGTGTTTCACTATTTTTTTCATATATAAATTTAATTATGTTTGTATTAGAGGTTTATTTTACTGTATTAATTTTATTAATTATATTTTATAAATTTAAAATTAGACTTCTAATACCTTATATTGTTATTTGGTGATAAAAATATTACTAAAAATAATTTTTATTTTTTATTCGTTAAAAATAAATAAATAAAAGGAAAAACTTATGTTTAGTAAGCCAAATAAAATAAAACAGAGGAAATAAAAGAATTGGTTTTAACATACTTTAGATAATAATAGAAAATGTGAAAAGGAAAGAGGAAAGTGTTATTAATTCATTGTATTCATTAATTGAAGTGAATGTCCTTAAGATATACATGTACAATATTAATATTTGTTTAACATATCTTATTTACACTCTGATAAAGAGATGTAATATTCGATTCTTTTATACCTAATAAAAGAGATTTTTTTCTCATTCTCTAAATTATATGTCTTGTCTTATGCTATTCTATATTGCTTATTATTTAAAACACGCACAAATTTGCTCAAATTTGCTTCATGAATCTATCATTTACCTATTGTACGTCTCGTATTTTATTAGCATGTATCAAGATCTTGTGGTAAGTTTTGGTTTGGGCGGCTATACATCCAAGTAACGTCGCTATAAATTTACCCATAAGTCGTATATGACTTTATGATATTTAATTCTTAAACGCTACATCGTCTCATATAAAGTCTCTTTTAATTGAGATTGATTTATAAAGAAATACTAGAAAAATAATTGTTGCTTAAACTAAAATCAAAGTGATAAACTTAAAAGTTATATGTTTTTATTTTATGATTTGATGCCATTAATGGTACTGATTTGCTTCTTCAGTTTATTCAATTCATTATGTTAAATCTATCCATATCTCATTTGGTCATTTATTTTTTCCCCATTTTTGTTATTGTTTAATTATGACCTATATATAGATGGTTTGATCTAGCAAGGGTCAGTGCTTCATTAGGTCTACAATTCTGTTTTGGTTTCTATTATCATATCTTTTTCTCTAATTCTGTAGTAAGAAATAAATACAAAAAATTGTCATGATGACGATTCTATATCAATAGGAGAGTATCGCAGAAAACTTGTAAGTATATATTTCACATACGACTCCCCTCATTTGTTGTCAGGTGTCCGTCGAAAATTAATATCGTATATACAAGTAAAATAATACACAAAGTAATTAAATAACATATTCTGAACACCCTTGATACAACAAGGTACTGTAGCCCAGTGATTTCAGCCTTGAAGTGATTAAATAACCTTTTTTCTTCACTTTTTAAATAGAGCGTTTGCTATTTTTTTTTAAATAATTCAAAATTGATAGTATTCATTAAAAATTTTAGTACACTCATTCGTCTAAAAAAAAAGTTGTGTAATTTCTAAACATCTTTTGTGAAATTCTTCGCTCTGCTTAAACCCCTATCTAAAAATATTTTTAAAAACGAAGAAAATGACTTCAATAAAAGTACAAAAAAAACAAGTTTCTTTAGTGACATCTTCACTCCTACACCTTCCCTACTTCTCATGGTATTTATCTAAATTATATAAAAACTTTTAATATAATATTTTTTTATTTACCTACCCATCACACAAAAAAAAAAAAAATATAACCCTCCTTATTTTCCAGAAAAATTCTCGAGTATACCAAATACACCCTTTGTGAACTAAAACATTCACTTCACGTTGAACCCATGGAATTGGTCCCAAATATTTCCTTTCATGTGGTACATGTGATATTTTGTTGACGTACGTGCAAGCAAATTCAATTACTACAATTATAACAAAGTTCAAAAGATGTAATAAACTCATAAATCAAACTGAATGCCTACAAATCTGACATGCACATGATAGATGAAAATACACTTTGGTTTCTTCTTGCTTCCTATCATCGTGCTTTTTGGTCAAGGTAAAACGTTACAGTTCAAAAATAATAGGTTTTGAATCAACGACTACCGCCATATGAAAGCGAGTTGAATTGGTAATTTCTCAATCATTGACCAACACAATCTACTTGAAGACGATCTGAAATGAAATGGTTCAATGGGTTAGAGCACCGCCCTAGCAAGACAAAACTGCAGATTCATCCATGCAATGTATCAGAATGAATCGTCATTTCTTAATTTGTAAACCACTTGCACATATTCAACTACCATTTCTCACCAATACAAGTTGATGAGTTGAACCAATCTGCTCTGCTTGAAATTAAGTTGTGAAGGGAAGAAAAAAAAGACACCGATTCTCATATCTAAGGGCATCAATTTTCTTATTCTTTACCAAAAACAACTGAGCAACAGCCAAACTCAAAAGGAGGAGGCGATAAATATCCCGTGCAGCCTATTTAGCTACAAACAGACAAATGGCATCGAAGAAAATGCAACCTAGTTACAAGCAGATACACTGAAGAAAATAACGATTACATAAGCATCATTTTATTTTTTGAATGGAACCGTATCTATCTCACTAGATGTACGCTTTACTATCAGGAAATATATGAAAATTTGAACTTTCGGCATTGGTATCACATTATCATTATTTTCAGATGAAATCATTCACCTTATACAGATCTTTGCTGACTGTAGCGTAAGATTCCATGAACATCAATCACGCCAGGAGGGAATACAGGATCTGTTGCTGCTCTGACGGCAACTTTAGCCACTGCAGTGACATTCACAGGAGGAGTAAAAAGGGGCCCAACAAGGGGTATTTGACTCAGAGGTTTTGCGCGCTGTAGGATCTGAAAATGGAACCAACAGAAACTTAAACAACGCCGTATAAACATACAAAGAGAAACTATCACAATGCACAAATAGGAAAATCTTGCATGGATGGAAGATTCATATAGTATGACCATTCATAGTATCGATCGGACAGGAGACAAAGAAAAAGATTCATGTTCCTTTTCCATCTAACTATTTTTTATTACCTTATTAATTTTGTGTAGACGGGACAATGGGGTTTGAGGGTCTTTGCATCTTTTGACAATACAGCACATGTTCAATTCAATAACCAAAGGAGTTTCGTTAAGGAATGACGGCTAGGTGAAACAAAAAACTGATCTCTATTGGATGTACATGATAAAAAGAAAAAGTGCAAGGGACGGTGAGTAGTCCAACTTTTGTTCATTTTCCAGGATAAGAAGCAGTATGTGCATTAGTTGTGCCTGAAAAAGAGTAAAATTAAGCAAAGGGTACACACACCATCTCTAGAGGTGAGCCAATTACACCGAGGGGTAATTTCATGCTCCCAACACGACGGGTTCCATAGATAAATCCAGGCCTCAGGATTATTCCTGAAAAAGATATGATATTCATCAGATGGATTTTTATAAACATGTGGAGCAAGTCTTAACACTTAATCTTAAATAACCAAACAGAGATACAATTACAAGCAGATTAAACTTACAACCTTGTGCAATAAAGGTGAAAAGCATCAAGTCCAATATTCCATGAAAGTTTCCTTCTAGAACAAGGCGTTTCTCTATTTTCACTCATTTGCGGCTTTTTCCCATGTTTATAGAGTTAGGTCAAGCGCTAGATGTGGATCCTCAACTTTCCAAACAAGCTATTTTGAGCCACTTGCTAATGGGTCACAAATTCAGATGGTTGTCTTCCATCCATCTAAAAGTTCCTCACATCACTCCTCCGACTAGTGGCGGATCTAGGATTTTTTACTTAGGGGGTTCGCAAAATAAAATTGCAGTGCCTGGGATTTAAACTTGGAATCTCAAAGTAAATTTTGAACCCCCTAAACCACTAAGTCAACCTCTTGTCTTGTATTAAGAGGGATTCAAATCTATATATATATATATATATATATATATATATATATATACACACACACACACATAAAAAATAAAAAAAAAGTTACCTTATATATACAATGTAATATATACAATGTAATTTTTAGCCAAGGGGGTTTGGGTGTACACCCTCCCGACCCCCTAGATCCGCCCCTGCCTCTGACCCTCTTCAATAAGGCCGATACATGTTGCATAAGCCCATAATGAGTGATGTACTGTGCTCTTGAAGAAATACCATGAAATGTACTACATGTTTGGAAATGGAAACCCCTAAAGAAGCTTTAATAGTGTGTTACATTGCCCATGCAGTTCGAAGTAAGTGCAGGTCAGGACAAGTAGATTAAATAGCACAGTGTTTATGATCTGTTGACAATTATCTGAAGATAACTAATCAAAAGTTTGAGAAAGAAAATAATTCCATCACCCGATATGAGACAAATTGCAATTTTGCCTATTACTTTAATGCAAGTAGTGCAGTAAATAGATATAGAGGGTACACCAAAAAGTGGTTACGCAATGAAAACTGAAACAGCTTACCTCCGTATGGATATCTTGTTAGCAGCTCAGTTTCAGCAGCTCTCTGCATACATAATAGAGACATGAGGCAGAAGAACAAAATGGTAACTTTCAGAAGTTCTCTAAATCTCATCCCCGGTCATCCGACCTACTTAACAGTTGCTAGTTTAATTACTCTCACTATAACATCCTAGACCCTAATATTTATTTTTACACAAATTGTCAGTGCAAATCCTTCAAAAATTGTTTACATCCAAGGTACCTGAAGTCCATTTGAAGATTCTTCTTACCTTTGTTTTTTCCTTTTTGGTTAAAGATGGGGAGTGGAGACAGAATTGGCATAAACTGGTGCTATAGTGTATTCATTTTTTTAAAGAACATGATTCCAAACAGCAGAGGACCCCTTGGGGAATTAGCAACCAGCCCCAAGCCTCTTCTTTAGGGATTTGGAATTACCAACCCAAAGAAAAAGCACAACTTCTAAATTTGTCAAATGATAGAGACTACATCTATATCTGACCATGAGTAGGATATCATAATTATGTTGATTATCAAGAAAATGTGTCTATTCATGTGTCTGGATTCATTAAATATAAGCAAGGAAACTATTATAAAGTATTATATAAAACACCTTAAGATATTGAGTGCTTGTGCACATTCTCAAGATATTCACCTTAAAATATTACACCTTAAGCCCATAATTAACATCTTCAGCACATTCTTAATTAGTCATTCGTCTACATTTCATGATGTGAAATGGAACTGTTTAGTGTCTTTTTTTCTTGGTGTAAAGGAAATTGTATAGAGGAAGCAGAGGAGATGATAGATTTCTTAGGTGCTCTGTAAAACTTCTTAGGTGCTCTGTAAAGCTTAAAAGTTTAACCTAACTACCTTGTAACTTTTTGGAGGTAGCCAGTAGAGGTGGCAATTGGGCGGGTTGGGTTAAATTTGGGCGGGTCAAGACAATAAACGGGTCAAGACCCAACCCAAATTTGTTTGGGTCAAAATGAGTTGGGTCAAAACGGATTAGTAACGGGTCATAACCCAACCCACCCAATTTTTACTAAGTTTTAATAGCTTTATTTGTTATGTTATAAGCTTTTAAAACCTAATAAAATTATTTTTTTTCTTTATTATAACTATGTATAACATATAAAATCAAAAAAATGCTTTTGAATAATATTTTCACAAGATTTCTCAAAATCCAACTAGGGTTACATATCAACCTAATTTTTAATGGGTTGAAATGGATTGGGTTGAGATGGGTTGAACTTACTAATGGGAGGGTCATAAACCAACCCAAACCTAAATGGGTTGGGTCGGGTTGGGCTTGATTTTGCCACCCCTAGTAGCCAGCATTCCTTAATGCTGAAGAATACAGCAGTACTAATTCTCAAAAAAAAAGAAAGTATTCAGCCAATACCTTCCCCTCATAATAACCTTGTAACACGTAATTTGCAATGCCAAAGTCTGCAGCGGAGATGTAAACAAATCTTTTAACTCCTGCACATAGAGATAAAACATATTATAACAACATTACATCGACCACTCCAGCATGAAAACAACATATCAGATCTACCAATACAGCAGTTGGAGGGGGGGGGTGTCCTCTTTTTGTTTACACAAAATGTATGTGGTAGTTCCTCAGCAAAAACAGATTTTAGTTTTTTATTTGAGAATGGTAACATTTCTATTCATCAGTACAAAGATTGTACTAGCACCTAGAATATAACACAGAGAAAGAAAAGAAGCCTATGTACACTTCACAAGGCTTCCAAAAAATCTAGGATGGGGTCAGCATCCTCTATACAAAACTCATTACACCAAAATGCAAGCTCAGAATGCAGTTCATCATGACTTTCTGGATTGGGCTACTCTTTGTTCTCAAAACATCTGTTTTTCCTTAACCTACAAATGGCCCACCATAAGCACAATGGTATTTCCCTCAACCATTTCTTCTGTTTAACAGTCTTCCCAGCTTAGTCCCGAGCTATCAGAAGTTCAAAAGTATTGCCAGGCATAACACATTTCAGGTTATCCAGAGTCGGAAAAAGCTGCCACAGCTGGGAAGTATAAGCACAGTGCACAAAAAGGTGGCTGTTGTCTTCTGCTATTGCTTTGCAAAGAAAACATCTGGATGTCAACTGCATACCCCTTTTCAGAAGATTATCAACAGTTAAACAAGTCTTCTGAGCCACCAACCATGAGAAACAGTTCACTTTGTAGGGAGCTTTTGTCTTCCAAATCTGCTTCCAAGGCCAGTTAGGTTGCTGCTGACCACCTGACCCTCATTACTAAAGTAAGCATAAGTACCCCTAACTGTGAACAGATTCTTCCCTTTGTCCTTCCATACCAGAACATCTTCATTTAGTGCTCTCATCTCTTCTGAAGTCAGAAGAAATGTAGACAATCCTTCCATCTCCCAATCATTTAGCCCTCTTCTGAGGTTAAAGTTCCAACCATTTTTGGTCAAGACTTCACTGATAGTGGCATCAGTGTTCCTAGCTACTCTATGTATTTCTGGAAAGCTGTCCCTCAAAGGTTCTTCGACAATCCATTTATTATTCCAAAAAGCAATTCTCCTACCATTCCCGAGGTAAGTTCAATGTTTCTTTCAAAAACATCACATAGAGACTTGATGGATTTCCATAAGCTTACTCCATAGGGGGCGTTGACTGTATTGGTGCTCCATTGGCTAAGGGATCCATACTTTATATTGATGACCTCCCTCCATAGGCTGTTTTCTTCTCTAGCATACCTCCTTAGCCATTTTGCCAGTAAACTCGTGTTGTGCAACCTCAGGTTTCTGATATCAATTCCTCCCTCCCTTTTGTTCCAGACAACTGTTTTCCATCTCACTAGATTGTACCCATTCTTCTCTGCATTCCCTTGCCATAAGAACTGACCCCTAGAGTGTCCATCCTTTTCTCCACTTTGGAAAGGATAGGGAATAGGGACATGGCATAGGTGGGCATTGCATCTATCACTGTGTTGATCAAGATGGTTCTACCCCTAAGGGATAGACATTGAGACTTCCATGTTGTCAACTTTTTCTCAAATTTGTCCAAGACCTCATTCCAAATTTTCAGGGCTTTGTCCTTCCACCCCAGGGCCAGACAAAGATATTTGGTAGGGAGTGATCCTACCTCAACACCCAGAATTTCAGCAAGTGTCTGGCTATCACTATCTGGAACCTCATTCACGGGAAATAACAGGCTTTTTTCCCAGTTCACATGCAGGCCTGAGACAGCCTCGAAGAGAATCAAAATGACTCTGAGGTACAAAACATTTTCTGCATTTGCCTCACAGAAGATCCCAGAGAATTATTTATTAAAAAAAACAAGAATTATCTTAACACTGTGGAAGGTGCTTTGATTGATAAGAGGAAGGATACCATCTATAGTAAAAATATTCTATGGCCAAACGCCACCTTAGTCTATCATAATCAAATAATGTCTCAATATTGACTGAAAACTTATCTTTTGAACAAAAGAAACAAAATCTAAGATTTCTAGCATAATCAAATTTCGTCTACCATAATCAAATAATGTCCATCTCAATATTGACTGAAACTTTCAACAAAGAAGGCAAAAGCGCAGTTCCTGTGTGAGAATAAAAAGAAATGAGGCACAAGAAGAAGATTCAGTTGAAGACTAGGGAGAGTTTCAGTTTCAACTGCATATCTTGAGCATTGGAATATGATCATGGCACTTGGGGAAAGCAAAAATAGTTATGAGATTGTTCACTTCTCTACCGTCGAACTTCAAAGGAAATCTATTGAAAGAAGAAATTAAGTTCCCTTTGGCAGAAAGGTGAGATAGGCATATTTCAGATTCAAAAGTTGAAAAGTAGAAAGGGATGTCCAAACTAAAAGGACCTCCAGAAGAAAGTTAGGTCACCGTTATCTACTCCTACGGACAATAGGCAGCAGGATGGAAGATAAACTCGTGAAATGAACAATCATGCGCTCTAATATGCAAAACTTCTACAAATTGTTGATAGTTGATCCTATGACTGCACCAAATTGTCATCTAACTACTTGGTTCCGATCAACTATGCAATAAAATATTAAATCATTCACCAATATATCTACCATTACTATTTTTAGGTGGCGTAGAAACGGGGTAAGTAGTTATGAATTACCAAGCCAAAGAGATTAGTTTTTTACGAATATCCAAAAACTTTTTTCCTAATAATGAAATGTTTCCGATGCTTGATTACAGACCCAATTTTCCTCCTCCTTAACTAGCGCTCACAAAGTCCAATCAACAAGATCAACTTCCCCCCCCCCCCCCCCCTTTCCACCACATACCTCAACTCCACCTATCAAAAGGAATTTGTACATAGAATATCAATACTCATAACTCCCATTGGGGTTTTTTAAAAGAGCTGACAAGCTTGCTTAGAGCAATATCTCCTCATAAGATAACAGAGACCCTTTCCAACTGTTGAACATCACTTAAAAGTGCTACCAACATCAGGTCCTTGCAGGCAATTAACCTACTTTTACCTACTAGAGGGAGCAATAAATATTAAAAATCCAGGTCAAAACGAAGCAATCAACTGTAGAGGCAATTAGAGGTGGTTTACGACCAGTTTGAATTACCAACAGGTATCTCTAAGACTTCAAATTTTAAGGCCTGTGGGAAAATTATTTATAAAAAAAAACAAGAATTATCTTTAACGCTGTGGAAGGTGCTTTGATTTGGTAAGAGGAAGGATACCATCTATAGCAATTAATTAAAGACTTCATGGCATTACATTATTCTAACATTCAGGTAAAGTTATCTACATATATAACTAAGCTTCTCTTATGGCATTGAAAGAACATAGTTTTCTTGGTCTGAAAAAAAGAAGTATTAATCTAAATCTCATACCAGTATGGAGAGGTGCTTAAGTAGACTTTTATAGCTAACTAATACCTTCTTCTGAAGCAGCTCTGATGGCATTTATATTAGCTGTCCCATTGATTTTATACATGTGTGAGTTAGAGCCAAACCCACCAACACAAGAAATCTGCAAAGATAATTTGCCATCACATAAGAGAAAAACAACCAGTGCTCGGAACTTCACATATAAATAACATAAAAAGAAGCAGTGAACATAGTGGCTTTTCAGAAAGACTTCACGAGAATCATATTGAATTGGAACAGTAACTTTAACCGGAAAAAACAAAGACAAATATCTTCGAACCTAAGAAGAGGGAAGGCATACTTCATCAGTTAGACCATTTAATTGAAGCTGTGGATGAAAAGATATAGATAAGGCTATCCACAAGTACAGATAAATTTAATTGTTTCTGAATATTGAGAAGCTCTATGAAGTAAAGCTCATATTCATTTTCAAACCACTAGGGATCCAACTTACTTACCTTTATTCACATAGAAAAAATTCTCAGTTTTAAGGGTAATAAAAGAGTCGAGGAGTATCTTCCAAGAATTCTGAAGAGTATGAGTGAATTGCCTGATTTCAAATATCACCCAATGTGTAAGCAGCTAAAACTTGCTCATCTTATCTTTGCTGATGAATCAACGATATTTTGCAAGGGTGATTTAGGTTCTGTGACTAGGGTCATTGAAGCCTTGACACACTTTAGCAAAGCTTCAGGCTTGGTTGCTAATATGGAGAAGTCCAGTATATTCATGGCTGTGGGTTGATGATCATGCAAAGGAATTATTGTTGGCTAAGACAGGCCTCTCACTAGGTTCTTTTCCTTTTAAGGTATCTTGGTTTGCTATCAACTCCTACGAGATGGAGCAAGCTGGAATGTCACCAATTGATTGAGAAGATTACTTGCAGGATTTACTCCACATACTCCAAACAATTATCATATGCAGGGAGGCTTCAAGTGATTAATGCTGTATCATTTTCTATCCATAGCTTTTAGGGGACTGTGTTTAACCTGCCATAGTGTTTTAAAGAAGTTGATAGAAAACATAGAGATTATCTTTGGGGTTGTTCTGAAGAGAAGGGGAAAGTTTCTTTAGTAGCTTGGGAGAAAGTCTGTTTACCTAAGAAGTGAAGGGGATTGAACATTAAAGGGTGCAGGAACTGAAATATGGCATCTGTTGGAAAACTGGTGTGGCATCTAATTGAGAACAAGGCCTCTCTTTGGGTCAAATGGATGCATGGAATTTATATGAAGACTGACTCAAACATTTGGACAGTATGGACACACAAAGCTCCACAGGACTGCACTTGGTACTGGAAAAATATCAATTCCCTGAAAGAGGACATGAATGTTTGGTATGAGCATGGGAGCTACAGCCCAACTCCTGGAGGGAAATATTCTATCACAAGAAGTTACAATGCCATTATTGGGACTCAGAGGGAGATGGAGATATCTGAACTCAATTGGAGTGCAGAATGTTCAAATATTATGGCTGGCAGTTCAGGACAGGCTTCTTACCAAGGAGAGACTACTCAACTTACAAATTCCTGTGGAAGATATGAGATGCTGCTTATGTGATACCGAGGCAGTGGAAATGAATCATCACTTGTTTGTGGATTGCACTTGGGACTAAACTGTCAGAGATCCGCTTATGCAATGAACTGGAATTCAGATACAAGCTGTAGACATGAAAGAAGTTCTAGCCAGAATCAAAAGGAAGCATTGGAAGCAATTCAAGGCGGTGATAGCTGTAATTTGGGGGCTATAATCTTATCATTCATGGATAGCAAGGAATTAGAAATTGTTTAAAGGAGTAAATGCACGTACTGAGGTGGTAGTTACACAGATTAAGAAGGAAACCGTAGAGAGGATAGATTTACTTAAACTGTCTAACAGGAGTGCATATAGAGGTTTTTTGCAGCATTTACTGTGTAATTAGTGACTGTTCTAAGGCCTAAGTTTCATAACACCCTTCCTAGAAGGTGGTTGGGGGATTAGGTCCTCTTTAGGTGTTTTGTCTAGTTATCAATTGGTAATATTCACAGTTATCAAAAATATAAGGGGATAGTGGAGCTGAGGTCTAGTCTCACACCAATTACAGACCTACATTAATTGGTCCAATTATTCTATCACTCTGCTCAATATCCTGCTTAAGAGACAAACTCCCTCTCTCTGGTTTTTCTTATTTATCCACCCAGTATCCAAAACCCAAAACCAACTCCTTCTCCAGAATCTGTGTCTGCAACAGGTAGGGGCACTATGAGTAACACTCCCTAGCAAGAAGTTCTTATTCCCAGGGCACGAACCCCAGACCTTGTGGACCAACCATCCCAGACATCCCATTTCTCTCTGGTACAATCAATCTGACTGATTGATTACTTGCATACTGTTCCAAGTTCCTTACACTCTATTAAACAAAGATAAACCAGATAGTCCCTTCATAACCATGTAGAATTGACTGTTACTACGATTACCATGCACATAGCTCAGGAAAAGTTTCAGTACAAAGAGAATCCATCAGCAACAGCCCACGGATTATATCAGCAGCAATGACCCAAAAATATTCTTCAGTTTTTACCACAGATTAGCATCTTTTGCCACAAAAACAATTCTTCAGAAAATACCACATATTAACAACGCATCTTGTGAAAAATTGAAACATGCTACCAATTTTTTTAAAGAAGAGGGAAAATCCTTAAACATGGCAGACAACAACTTTCTCAGTAGGATTACCGACTAAAATAAGGAGGAACATCTTGCCATCAACCACCGTAACTTTCAAATTATCCACCCCCTCAAACAGGGGGAGACAAACAGAACCAACAAAAGATAGGCAGCAGCATTTCTGCTTCAGTGTGGCTTCAACCAAGTATCAATTCCATCTAGCAATTATAATAAAATTCAGGGCTACAGGCAGTACATACAACAGAAGTTACTCCCTTGAGTGCATCCTTCCATGAATCAGTCGAGAAAAGGTTTCCTGTTAGGAGGAGAAAATGCTTAGAAGGCCCATCAGGATCATGAAGAGTCAAAAGTAAGTTGCACGACGAGAAACAACCAACCTTGATGCCAAATCACACTATTATCCCAAGAATCTTGGATGGACGGCCTTCCTGTTCTACAAAAAAGGCCAAAAAATGATTTGAACAACATGATTGGCATCCTAACAAAACTTCCAACTAGAGAAGGGTCAAAGACTAGAGGGACCTCAGAATACGATAGATGATAGAAGACACACAAAAGGACACATAGACTGCTCCTCCCTTTGACCAAGTTCAAAAACTATTCTAACCACATTTATATTAGATATAGACGGCATGCACAGTGAACTTAAAAAGCAAAAAGAGAAAAAATGTGTCAAGCATGGTTTTGCATTGACATATTGAACAAAGAAGGCATGGAAACAAGAACCTACAACATAGTGCCTAAAATTGAGAGGAATGATAGGCAAACTCTATATTAGATATAGACGGCATGCACAGTGAACTTAAAAAGCAAAAAGAGAAAAAATGTGTCAAGCATGGTTTTGCATTGACATATTGAAACAAAGAAGGCATGGAAAAAAGAACCTACAACATAGTGCCTAAAATTGAGAGGAATGATAGGCAAACTCTCTTCCCCTGAATGATTATAAACAAATTGCATTTATTTTGTCAGATAATAACTCCTCTTCAGTTTCCTTTTGAATAGGGAAACAAAGACTCCATCAGGAGAGAGAATTCAAACAAGAGGAAAGCCTTTAAGATAGAATGTTCAGAACAATTTAAGTTTTAATGCAACATCCAGTTCCAGTCCTTCATTAAACTTATCAATCAACTTTAATTCAAGTTGATTGGTAAAGAGTAATTATGTATGCATGTGAACACTTTTTTCCATATAAATGAACCCCTGAGATTTTTAGTGTGGCGTGCCAAGCTACCTAATGCTATACTAAGGAATGAAAGGATGTCAAACAAGTGGAGCAAGACTACCTTGATTCCACAATATAAGATCAAATGAGATATTCAAAGTTGTGTAAACTTCATCACGTCAAAATTATGAGCTATACAATTAAATCGTGGATAAATGATGATAGCGCTTAGATTTAGAGAAAGAAACCAATTTGGATTTACACCTGCTAGATCTGATGAATTGTTGCTGAAAAATGTAACTTTAGAGGGAGAGGGAAAATGATCTATACATGGTATTTATTGACCTGGAGAATAAGCATATTTAAAGTGTTCTCACCTATGACTAAAGAAAAAATAAATTTATAATAAAGGTATAATATATAAATATGCCCTTTAACTTGGTTTCAATTGGCATCTATTCCCTCCAACTTTGGATGTGCACAAGTAGGCACACAAACTTGTACAAAATTGAAGAAGTAGACACATGCACCCTACGTGGTGTCCTATGTGCCAATTCGCATCCTACATGGCATCCTACATGTAATATGTCACGTAGGACGTGTGTGTCTATTTGTTCGATTTTATACAAGGTTAAGTGACTAATTGTGCACATTCAAAGTTGGAGGGCATAGATGCTAGCTAAAGTCAAGTTAAAGGCCACATTTATGTATTATGCCTATATTAAATATATGAATCTCATAAAACTTATATGTATGAAGGAACAGTCACATCAATGATAGGATATACAATCCTCTACCCCATGAGTTTACAATAGGGATTTGCAATGAGTGTCTACCTTAATTAATCTAGTTGTGGATGAGATAGTTAATACTATATAAGATAAAGTCCCATGATGTATACTATTTGCAGAGGATATTATATTAATCGGATGTCTACCAAATTGAAAAGAAAGCTCTATAAAACAACAGTGAGACCAATAATGCTATATAGGGGTGATTTTGGACCTATAAAGTCAAACATATTCTACAAGATGAGTCTCAAAAAAAAATGTGGATGTTAAGATTGATATGCACTTTTACAAGATTAAGCAAAATAGAAATGATCACCTTCGCCAGAAGATGCAAATGGTAAACATAAAGAATAAAATCAGAGGTCACTCATCACTTGAGATGATATAGTCCCAAATATTGGAGTTTGTTAGCACCCAAGAAAGTTCATCGCGCGGCACTGCTGCTAAGGAGTCACCTCGACGTCCTATGACAAGGTCGCATGGTAAAGAGCTTCAAGAGAAGTTAGCCAGGCTATAATTGAAGATTAATAAGTGCATTCCGGTGGAATATGAGTTAAGAGGCTTGGAGATGCCTTGTAAACACTTACACGTGCTTGTGAAGACGCTTGGAACATGCTTGTGACAATGCTGGGGAAGCAAAAGGAGTATATCTGGACCGAATGAGTAGCTAAAAACAGAATTCAAATATTCAACAGAAAATTCCGCCTCAGCAAGAGAGTCTCTGCACTGCAGAAGAAGATCTTCCCCTCTCAATGTTGTTTCTTATTTTTTCCACCCACCCCTACTTCCCAAATCAACTATTTCCTCCACCACCTCTTCTCCTCCCCAACTTCAGATTTTTGCCCTGCATACATTGCCTTCCTTGCAACATTCCATGCAACCACCAAGAGGGAGAGAGAAGAATTAGGAGTAGGTCACAAGAAGCTCTTAGTGCATGCAGTTTGACTATAGCTACCTTCAGTCCCTTTATCTTGCTTATAGTTTAACTTCTTCCCCAAGAGCATTAATGATGTTGCTGTACTTATTCTCCCTTTTCTTTTTTTTGACAAAGGCAACAGTTTTGTGTATTAATCTTCAGCACTAAAGGCTGGGATCCCAAATTTACATCATGGAGCTACATACATTGAGAATACTCAAACAAAACTAAACTAGATCATACTTCATCTTACAAAGAACCTAGGATATCTAAATAGCTATAGGATCATCTACATACTCAGAACTGCACCAATAGCAAAAAGTGATAATGCAATTCATTTTCATCCTGTGTAAAGGACTACTAATGCTCTCATAGCATCTCATATTTCTCTCCTTCCATATGGTCCACCAAATCACTGCTGGGACAATTCTCCATCTGCTTTGGTGTGTACTGACACTACCTTCATTGTTCCAGCTTTCTATAGCCTGACTTGCCCTTTGTGGCATGGTCCAACTTGTGCCCCTGAAGCTGGTAAATAAGTGCCAAAGTTGCCTAACCACCTTGAAGTGAAGAAACAGATGGTTGATTGTCTCTGCTTGTTGCTCACAAAAAAAAACATCTAGGACACATATATATTCCCCTCTTCATTAGATTCTCCTATGTTAGTGCTGCTTCTTTTACTACCAACCAAGTAAAGACTGCCACCTTATATGGAATTTTGATTTTCCAAATAAGCTTCCAAGGAAAAAATCTGAGTTAAGTCCCCATTTGATTCAGGTTCTTGTAGGCAGAGCTAATTGTGAAAATACCTTTGCTGTGATGAATCCACCTGAGAGTGTCTTCTCCCTCTTTCAATCTTCTAAAATGGTCTAGGGTGCCATAAAATTCATCTAGTCTATCCACCTCCCAGTCTTGTATCATCCTTCTGTATGTTAAGTTCCATCCATGGATGGACCAAACTTCTTGCACAGTGGCCTGTTGTTGTTGATTCAACAGATAGATGTCTAGAAAGAGTGCTTGAGGCTGTCATTTCCTAACCAGTCATCACCCCAAAACAAAATCTTCCTTCCATTGTTTACATTGAATCTAGTTCTCTGAAAGAAACTATGCCACAAATTTCTGATTGATCTCTATAGGCTAATACCATAGGCAAAAGTCACTTCATTAGTTTTCCAGTGGTCTATCTTCTCATACTTGGCCTGAATCACTGTAACCCAAAGGGCCTGCTCCTCTTTAGGAAATCTCCACAACCACTTCACCATAAGGCTTTTGTTCTGTTTCTTCAAGTTTCTAATGCCTAACCCACCTTGTTTCTTTGAAAGAATTACAGTCTTCCATTTGACCAAATGAAATCCTTTGTATTCTCTCTCCATTCCACAAAAAATTCCTCCTTAATGCATCAATTCTTTCCTCCACATTAGGTGGGAGAGGAAAAACTGACATCAAATATGTTGGCAAAGCATCTAAGACTGAGTTGATCAGGGTCAATCTTCCACCTCTAGACAAATAATGTGCTTTCCATCTAGATAGTCTTCTTTCACATCTCTCCACCACCCCATTCCAAATTTCATTGGATTTGTTTTTGGCTCCCAAAGGCATCCCCAAATATACTGTTGGCAGTTGACCTATTTCTCCTCCCAAGATCTCGGTCAGATATTGCATTCTGTTCACCTCATTAATTGGGAAAATAAGACTTTTTCTCCAATTGATATGGAGACCTGAAGTTGCTTCAAAAAGAATGAGTATCACTCTCAGGATCTTAAGTTGGCTTTCTTCTACATCACAGAAGATAAGAGTGTCATCTGCATATTGGAGATGTGTGACTTTCAATCTTTGGTTCCCCTCATTTGCAACATTAAAACCCCTTATCCACCCTTTAGTGTGAGCAGTCTTCAACATATTGTTTAGGCCTTCCATCACTAGAATGAATAGAAAAGGTGAGAGAGGATCACCTTGTCTTAGTCCTCTGTCTGATGGAAAGAAGCCTTCAGGAGATCCATTTATCAGTATTGAGAATTTAACAGTGCTTATACAAAATTTTATCCATCTGATCCATTTCAATCCAAAGCCCATCCTCTGCATGATTACAAGTAAGAAGCTCCAACTGACATGATCATATGCTTTCTCTATGTCCAGTTTGCACATGACTCCTGGGACTTTTCCTTCACTCTCGAATCTAAACACTCATTGGCAATTAATACTGCATCAGTTATTTGTCTTCCTCTCAGGAAGGCCATTTGTTGAGTATCTACTAGCTTGTGCATCACTTTCTTCAATCTTTCTGTGAGAATCGTGGCAATCAACTTGTAGACACTTCCAATTAAACTGATTGATCTAAAGTGTCTCAATTCCTTTGCACCACTCTTTTTAGGGATGAGAGCTATATATGTTGCATTAAAGCTCTTTTCAAAAAACTCCTGGGAATGAAAGTTTTGCATAGTTGACATCAAATCCCCCTTCACTATCTCCCAGCATTTAACAAAAAAACCCATATTGTATCCATCTGGACATGGTGCTTTGTCTACAGCACAAGCTTTAAGTCCAAGAAGGACCTCCTCTTCTTCGAAAGGCTTCTGTAGTTCTTGTTGCTCCTCTGAGCTGATGGAAGGACACTGGTTCATGTTAAAAGATGGTCTCCAGTTCTCACTTTCCTTGTACAACTTCCTATAGAAAGAAATAATTTCCCTTTTGATATCTATAGGATCCACCAGTTCTTGGTCTTCTACCACCAATTTATCAATATGGTTGAACCTCTTATGAGCATTTGCCATTCTTTGAAAGAACTTTGTATTCTTTTGTTATTTGGTCATATTTCAACTTCCCATTTTCTTAGGTCTTTCTTTGTAAGTTCACCTTTCCCATTTTCTTAGGTCTTTCTTCGTAAGTTCACCTTTTCCTTATTCCTTTCATCTAGACCTTTAAAGGGTGGGTACTGAGAAGTTGGCTTAGATGCATGGAAGCAGGGAGTATGTAATCTAATTTGATGGATGTGAATTACACAAGATAGGGCTGCCAATATGATTTCGTTTTCCCCTTGTCCTGTAATGCAATATCCTTTCCTCTAGTCAAACCCACTCCCCCCCCCTTGCACTTTCAACCAAAATAAGGAACAAAAAACTTAGAAGTACCCACCAAGACAGTTCCTAAATAAACGCTCATGCTCCATTACAGCAGACATATATAACTAACTGACAATGAAAGTGAAGCAAAATACCTGCTAAGACTAGCAACTGTAAGACCACGATCCAGCGCTTCTTTACAGATATGTGAGCCTACGAATCCATTTCCACCGAGCACAAGTAACTGAAGTGAAAGTTTAAAGAGACCTCAAATAAGTGAGTACAAGCAGAAACATATTGACAGTGATATAATCCCACTAAAACTTAAAGCATTAACACCTTCTCCGTTGGGGGTGGAGGCATATTTACTGTTTCTGCTTCCTCAACTTTAAAGGGTTCATCTGTTTTATTGGATTCAGTTGACAAAAACCGAACATTTTTGGATGATGCAACACTCCTGTTTAAAAAATTGTAAATCAGCCAAACTAGAACAGACATCTCCCAATGATTGAAATTATATCTCAATTTTACAACAAAAAAACCTAATGGCTTGCCCGTAGAATTGGGCAATAAAGCAAAAATGAAAAAAGCCAACTCGACAGTTGTACAGTCCTAACTCCTAAGTGTAGATAATTTACAGATATCTAAACAAAAATAACATCATGACCAGCAAAAATATCTAAACAGAAGTTCAATGACTAATATGGAGGTATTGAGATACCTTAGAATTCTATGATCTTACTCCTTTCATGATTGAAAATTCCAAGATAATTCTAGTCATGTAAAACAGAAATAAACTGCTTCGAATGTTTTAGGCTTCTTTATCAATAAATATTTGAAAACTCAAGAACACATCCCATATTTGATATTTCAACCACACCTTGAATATTGTATCTTTCCTTATTTTTTTTTGATAATGGGTATCTTTCCTTATTGTTACAAGTGTTGCGGTATCTAGCAGCAAAAATTTCTCTTCAGATGCACATATAGTGAATTACTGGATTCTTTTATCTTTTAAGTTCAAAACCAGGGTATTCACCAATAAGAGAGACTATAAGAGGATCTGTTGGGGAAACAAGGGTAATAGAACAATAAAATGTTATTTATGAGAAAATACAAATAGGGCTCGAGTCATGCAGTGCACTGTTCTAAACAACTATTCAGCCATGTGAAAGTTCCCCGGCACTAAACAAGCCTTCCTCTATTAGGAGGGGAAATAATAAAATTTAGATAACAAAACCCAACAAGTGGTGAAAGAGAGTAGGTATGTGGGAGTGATAGTTAGCTAATTCTTGGTATTCAAATGATGAAATCATAATGAGGTATGTATAGGTATAAGAGATTGACCCACTTCTCTGAGAACCAGGAAACTCGTCACTAACCATGACACATGTACGTTTTGGTTCATCTTTAGGATACTTGTCCTAAATAGTGACCAAGTATCAAGAACCTCCCAATTAGGCCAATTAAATAATGAGACTTGTCCAACTTAGGAAAAGTGCCACTAACCATTCCAAGTAGTAAATAGTCTTTGGACACTTGTCCACAAAACATGACAATTGAACATAGATTCTTTTGAAATATCTAATATCTTCAACAATCCCGCACATACTTCAATAGTGTGAGAAATATAGGAGAAGAATATTATTGAATTGTTGTTGTAGAATTGTGCATCTACATTATTACATATAAATCCTATTTATAGACACTACAATCGACACCTTTTCCAACTAGGATACTACAATACAATCCTTTTCTAAGTAGTACACTATTACTATTCCTATTACTATTACTATTACTATTCTAAGTAGGATTGTATATACCTATACCTATTCCTATTCCTATTCTAAGTAGGATTGTATATATCTATTCCTATTCTAACACTCCCCCTCAAGCTGGTGCATACAAATCATATGTACCTAGCTTGTTACAAATATAATTAATACGAGGACTGATGAGGGGCTTGGTGAGATATCAGCAAGTTGATCACTCGACTTCACAAAATTGACAGTCAATCTCAATGTGCTTAGTCTTCTCATGAAATACTGGATTCGATGCATAATCTCAGTCAATCTCAATGTGTTTGGTCTTCTCATGAAATACTGAATTTGATGCATAATGCCAAGAAGACACAGAGTGATAAAATTACAGTGTTGAACTTCTCAAAACCAAGCTTGCAGACCATAGAGTGACTTACGTAATCGGGATACAAGGCTACTAAACTCCCCTTGAGCCACAAAATTAGGTGGTTGCTCCATATAGACTTCTTCACAATAGAGTGGTTGCCGGAGAGTGCTCAAAATCTGGTATAAAGCATATGAATCGTGTTGGAATCAATAGAAGAGTCGATATTAAACAAGAAAGTCACCAAAAAATTTGCTGAAACGTGCTCATACGCCGGAGTATTAGATTTGATGGCTGAAAGTGGTCACAATCTAAGAAATAAAATTATATGGGTAGGGTCGGAATGATGGCACGACCCAACTGAAAAATAGAAATTATATAGGAAAGGTCGGATTGACGGCACGACCTTATTGAAAAAGAGAAATAATATGGGTAGGGTCGGAATGATGGCACGACCCTACTGATAAAAGAAATTATATGGGTAGGGTCGAAATGATGGCACAACCCTACGCAAATCAGATTTGAGGAGTCACCGGAAAGACGAATGGAACTACGCAAATCAAATCTGAAGAGTCATCGAAAAGACACACAGTGCTCTGGAACTCAGATATGAGAAAGTAGTTCGAAAAAATCCACGATACTACGCAAATTAAATATGAAAAGTAGTCCGAAGAGATGCACGGTGCTACGCAAATCAGATATGAACGAAAAAAGGTAGTCACCAAAGGACGGCACGGTGCTACACAACTTAAATATGAAAAAGTAGTCACCGAAAAGATTGCACGGTGCTACACAAATCAGATATGAAATAGTAGTCACCGGAAAGATCGCACGGTGTTACAAAAATTAGCTATGAGAAAGTAGTCACCGAAAAGATGGCACTGTGCTACATAAATAAAATATGAAAAAGTAGTCACCGGAAATATGGCACGGTGCTACACAAATACCGACAGATATGGGGTTGACACAAAACAACCCTAGAAAGTCACTGAAAATTGACGTGCGGTGACCTGTCTGACTGTGTTTCTTCCCTTGAATATGGGGTTCATGCATGTATCGTTGGTCCTACTTTTGTTAATATAATCATTGGCCAGACGGGCGGCATATATGGGTAATAGCCACCCATCGACAGCGGAAGCTCTTTGATTCTCTACCAAGTTCGTAGAGGCTCTGATATCATGTGAGAAATATAGGAGAAGAATATTATTGAATTGTTGTTGTAGAATTGTGTATCTACATTATTACATAGAAATCCTATTTATAGACACTACAATCGACACCTTTTCCAACTAGGATACTACAATACAATCCTTTTCTAAGTAGGACACTATTACAATTCCTATTACTATTACTATTACTATTCTAAGTAGGATTGTATATACCTATTCATATTCTAAGTAGGATTGTATATATCTATTCCTATTCTAACAAATAGCATTTTAGGATTCAAAGAATAAGACTTGTTGGACTTGTATGGTCCAAATGCAATCAGCTTGGTGTCTTTTGCACTATGAACCAAACTTAGTTAAAATATGACTTACTGAATTACTGGTGAAATGTAAATGTGTAATATTTCTATGAACAGTAATTCCTACTGTATGTCAAGGATCTTATCAGTCACATTGTGAACCCCACAATTTTGGTGCTTGACACAGTTTTGCATGAATAAGTCATGCACATGATTATTCGTGAGAGCCTCGGAGACTTAGCCAAAATCTCATAGAAGCGACCCCACTCCACTCTTGTTAGGTGAATTCATCAAGTGTATATTGCTTTAAATACACCACTCTTAAGGAGTATGTATTCATTAAGAGTTATAACTCATCGTCACAGTTAACAGCAGTTAAGCACTTATCTTTTAGTACTAAAGTATCAATATCGACTTGTTATTACCTCACTCTTGTTAGGTGAATTCATCAAGTGTATATTGCTTTAAATACACCACTCTTAAGGAGTATGTATTCATTAAGAGTTATAACTCATCCTCACAGTTAACAGCAGTTAAGCACTCATCTTTTAGTACTACAGTATCAATATCGACTTGTTGTTAACTATATAAACTTACTTCATGGAGTCTCCAATCAAATAGGTCGGTTTGCCATCTCTATTGATATCCTGTTGGTTGCAACCTCTTTTTTTCATTTCTATAGGTGGTTGTAACCTCATTTTTTTTAGGTATGAAGAATTAATTTACAATCCACAAGTTTAGTCTGAGAGAAATTGGCCAAATTTACTTCTAACTTCACATAGTAGAGGAAAATTATTCAATCTCCTAGCAACTTCTTAAAAACGTTATGTCTCAATTTCATGTGTCTACTTCTGTAGTCATAAGATTTGTTCTTGGCAATACCAATTGTTGTCTGACAATAAGAATGTATAAACAACAAATACTTGATTAAAGGAATATTAGCCAAGAAATTTCTTAGTTAATCATCCTCAGAACCAGCTAACTCCACATCTACAAACTACTCTGATTTCGCAGTCGGTCTAGAAATAATCGTTTGCTTAGCTGATTTCTACATATTGCACCGTCACCAAGGGTCAAAACATAACCACAAGTGAATTGAGTCAGAGATACAATTTGCTTCACTGTAGCCTTCAAAAATAGAAGGAAATCCACTATGCAGGATAACATAATTCATGGTACCTCTCAAATATTTCATTAATCTAACCCTGAACCATGGACATTCATCAAATGTTTAGACTCCTAATAATTTTCGCAATTGTGTCGCCATTATTCATTTTCAATTGAGAGCATCAACAAGGAGTGATCACAGGTGTCACATCAAAACATTCTGACTTTTAAAATTGAGAGCATCAACAAGGAGTGATCACAGGTGTCACATCAAAACATTCTAACTTTTAAAGAAGTCTCTCCTTATAATAATCTTGTGACAACACTGTACAATCTTCACCCTTCATAATCTTGACTTTCAATATCATGTTTACTTCAGTCATATCTTTCATATTTGGCAAACAAAAATCATTTGATACTTCCCGTAATAACTAAACTTGTACAAAATATAAGCATGTCATCAACATACAATTATATTATCACATAATCTCCCTTTTATCACTTTAGTGTAAACACATTTATCCACCTCATCGGATGAAAATTAGCCTTTCAATAAAATGTGTGGCCTAATGGTTAATGAAGTGATTAAGAACCATAAAGTCTCGGTTTCAAATCTTAGAAGACAAACACACTAGGTGATTTCTTCCCATCTATCTTAGCCTTAGTGGTCATAGTTATCTGGTACTTGTTGCTGGTGGGAAGTGGCAAATATCCCGTGGAATTAGTCGAGGTTTACGTAAGCTGGCCCAAACACCACGATTATCAAAAAAAGAAAAGTAGTCTCTCAATAGACTTGATCCAGTTTCTCATGCCACTATTTAGGAGTTTGTTTAAGGCCATAAAGTGATTTAATTAATTTTAACCTTTATTTACCTGTCCAGGAACGATTCATCCCTCGGGTTGAACCAGATACCTCTTCTTTTAAATCACCATTCATAAAGTTGGTTTAACATTCATTTGATGAATAAAAAACTTATAAATTGAGAATAAGCCAATTAAAATTCAAGTAGAGGAATTCTAGCTACGGGTGCAAATATATCAAAATAATCAATATTTTATTTTTGAGAAAATCTTTTTGCTACTAATTAAGCTTTATATTTATCTAAAAACCGATCAAGTCATTTACAACCAATAAATCTTGCACCAAGAGGCGAACTAGTCAAAACACATTTTACTTTTCATGATAGCATCAATCTCAACTTTTATTGCCTCTTTCACATGTAGCATGAGAAAAAGATAGAGCTTCAAAATAAGCAGATGGTTCATTATCAACAAGAAAAGTTTGAAAATCATTTCCACAAGAAAAAATATTCTTTTTTAGGATTTTTGCTTCGCAATTCCTCATTAGTGGTAATTTCATTAATTGTTCAATAGGTGCATGAGAAATTTTATCTGACCGCTGAAATCTATGCTCAAAAAAATTATCATATTTTATTTCAATTATAATATTGCAGCCAAACACAAAAAATCGATATGCAACATTATGCTCAACATGTCTAATAAGCATGCAATCAAAAAATTTAGAACCTAGTTTTCTACTTTTCAGTTCAGACAAAAGAACATTAGCAAGATAGCCTTTTGACACATGGCAATGTTTAATTGGCAAAAATGGGAGGTTCTCGACACTTTACACTACTTAGGATTAGCCTAACTACACTCCAACTACTCAACTTCACAATATCTAAATTTTATTTTTCCAGCTCTCACTAATAAAGGAAGGCTTGTTTAACACTGAAAAAGATTTCACACTATTGAAATAGCTTAACACTACATTGCACGAGCCACGAAGCCCTATTTTTATTACTAACATTTATTGTTCTATTTTCCCCTTGTCTCTCCAAAGGAATTTACTAAATCCTCAGGCAAGATATACGAAATTTTCAGCTCAGTTGCTTGATATTTGCTCATACACTTATCTTCCTTCCATCTTTTCCCTTATAATTTTAGGATTTAAAACCTCTTTTATTAAGGCAATACATCCCTTAACTCATTTAACAAAATCAACAATTTCACAACATACAACAACAAATCAACAATGCAGAAAACTTAACAGAACCATTAAGAAACCAAAACAGACGAGAATTTGAGCTTCTATTGTGCACAAAACAAACTTCATATTGGAACAATTAGGGCGAAAATGTGATACCAGAATCTGGAGAGAGAGGATCGAGCTTGGATTAATCGTGACATGATCCGTTTCACCTATCGAATGAATTGCAAAGCTGCGAAATGGAATAGAGATTTTTCTGTATACTGATACTATGTGTATTTTTAAAGGTTGATTGCAGAGAGAGATTTACGTGGACGGTTTATGGAGCGGCACGCAAGTGGAACATGTGGCTTAATATGTGCCGAGGCCCCAACCGGACTTTTGAACCCGAAATCAATAATGGGTCTTTGCTTGGGCTCGGACATAGTGGTGGATTAAAAGACTCGGGTGCTTCACTTTTTTTTAAGGAAAAACTACCAAAATACATAATTTATTTTACCATATTCTCTAAAATTCTCTATTATTTGGAAAAATTATAAAAATTCTATTTTCTTCACTCTCTCTCCTATTTTCGGATACATCACTTTACGTGATGTATTGGAACAGGTATGTCTTGTATCAACAAACATAATATATCGGAACATGATGTATTGAGACGTTGAGCTATGTATCGGGATAAGTGTATCTTGTATCAACAAAGGTAATGTATCGGGACGCAATGTATCGAGACGTTAGGTGATGTATCCGAAATTCTTAAATTTTAAAGAATTTTTGTAATTTGAAAAAAAAAGGAGGATAAAATGTAATTAGCTCTTAACACTGGGACTAGTGTAATTTTTACTTTTTTAAAACATAAGATTGTTATTGTTATTTTTTTTACAATTTATATAGTGCAATCACGAAAAATTTAATGAAAAAACTATGATTAATATATTATTATACTTCTAATTACAAATTACATTTGTATTTGATGATTTCTTGTATTTTAAATCAACAACAATAATAATAACATATTCAGTGGAATTTTCACATGTGAGATTTGGGGAGGGTAGAGTGTATGTAGACCATATCTCTACCTTGTGGAGGTAGAAAAACTGTTTTCGGAAGACCCTCGGCTTGAATATAACATATAAGAATAATGAAAAAAGGAAAATGACAATGGAAAAACAAAACATCTAATAAGGAAATAGTAGCAACACAAAATATGTGATAGCCTAAACACAGTCAACAACAAGTGATGGTTGAGCAAAACACTATAAGAAAACGGATAAACCCCTCAAAAATCAAGACATACTCCATTACTACTAACCTTCTACCCTAATATGCTACCTTCACACCCTCCTATCTAATGTCATGTCCTCGATAATCTGGAGTTGTGTCATGTGTTGTCTAATCATCTCTCTTCAATACTTTTTCGGCTTATCTCTACCTCTTTTCGTACCCGCTATATTCATCCTCTCACACCTCCTCACTATGGCATATGTGCATCTCCTCTTCACATGTCCAAAACATCTTGGTCTTGCTTCCCCATCTTATTCACTATAGAGATTACTCCACCTTATAACAAATATCCTCATTCTTAATCTTATCATAGATTTTTTTTAGCTAAATATTGGATGAATAATTAGTCATACTTAATTGATAAATAGAGTGTTAACCCTGTTCGAAGGAATTGAACCCACCAAACTAGTTAGAAGACTACACGTGTATAACATAGATTTTAAATTTGGTTGATACTTTCCTCTGGCTATCAACTAGTAATTCATAATTACTTTTAAATGAGATATAGTTAAAAAAAAAAAAAGTATACTTCTCTGTTTCATTTTATGTAACACCTTTTTTTTAGTCTGATCTAGAAAGAATGTTAATTTATTATTAAAAAAATCTTAACTTTCAGTCACGCAACTATCCAATGATTGTTTTAAATCACAAATTTTAAAAGAAAAATTATTTTTAAATATTGTATCAAATCAAACTGTATCACGTAAAATGAAATGCGAAGAATACATATAAGACCATCTCCAACCCATCTCTATTTTACTCTCCATTCTCTATATTTTGAGAGTAAAATAGAGAATGGGCTCTCCAACCCCCCCTCCATATTACTCTCTATCCTCCATTTATGAAGGGGTGAATAGTAGTTCTCCGGTAGTTCCCCAAATTTGGAGAATTACTATTCACCTCTCTATTTCACTTTTTGAGTATTTTAATATTATTTCTATTGTATCACTAATTAAGTCTTTATTATATATAATTAATTTCTAATATAATATAACATCTAAAAATATATTATTGACAAGTTACTACTTCCACCCGAATTAATAATTTTTCTATTTTATTTTGTAAAAATATTTGTCACTTTAAATATATAATTTCAAATTATTTTAATATTATTTATATTATATAAGACTATTAATTAAGTCTTTAGTGTTTGAATTATTTTCTAAGTAATATAACATCTACAAAACATATTATTGATAAGTATACTACTTCCATCCCGAATTAACAATTTTTTTAATTTAATTTTTTTAAAAAAATTATCACTTTAAATATGTAAATTAAAATTAAAATTATTTTTCACTATAAGAATACACAAAATTTATATGATAATTCAAACAATCTACTTTTATGTTATAGTGATAAATTATTAAACTACACAGCTTTTTAATGAGCATGAAAATACTTGATGCAATAGTTCGAAATGGAATATGGGAAGTAAATTAAATTAGTACATGAAATAATTGGATACAAGATGAAATTGTTAATTTAAACAATTTTTAGCTACACATAAAAAAGTAAGGACAAAAAATTGCTCATTTTGAATTCCGTAATGCATTAATAGAGCATTTATAGGAGCAACATAATAGTCTTGAAAGTCGAGTATTTATATAAAATTTAAAATAAAGTTTACGATGATGCAATATTTATTATGTAATTATATTTCATCAATTATTTCACTTTTATTTGAATTGTTCATTAATTTGTATGATATATAATATTTGTTGCAATTTATGTTATTTAGAAATTTAGAATAAAATATCTTTTATATTAAATAAAGAATTTTAAAAAGTAAAATTTTATATCACATGAAAATTATATAAAGTGATTATTTGAAAAAAAGAAAGAAAAAGATTTATATTATGAAATGAAATAGAAATAACAATATAATATTGAGCAGAGAGAAAAATATTCTTTTTAAGAGAGTAAAACAGAGAATTGGGTTGAAGTTTATTGTCTGAAAAAATAGAAAACTCTATATTTGGATAGTAAAATAGAGAATAGAATTGGAGATGCCCTAAATAGTTAAAAATTTTATAACTGGAATGTCAATAGTAGGAAATGCTAACCCTTTGTGACATTGACAAGTCAAAATAAAATAAATGAGTTAATAGTTGAGCAAAATTAAAAGGTTTCACAGGCGCATATTGCCGCGTCGCCCACTTTCACGGACAACCCACCAGCCTTACAACGCCCAATTTGACATCAGCATTCGCCTTATCTACAGTTGATTGAAACGATGCTTTGCAGAAAACAGTGCCACAATTATGTCACTTCACCTATCATTCAACTACCACCGTCAAGAATACTGTGGTATGAACGCAAATTCAAAATAGTCGATCTTTAATATGGATATCGAACATCGAATAAAAAATGTCTATCACCATTAAGAAAATTTAGACATTGCTACTCTTTTTATTTTCAAGTGTTTTATTTACTTTGTTCCAATTATGTGGTATAATTTGAATTTTGAGAGTCAAATAATTTAGTTTTAATCGTGAATTAGGGTATGAAATTTATAAATTTTTTGAATCAAAATTTTAATATTTGAAAACTACCTAAAAATGCCATAAGTCACAATAATTGATAATTTAAAGTATATACAAAAAATTACGATAAAAAATAAATTTATTTGAATTTTGAAATACAAAAAGTGACACGTAAGTTGAGAATTGAGACGGAGGGAGTATTTGTTACTCCTTTGATAACTATATTGAGTTTTGATTAATTTGAATTTTGCACTGCGTCTCTTTTATATTAATTGGAAAAACATGATTTCTTTTAAATAAAATAAAATAACAACAATAACATGTTTAATAATTTTTTTTATATTTAAAATTTAAATTTAAAATTTTTAATTAAAAATAAAGAGATTTATTCATTTTACTACCATCCTTATCAATAACTGAGACATTACTATTTGCCAACATCACTTCCCATACAACTGGAGAAGCATTTAATTTACTCCACTTTAATATTTTTTTTTTCTTTTTAAACTTTTTTAATGCTAAACACACTTGAATCCAACAGATTAGGGGTGGGCATTCGGTTCTTTGATTCGGTTTTCTTAAATTTCGATTCAGTATTTCGGTGTTCGGTTTTGAAAAAATATGCACCAAATAACAAACCAAAATATTTCGATTCGGTTCGGTTTTTTAAACTTCGGTACGGTTTAATTCGGTGTTTTTAAAACGATTTTTCGAAGCAAGCAAATAAAAAATAAAATGAAAATTAAATTATCAAAACGTTTAACTAAAGATAAAAGTTGAAAACTCGAAATAATCAATTAACATATTTAATAATTAAAGTTTCCAACAAAGAACTAAAGAAGTTTTTTTTTCTCTTTCCGATTTTTTGTTTCAACAAACACTCTTTGTAATAGCAGCCAACAATTTAAACCAAGAATTCAACACTTGAAACTTAAAAGTTAAAACAATACAAAGTTAAAAATGCCTTAATATTCAACTTCATTCAAATAAAAAACAATAGTAGTCACAAATCACAAACACAAATTACCAAGTATATAATTAATAAATTAAAATATTATTTTAAATTTAGTTAATAAAATTTCTGTTTTTCGGTGCACCGAATTTTTCTTACCCTTAAATCAAATACCGAACCGAAAAACTGAAATTCCGAAAAAAAAAACAACAAAATCGAACCGAAAAACCGAATTAGTTTGGCTCGATTCGATTTTTCGGTTTTCAGTATTTATGCCCACCACTACAACAGATAGAATATATACTTTTATTGTTTCTTCTCCACTTTATTATTCTCCTCTCTAGTGGAGGATCAAAATGCACTAGTATTTTTGTAGTAGTTTATTTAGTTATATTATAAAATTACATAAATACTATGAATATTGGGTAAGATCAAATTCGAGATCTTGGATATTGGATAAGATTAAATTCGAGATCTTTCTTTTGATTTTTGAGTTTCATTTGAAGTAGCTTTATAATAATGTTAATTTTTTTAAAAAGGAAAAATTTAGCATTTTAAAAATATATTTCTATTTTATTCTTATTTCGATTCACAGTAAATAATTTTTAGATTTTGAGAGATCCACAAAAAAATTATTTAATGATATTAATTAGGAGGGTTATTTAAATAAAAATCTTATTTATTTGCACTTATTCTTAATGACATTTCTTCAACTCCATCCTTTCATTGCTACCACCATCACCCACTATTGCCTACTACCCCCATTGTTACCCTTCATTATCAACTACACCATTAATCATAACCACCAATATCGTTATCAATCCTTACTATTTGTTGTGACCATCATTAGCTACTATTTATAAGCATCACCATCAACCACGATGTGATATAGATAGTCTATTTTGATACAAGAATTAGTGGTTGATTTCTTAGCTTGAACTCATATCACATGAAAATAAGTTATATATTTGACGTGGTACATATTTAGCAGAATACTTGACAGTATCTTAAATTTGTTAATAAAATTTATTTCGATACTTGAACTACAACATGCTCCAGTTGAACACCCGAACATATAATAAAATATTTTTATTGAACACTTTTGAATAAAAAAATTAAATTATTTTTATGTATGTTCTCAAGCGCCTATTATATAGATAAGTAAACCACATCCTTTAATTATACTCATGAACCCCAATAAGTTGTAAAACCTCGTGCATGCTTCAATGATAATGTGTACAATCGGAGGAGAAATCATATTTTATGCGATAAATTTACCTGTATAATTGATATTTGTGAACAAGTGATTTTTTTTTCTAAAATTTATATGAAGCAGAAGTATCTAATATTAACATTTTATCACATTTTACACTCATCTCATCTCAACCAACAATTTACATTTCCCGTAAACTCAAAACTGGAAATCCCCCTTCCTCCACCAAAAAAAGGATTAAAAAAAAAGTCAAAAAGAAAAAAGACTAGAAAAGGAGAAGAAGTAACAAAAAAAATGCCACATGGGTGAGGGTGGCCGAATTGATGGAGCAGATTATTTTCCAAGTAGAGAATTCTAAGTTCAATACCATCCGCATGTGTTTCTCGATTGAGCTCGTCACACTCCAAATAGAAAATTTTGGGTTCCATATCATTTGCATGCAGGGGCGTATCTAGGGGGTCACCGGGTGCACTTGAACTCAGGCTCCCCTCCCGAGATCATATATAATAGTGTTATATTTTTTTAAAAATATTGAAATATAAATGTGTGAACCCATATTCGGAGTGTCATATTATGTGACAATGATTGGGTGCACCTCTCTAAGTGAGATTAGAAATCTAAATCTTATATATGTATAGATATATCCGATCAAATTTACATCTTATATCCACCTTTTTACAATAGTGCATCCCTCGTATCGAAATTTTGGATACGCCTCTGTTTGCATGTCTTTCTCGATTGAGCTCGTCACATGAAATTTGTTACCAAAAAAAGTAGCAGAAGAACTTTTTTTAACTACTCATAATTTTTTTTTTTCAAATTAGCTCACTGGTTTTGTCCATGGCTGTTTTGAGATTCTCCATGGCTCATTTCTCTAACTTCAATCACTACTTCTTCTTTCTCCTTTTCATCACCTAATTCTTCGCTTTCCTTTTCCAATTTCTTCTCACATTTATTCAAATCACTTCCATCTCCCAAAACAGAGTTTTTACTCATCACCGGCGTAGCCAAAAAACTCGGCCTCAAATCTCCAGCCATTATCACAACAGTCTTCTCTTCAAACCCCGGAATCGCCTTCACAATTCCGATCGCCGGTTTTTCACCGTCGCCGGACTCAGGATCTACTTCGGAATCGTGATCAATTTCGCCGTTTTCTCTCAAATGACCAGAGAGTTTCCAGTAAGAACAAGCTAAAATTAGAAGAGCGAAAGCTATTAACCCTAACATAGCTGCTAGACCGCCAAAGAGATACGGTACCGGAGAATGCCACGGAGATCTCTGTACCATCGCCGGCGGTGAAAATGTAGCTTTTACGGTTGATTTTGATTGTTCGAATTTTGATGTGATTGTAGAGAAGCCAATTTCTGTTCTCATTTTTTCTGTTTTTTGTTGAGTTTTTTTGTTCTTTGGAAAGTTCAGTGGAAACTGAGAGGTATTTTTTTTTCTTTTGTTTTCTGAGCTTGAGAAGTGCAGAGTGATGAATGTGTATTTATAAGAGGAAGAGCAAGTGGAAAGGAGAAAAGTTGAAAATTCCTAAAAGGGAAATATTTTTTCCGGGCCGTTAAAAGATTACGATGGAATGATAAGTATTTTTTTAATTATTTATTTTGAGTTTAAACTTTGTTGGATATGTGTTGTATTTGTTAGGAAATGTTTTACTTTGAACGTGAAAATTTCTAGTATGAATTCAAATTTAATCACTTTTTAATATGAATAATGAACATCAAATGAAAAATTCATTTTTTTTTAAAAAAACTTTATATTGTATTTCTTTTTATTTATATTTTCAAGACAAGCTTTTTATTGATTTGAGAAAAGGGTGGACCTTTGGTAGGTAGATTTGAACACTCATTTTAGTGATACAAAGTAAAGTTGAAACAATTGAATTGTAACCTCGAACCCTATTGATCATAGTGTTATTATTAGTTCAAATGAAATACCATTTTCTTTGCAAACACAAAAAATACAAAAAAGTTAGTTGTGGGTAGATATGGCAAGGGGTGGTGCGGACTGCAGGGCAATTATTTTTGCCTCCCCGTTCCTCATAGCATAATTTTTTATTTTTGCTCCGCCCCGTCCCGCATAACTCTAATATTTTTATATTATTTCTAACACTATATAATGACAAAAACACTTATTCATGCTAGAAGTGAATTGATTCACACCTTGCAAAGTATGCTTTTCATACATCAAACTTCACGTTTTGGATGCCTTCACCAATATGAAATACTTCAATCCTCTAGTAGGATCTTTGGCATCAATTATGCTGCGGGCTTTGGTTGCCGTAAAATACACATATAATGAATTTCAGAAATTGACAAGGGAATCATGGTGATGGGCCATGTAAAACTTAGTTTGAGAAGGAGATTATTGGGTGTGCAAACAAAGTCCCACATGTGTAGCAGAATTTGGTAAGCACATATAAGATATAAGATCTCTTGATAGTGTGAAACCTTTTGAAAAAAATCGTGCGATCTTGATCCAAAGCAAACAATATAACACTATGTCAAGAGAGTCTTTAAGCAGATTTTGCTCAACAGGTTTGATGTGGATATACATAAAGTTTTCACATATAAATGAATTTCCAACATAAATATATCTAATTAATAACCACAATTTTCTTTTTTATCTTCCATATCATTTATGAACACTTTATTACTTCCTCCGTTTTAATTTATGTGACATTTTTCAAATTTCGAGATTCAACCAACACTTTCTTTGATCGTAATTTATCAATTATTGTGACTTATTATAGTCTTTTAATGTAGTTTTCAAATATGTAAATTTTATTTTTTTAAAAAATTAAAATTACATATTTGAATTCATGATCAAAACTAAATTATTTGGCTCTTGAAATAGAATCGTGTCAAATAAATTGGGACAACAGGAATACATGTTATGGATAGGGCCATGATAAAGGTGAACAAGGCAAAAGGGAAGGAACTCTGATCCTTTCTTTGTTGCAACTTTTGTTGGGTGCAATTTGTTAAATATTGAAGAATCATGATGACTAATGAACCTAAAAACAAGAAGCATGCTTTGCGGATTCTATTTTCATGTGCAACACACAAAATTCTTTTCATATTGACAAACTTTTTATATGTGAAAATAGTTTAGTTTATGTCATGGGACTTGTTGATAAGATTAAAGTTGGGACTCAATGGCTTGAAAATGTTTTGAGACATGTTGATGAGACCTAACTTACACTAAAGTGCACAAGAATATCACAATCTTCCATTTTGCATTGAGTTTTTCTTTCATCATTAGCAAAATAATTCAAGCATCAACATGGATTGTGGTGAGATGGTCTAGGTTTCTACACCCTTTATTAGAAGTTTTGAGTTTGAGTTTTGATAATGGAGAAAATCCTATTGAGAGCATTGTCCCTAATAGACCCTGCATTGTGCGATATGAATTTAGTCGAGTTCTGATGAAAAAAATTATCTATATCTATAATGATGGGAAGTAACAGATTCACGATGAGTAATGTAAATGTACGCAAACTGATATGTACACCATCGTTATAAAAAAAGAAATTAAATTAAATTCACGAGTACAAATCTCAAATGGTCTTTGAGTTCTAATATGGAACGACAAGAGGATGTTGTTATTGACATCATCCACCAAGTAATATTCCTACAAGTGAATGTGTCTCTATAAAGATGATGAAATACAACATTATCTTATTGAAAATGAATATGGATCCTAGATTTGGGCCCACTTTGTGGGCCTTTATTGGGCCTAGTGGCAAATAGGAAAACCGCACTGCAGTTTTTCAGTGTAATTGGGCTAAAAAAAAGAGTTTACAATCATTAAGCAAAGTCCTAAAGAGGTGAATAAAAGAATATAATTTGTGGGGTAAAGTGAAACATTACAAACATCCATTAGATGCTATTATTATTTTGCTTTATGATTTGATGTTATTGTCTCATACATATCCACTAAACAAGTAGAACTTGAAATAAATTTTGCATTTCTTATGTGAAAATTTCATTTCTTTCTGCACTCTTCTGGGCCCTACCACGTATACAGTCTGCGGAACCACGCCTAGCTGCGGTGTCAAGCTCATATCCTCTGCTTCTTTCTTGAAAAGAAACTATGCTTGATAAGGCGAGTTTCTGATCATAATGACCACCTGAAGTTTGATTTCCAGTTGTAGTTTTTAGTTTGGGGTGCCAATAGTAGCATAGTTGAGTTCTAAAGTGAATCATAAGGGGTCGCATATATAAATCAAGCTTGTGCAAGCAATGTGAAGGTGATTAATTAAAAATTAAAGAAAACTTTTGATGTGTAAGTCATACAATCATATACATGAAATTTACTATAGAACATTAAAATTAGCTACAAACTTCATTGCTAATGATATGTTGCTAAATTACTTGTAGCTAACAAATTTTTTTATAATCTATCACAAATCTGTTATTGAACAGAATTAACGATTAATTTTATTGTTAGCTACAAAATTTATACCATGATTATATATTTTTTTAATAGAAAATTGGAATAGATTTATGTTTACTAATGACCCTATATATAGGAGGACAAAAATGGTAAGGAGTAAGTCATTGTAGAAGAAAATTAAATAACTTTTGCTTCTCTTGGATGAAGATGAATATTGATGATGAAAGTGGTTTTTGTCTATTTAATTAAAAAAATAATTTCAAATAACTTTTAATAATTTAATAGATGAAACACCATCAAAAGACATTATCAATAAAAGCTTTTTAGAAGCTTCTATAGTTGAATATTCATAATTAATTTGACTCAAATTCATGTCATCATTGAAAAAGTAAGTACCATGCTAAATTGTACTATGTAACATTATTTTTTAAAAAAAATTAACACAATTATTTATATTTTAAAATAGTTTAATTTTTTTCATTTTATTCTCACTGAAAAACTTTTATCGTCACATAAATACTATGACATATTTAAGATCATAAATTTTAAAATTTTTAAAATCATATTTATGTAATCATTATTCAACATAATATATATTTTTTAAAAGTTCATTGATGTATGAATTGTGTCATAACCTATCATATAATGATTACTATATAAAGTTAATCATGGTTGCCGCATCTTAGTTGAATAAAATTCTCAAAAAATAATAATGGCACTAATAATTTTTAAATATAAGACATTTGCTTTTAGCTTGTCTATTTAAATCAAATAGCCAACTAGCTTAAAATAGGATCACATTATGATTATTTTGGTGAGTGGATAGGGCACATTCACTTAAAAATAATTTTAAAAAAATAGAAGATAGTGTTATGTGGAATTGTACTCTATGTATGTTTGATCCTGCAAATTGTAATTCTGGTTGAGCCCTACATAGTTCAGTGTGGATAAGATTTACATATCTGAATATGAATACATGCATCTCGATATTAAGATATTATATTAAGATCTGAATACTAATAAGTAATAATTGAGACCATTTGTTCTTTTATCATCTGAATAAATAAAACTAGTCTTTATTTGGAAATTATTAAATATGAAATTCAATAAATACTAAATTTAATCTAACTATATCAATTAAAATTTTAAAAAATTATATGGTGGTTGGTGATGGTGATGGTGATGAAAAGCGATGGTGTTTGTATTGATTAAGAATGTCTTCGCTAATGGCAATGGTGACTGATATGGTGGTTAATGGTCATATAGTTGGTTGTGGCAGATATAAATAACTAATGATCATGATGATTGACGGTATATATTGGTGACTAATGATGGTGATTGGTCAATAGTGATTGATGAATATTATGTACTGGTGATTGATAATGATAATTTTAAATGATGAATATTAATAATGACGATTAATTATAGTGATTGAATGCAGTGATGGTTATGACTGCATGGAGATGTGAATTGTGGGTTGTGGTTGGTTGAAGAACTAAAATCATAAAACAAAAACTCAATAAAATGTAATAGGATTTTAAAATCTAAGGGGTCCCTAAGGTCGATTTTTTTTTAATATAAAGAATCTTTTTGTTTTGTTTAAACATAATGGTAAAATATGGGGAGAGTGAAATGACACCATTTAGAATCCCTCAAGAATAAAAGAATATAAAAGAAGATCATGTAAATGCATTTAGGAATTAGCATGGAATATATAGCTAACTTCAATTTGCAAGTGTAATTTTGAGCTAAATTCTAAGATTATGATTAGATATTTTAGGTTATTCTCATCCATTTAAAAGTTGCCTTTTCAGTGGAACTGCAAAGTCAACATTTTCCCCCTTTTTTTTTTTTTTTTTGTAAAAAAGAAAAATTCTTCTTAAGTTGGATCCAAGGACTAATATTTTACTATATTAATAAATTTTATAAAGATGATATACTCTATTGACTATTTATAATTAAAATTTTATTGTAAAACAACTTGCCTTGATTCTTAAGAATTAAGATCATTTCTTTTGGATATTGTCTGGTATAAATTTGCATAAAATGAAAAGAATAAATTAGTATAAAAAAACTTAATCCTGTCCAAACTTCAATATTTTTGTAGAAAAACCTTTTTATTAAAAAAAAAATTAGGGTGGGAAAGGGGATTACAATATGGGAAATCGAACTCTACCAACAGGATAGGAGTTCAGGTAGCCAACCAACTAATCTACTAACCAACCAACTTTTAATACTCATGTTTATCTATTTCTATAAAACATGTCATGTACATTAATTATTGAAAATAAAGGTTTTTTCCATTGCAGTGAATCAATGGGAAATTTTAGTTACAGAATATGATTTTTTCACTCATTTTCTATCGAATCAGGTCAGTGAGAAAATGTAAGGTAAAAAACATATTCTCATTGAGTGGGAAACTTCCTAATTTTTTTGTTATAAAACATTATTATATTGAACATTTTTTGATGGAAAATTTCAGTGAGAAAATAATGATTTTTAGCCCTAGTAGAACTAATTTTTTCTCGTTGTTTTTTTGTGCAAGTAAAAAATATAAAACTATAAAAGTTGTTAAAAGATTCTATAGATTGTTATATTGATTTTTCTTGAAAAATTTATGCAAAATAAGTGAATCTTTTTTACATGGTTCTAATTGATACAACAATACAAAAAGAAAAATCCAAATTCATATATAACCCAATAAAATTGGAACATGCAAAGTTGCCATCATATCTGAAAAATTCTTCACTTGTTTTTTCTTTATATATCCAAAGCAAAAGCATATAGAATAAATACAAAAATATGGTTGACACTATTAGTACGTAGTGAAGAATTAATTAATGAATATGTTCTTGAATAAAATCTCAAGATGTCAACCTTTTCCTTATTCCATATTGACACATCTTAACATCTTATTTAATGTATTTATTATCAACGGATATGGTGGAGTGGATGAAATTGTTTCTTTCTTAATTTGAGGTTTTAGATTCGAGCTCTGACTATGAAAAAATTCTTGATAGAGAGCGTTTTTCCCTAGATGGAATCTTACGTGATACAAATTCGAATTAATCAAGCTCCAATGCGGATACAAGACACCAAATACCGAATGATAACACAAAAAAAAATTAATAATTATTTATTCATAACCTAATTTTTTACTGTAAGATGTTTGATATTTTGATACAATGTTCTTTGCACATTGGAATAATTAGTTTTTATTCCATTCTACGTTAAACACAACTATCTTTCTTCAAATATTTGGCCCCGTCCCATCTGGAGAATAAATTTAAAAGAGGTTGTTTAGTTTGAACGCAAGTTATGATCGAGTTAGTTATATGTATTGGGATTAATTATTTTGCTATTATTTTTTATTGACTATTTTGATATATTGTATTTAAAATAACACATATTGTATAATTTTTAAGAAGTTGTCCGTTTATTGAAATTTTCTTCACCTTATTTAGTAGTAAAAGAGTTTAAGTGACCTCAAGGGTATTTTTTTCCATTTTCATTGCTTTATCTCGGAATAGCTAATTACAATACTGTTATTCCACCTTTTAATAAGGATTACTTATCCTGATATTAATTATTAATACGTGTATAACTTCGCTCAAAATTAATAACTAAACCATGAATAAAGCAATACTAAATTTTTATCCCAAAACTATCTATACTTGTCCAGCATATTGAACAGAGTCCTTCTAGTATAACTTAGATTATTTTCTTAGTTTAGGAGAAGTGTTTGGAAATCATTATGGTAATTGAGTTATGGGCAACAACAAATGTATAGGCTATAGCACACACAATAAATATTGTGAAATTGACATAAATAGTTGCATAGTAGCCAATACTGTATATATTTTTTAATATATATTAATGTATAATATAGATATTAATATACTATTATACGTATTGTATATATAATTTTCGCCATGGAAATTTTGTAATCTAGGAGAAAATATTGACAAAACAATTTCCTCACAATTGTAAGGAAATTAATAGTAAGGAAAAACCCAAAATGCAAGATAAGCATACACATAATATTGTATAAATATACTGGTACCATATATGACAAATATATTTGAGATATTAATATACAGGTATAAGATATGGACATATGAATATATTAAAATATGATACTTATTAAAAAAAAAATGTAGTATAGTTCTTTACATATATTAATGATTAGAAGTATATGCTTAAACAACATGGTATACACATAGTGATATAATGTATGTATATTTGAGTATATTATATTCATTCAAAATATATATATCATATTTTTTTTACATATATTAATGGTTAAATGTATGTAAACAATATGGTATAAATATATTGATGTTATATATGGGTATTTGAATATTGGTATAGTATATAGTATTTGAGTATAATAATATATTATATTTATTCAGAATACATATGAAGTTGTTGTTTACATATATTAATGGTATATCACATCAAAAATAATAATCAACATATGGTTTGAGACAGAGAAAATGTGAAATTATTTCAAACTTCATTTCTGTCATTAGTCTAATTTTATTATTTTTTCTATTTTGTTTGCTCTTTTGGTACATATTTTTAAAGTTTCTGATGTGATATCTTATGTTCCAGTGTTTTTCTATTAAATTTAAGTCAAAAAATCGACAATTTTTTTTTTTTTTTGGTTTCCCACCCGGTGTCCGATACCCACATTGGAGCCCGGCTAAATCCGGATTCAACTTTGGGTGTGCACAAGTAAATACTTAAACTTGTATAAAGTTGAACAAGTAGACACATGAGTCCTATGTGGCATAATACAAACGTAGGACACCACGTAAGACGCAAATTGCCAGGTAGAATGCCGCGTAGGACGTGTGTGTTTATTTGTTTAACTTTATATAAGTTTAAGTGTCTACTAGTGCACACCCAAAGTTGGAAGGCATAAATTATGAAATGAGGTTAAGTTAAATGATTATTTCTAGATGAAACTACAAAAACTCTCAATAAGAAGAATTTGTATTGAATTATAATAATTCCCTGGAAACATTCAACATACAAGTATTGGATGACAAAATAATTGCAACTCAAGTCTTGAATATCATTTTTATATTTTTGGTTCCTATAGGCATCTTTTTGAAGTTTCAAGCCTCCAAGATAATGACCACAATAAGAAATTGCTCATGAATCCAAAGATCTGCAAATTGGAATACACAAATATATATATAGCTAGCAAAAAATTCATAAAACTCAAAATGAACAAGAAAATTATGAGATTGAATTGACTATTGTCATTAATTCATTGAATGACGATTTATAACATGACGTTGAAGGTTCTGTTAGAACGGATTGTCCTCTTCTAGTCCTACTAAGTATGAACATGTTATGCATCGAGTTGAGCAGTCCAAGGGCGCAAATTCAGAGCCCAATCTTATTGAGATACATGCAAAGTATGCGGAACATGATGTTGTGAACATTAAAAATATTCAGGCACTCGAATTGGCTCTCCAAATCGCAGTAATGTGTAGCAAGCAGGGGATATTCCAGGAGCTCAAGTTTCTATCACAATAAGGTCACTAGTACTAAGATCTTAATAAAGCACAATGGTTAAAGAGTCTTTTGAAATGATAGCCATATATATAGCAATAAACATTAACAAGCCAGACCTCAAAAAAGGCCAAACAAGCACATCATGATCACTTGATTATCATCATCAGACAAAATAGCCATATGCATCTACAATAACAACATACCCACTGTAATTCCACAGGTGGAGTCTGAGGAGGATAGATTGTATTATATATACATAAATTATTTGTAAAGTTGTCTATATAACAAAAATGAACCCACTTAATATACAATGGAAGGGCATGGATCAGTGGGCATATGGGATCAATTTCACCCAGCAAACCCAAGTTCAAATCTCAGTCAAGGCTTAGTTTTTTTGTTCTTTTTTGTATTTTCATGTCTCACCATTTTTTATTTTTTTTTGTATTTTCAAGTCTCAAGTGGTGGGTCCAGGTACTAATCCATTTTAAAATTAACTAATAAATGTAGACTATTATAGTCCTAGACGTCTAGTTCATGTGAAATAACAATAGTAATATTCTAAATTTGTTAGTAAAGTTTTCTTTTTATGTTTGTGTTTGAGAATTATTTTAAATTGTCAATAATTTAGGCTATATGTTTATAGTTTTTAAATATTCTCTTCGATTCATATTATTTGATAATTTTCATTTTTTACACGCATATTAAAAAATCATAAAGAAGAAGATAATTTTACTAATTCACCCCTTAAAAATGTCTTGTGAATTTTACAAATAAATGTGAACACTTTCAAAAAGAAATAATTACAAGGATAATATATGAAACTTTTGATTAATGCTTTCTTGATTTAGTAAAGTGGACAACTAATATGAGACAACTATTTTTAGTAAGATGATCTACTAATATGGGACGGGGGAGTAGTACTTAGTTTTTTTTTATTTTTGTAATATACTAAATTGTGTATTTGTTTTCCTTTTAACTTAGTATATAAGAAAGTTAGGTTAGTGCATTTTCATTTATTTATGAATTTCAAAATTGCTATAGTTTTAGTCTTCTTATATATAAGAGTAATAAGTAGCTTCTTAAATTGAAAATATGTGAAAAATTTTCTTGTAAGTAAATAAAAAATTAATAGAGTATATTTTTTTTGTTAGGAATACCACCTCAAAATAACTTTTTAAGAATATAATTAAAAAAATGATAATTATTATTATTGAGTGTCGTCATGGTTATCTTTGTAACTTGAACCCACTTGAAAAAAATCCTAGGTCCGCCACTGCAGACCTTACCCCTACCTCGTGAGAGGTAGAGAAGCCGTTTCCAAAAATAGCCATATGCATTGATCTATGATACAAAGAAGACTTGTATTTTCCCTCTTGTATTCTTGGATTTAAAAGGCTATGGTGCATAAATGTGTGATGAAGAAACATTCTTGGACTTTGTTAGAAGATTTATATATAGCCACAACACGAACATCCAACGGTCAATCACTAAAGCAACATATTAGAAAGAATTGGCTAACATCTTAGGGTAATGTTTTGATTCTTCAATCAATCAATACATACATATAAGTTGGTATAAAGGAGAAAACAATATTCACATACTCCCAAGTTGGTACTATATCAAGGCTCCATCAATATTTTGTGTCGTTGGTAACACTCTTTGTAAGCATTTCTTTAATTGACATCCAAGTTTTTGTCACTTATTAGTATACAACTTATTAACAATTTTATGTGTCAATTTGATATCTTCTAGAATATGGATTAAACAATTTTATGTACTTGGTTTCTTATATCTAAAGTTGTGTAAAGTTTACCTAATGTATTTGTTGCTTACATGTGAGATTGTTACCACAAGTGCAAGCAAAATATATGTGAACCTTGATACAGATTATATAACATAAGTCCCTCTTTAATACTCATCATGTTAAGAAAAATCTCTTCTTCGACAGGAATTTATAAGGCAGGAGTGAACTAAAACATTTATCGTAACTCTTTAAAGTCCTAAAGAAAATCTAAAAGTCAAAACCTGAAAGTCACAAGGAGTGGATTTGTTATAGGACAACCACATTTCTTTATTTACAATACTCCTTCTTGGATGTACATGTACAAAGAAATTTTAGAAGAAAAAAAGAGTGTACATAGTTATTCTTAATACACATTGTTTGCTGCCTCGTTACAAATCTTATCAGGAAAAACCTTTTGGGACAAAAACCTTGGTTAAAGTCTACTGCCACCTTATATTATTTAGAGAACATAAAAACTAAAAATTATTCAAATGTATACTTGTGTTTAGAATCACAAAATAGAAATAGTTATATTATTGAAATATAATTTATAAGAGACTTCGTGCTGATAACGTGTTATAAAATAAATATAGTATATAAAACCTTAAATAGCAAAAGAGAGATAGTTTTGTAGTAACTTTTCTTCCAATATTTCTATATTAATCTTTCCGTAGATGAGAGGAATTTACAAGGTAAGAGTAATTTTGCTAAGCATTTATTGTAAGCCTTCAAAGTCATAAAGAAAACCTAAAAGTCATATAGTAAAGCCTAAAAGTTATGAGGAGTGAATTTGCTACACGACATCACATTTCTTTATTATAATATAACAAGGAAAAATATATTTAAAATATCAGGAAAAAAGATGGCAAAATTAGTAAAGGAGAGATAAGCTAAAATAAAGGCATAATATGTCACATCACATGATTGGAATAATTAATTAATGGACACCATTGATATAAGATAGTAATACAACATTTGATGGGGTTGTCAAACACTCATCTATCCATGATTGAAATTCAATTCACATGAGTGAAATAATTAATTAAAAATTGTTAATCATCTGCCCATAAAGAGATGATTTTTACTAAAATTGTAAAAGACTAACAACCATTAAGCAATGGAAAATGAGAGAAAAATATTAAATGGAATGTTAATAATTAAATAGACTAAAACTTCAAACTAAACCATTTGAATTTGTAGACTAATTTTTTAATATTTGTATATTGGAAAAAAATATTACTAATTTGGTATAAACCTCGAATACTAATTGGTTTTACTTTGATTTTGTATATTTATCACAACACACTCTTAACATTACAAAATGCCAAACATGTAAGTGGACGTTTGGTCATATTTTAGTGTGGAAATTTGAAAAAAAATATTTTTTGTTTTCAAATAAAAATAATATTTAAAAATTAATACTAACCACGGTATGAAAAGAAACACCAATATTAAAAACTATTCTAACATTGTTTCCCTATTAAATCGAATATCCGAAACACTCAAATCGAATATCAAAATGGTAAGTCAAACATATTTGAAGTATTTTGATTTTTCGAGTTTCATATTTTGAATTATCGGATGTGAGGGTTTCCTGTTTAAACTATCATCAAATATTTATTGAAATATATTTCAACTATGAGTTGTTCCCTTTTTCCACCTAAAATATCAACATCCTTTAGGTAGAAAACGGCGTCTGATAGTTAAAATGTGTTTTAATAATCATTTGATGATAATTCACATAGAAAATAAACACACTTGATAATTTAGATATAAAACTTTAAAAATCAGAATACTATAAATATATTTTTGACAGTTCACTCAAAAAATTGAAATGATAAAAAAATTCAATTAATTTGATCACTTCAATTTTTTGATCTATTTTTGGAATTTATGCCCGCCCCTACCTTAAATACCCCCACAGCCCCACTAACACATTTGTGCTAAACAGCACACGGCTCTTTTCTTCGTTCCCCACCTTCACCAACAAGACAACTTCGTATTTTTCCAATACTCCCTAGGGGCACATTTTTAAGTGATATAGTTTGATTTGATATGATATCTAATTTAATTTTTTTTTATATTTATAATCTAAAATATTTTTAATATTTGTGAGGCTACAAATTATTTTTTTAGGGGTAAAAAAAATTTCAAAATTAAATTATTTCTAATTATAATAAGATAATATTTTATCTCTGAAAACAAAACTTTTACGGATCTATTAACAACAAGTAGATCTACATTGAGGGATATGCCTAGTTTCTTTCACTTAACTCATAAGTTCTTATTTTTAGTAAGATAGTAATGGAACGAGAAAGCAAACTTATAAGGTGAAAGATTCTATTGAATTTCGGAAGCTCATAGTATTGTGTCCGGCACAATTCACAAATTTAAGAAGTTGGGGGCATACCAACCGGCCCTGACCTGCCTCCAATTATTGAAAGTGAATTCGTTTTCAATTATCTTAAGTAGGTCTATTATTCATTGGTTAAAGTTAGGAAAAAAATTAGCTGGAAGTAATCTTTTCTTCTCAGTGAAAGTTAAAGGTCCTGGCGGTAGATGCGCTCTAGGAAGGAAGCCAAAATTTTGGATGTAGATCGATCAATCCCGCCTTGTTCTTTTGAAACAGACTAAAAAGAAAAAAATGTCACCTAAAATGAAACGGAGGGAGTATTAATTAATTCCAACTTATTTGGCTAAGACTAGTACACATGTCATCCTTTCATTCGTCACATCTCAGATTTCCTTCCTTAGTATTAAGATAAAACTTTGTCTGAATAATAAAGCAACAAAAACACTCCATTTAAGCTAAAAATCAATCTCCATTATTGCAATTTTAGTGAGAGAAACTTCGCATTTAGAGAGAGAAAGTAACAAACAGTTCAAAAAAAAAAAGAACTCACAATAATGGTGGCGGAGAGCTGGAGCACGACGGCGAAACGGTGCGACGCCTGTAAAGCGACGCCGTCCACGGTGTTCTGCAAGGCGGACATGGCTTTTCTCTGCTTAACTTGCGACTCCAAAATCCACGCTGCAAACAAGCTCGCGTCTAGGCACGCGCGCGTTTGGGTCTGCGAAGTGTGCGAGCACGCGCCGGCGAGCGTCACGTGTAAAGCCGACGCCGCCGCACTCTGCGTCACCTGCGACCAGGACATCCACTCCGCAAATCCGTTAGCTCGCCGGCACGAACGGATCCCTATAGTTCCATTCTACGACTCCGCCTCCGCCAGGTCTCCTCGTGGTGCTGCTGCGGATGAAAATGATCTGCAGCAGCACGATGAGGAGACGGAGGAAGAAGAAGCGGAGGCGGAGTCATGGCTGCTGCAAGCGCCGAGTAGTAATACTCAAGGAATTGAGCATAAATCAGCGGAGGAGTATTTGTTTAGCGATGTAGATCCGTATGTGGAAATGGATATTATTGCGGATCAGAAACCATGTACTACTACTATTGATATTGCTGATCAGCTTCATAATCAAGAGGAGTATAAAGAAGATTGTGTTGTGCCTCATGTACCGAACAAAAATGAGATCCAATTTCAAGGTCCAGTTGTTGATGGATACCCGACTTATGAAATGGATTTTTCTGGTGGATCTAAACCTTTCATGTACAACTTCACTACTCAATCCATTAGCCAAAGTGTAAGTACTCTTTTTTCTCTTCATTTTATTACTTTAACCTATAGAAAGTAACAACGATAACGTATGATCTCACAAGTTAAATTTGAAAAGTATAGAATATAGATTATTTTTAATAGAGTCTCGATTCAAAGAAACATATAGAAAGTAGCAAAAATTGTTAGAGAAGTATAAAAGCTCACGAAAAGTTGAAACGAATCAGTAAAAAATTTATGTTATAAAATATGATTTTTTTAATTAAATTAATTCTTCTGAAAAACGCATGATGAGAAACAAATTGTCCCGAATAGTCACCAAACATTTTTTTCTTTGTTCACTAATTCAATAACAAAATTCTATAAAAATAGTTGCGAAACATATTTCAATGAGAAAAAGTGATTTTTTTAGTAGTGACTTTTATATATTCTTAATAACATAATTTTTCAAGCGAAAGGGTTCGTATGAATCCCTTCCAACTTCTTTAACTTAGATCTTATGACTGTCGGTATATAAAAGTTAAACGATTATTTTATTTTCCACATAAATGTCTTAATGAAACATTATGTTATTTCAACAGGTCTCTTCATCATCTATAGAAGTTGGAGTTGTGCCTGACCATAATACAATGACAGATGTATCAAATACATTTGTTAGAAACTCCGCCATTGATGGACTACCTAACCTGGTTTCGAGCTTAGACAGAGAAGCAAGAGTATTAAGGTATAGAGAGAAGAGAAAGAATCGAAAATTCGAGAAGACGATACGATATGCTTCTAGAAAAGCCTACGCTGAGACTCGACCTCGAATCAAAGGGAGATTTGCGAAGCGTACGGAGAACGACGTGGGAGACTCCCTCGTCGTCTCCGACGCTTCGTACGGCGTCGTCCCGTCGTTTTGATAATCTTAAAATGTATTTTTTTCATGTTGTTGGTATGTGTACATATTGTTTTTTTTTTTATTTTATAATTTGGTAGAATTTCCCTTTCTACTTTTATTTGTTTTGTTATGTAATGAGCTTTTTCTTATTTTGTAAAGAAAAGTTAGCTCCATGGAAACTGATTAATTATGGTATTAAAAAGCTCTCATGTTGCTTCAATCCTTCTTTGGTATTCATATTAAGGTCTTGTTAATATGAATTTGGGTTATGTAAGACTTGTTTTAGGGAAAATGTTTTTTTTATCATGATCTATTTCTTTCAATCTCAGAACTCAAAACCTCTTATTAAAAGAAGAAAGAACCTATTCATGATCCCTTCTTTCGGTTTTCTATCTAGTGTTTACAGCCCGACTAAAATTGAATTTGTGTTAAAAACAATGGTGAATTCAGGATTTTCATTTTGAACCGCTCAACCACTAAGTCAACCTCTAACCTTACATTCAGAGGTTCAAAATCAATATATACACATAAAAATTCTTAGAAATACCTTATATATATAATGTAATTATGTTTTGCCGAGAAGATTCGGGTGAACCCCCTCAACTACCTCTAGATCCGCCCCTAATTGGAAAGTCCCATATTGAGAGATAAAACGCTCACTAACAATGAAGAAATATACAAATTGCATGCTGAGTGCGAAAATGGTAAATCAACTAATCTATCATGATTAATTTTATTTATGAAATTGTTTCAATAGGTTGAACTAAATCATTTTCAAAACGATAAAAGAGATTGTGTAGATGAAGTAACACGAATATTTTCGATAGTCAATTTATTTCCATCAATAAGCTGGTGGGAGCTATTATAAATTTTATTATTATTGCATCAGTCAATGCTAAGGTCCGCAGTTTGAATAACCTCTACCCTCAATGTTGAGGTTAACAACTTTTTCACTAAATGTTTATATCAAATTAATAAAGATAAAATACTTTATGTTTTGTATAGAAAAGCGGATTCAAAATTCAATTTTATGAGTTTAATTTTAAGGCTTTGAGTATTAAGCCAATTATTATATTATTAAAGTTATGGATTTATATACAGTATTTATTTGCAGGTTTAATAAAGCTTTACACATAAATTTATATTCGCATAAAAATATTGAGTTAAAATGAACCCAATACAGATACATTAGATCTGCCCCTGCATTTGCACATTTTAAATAATGGTTAAGGGTGTGTTTTCACTTTAATTTGTAACTGTTTATCTAGGTTTTCATGATTTAATATAAATATTGAGTGCGCAGAAAGTATAACTCTCTTTGTCCCAATATATGTGACATTCTTTCTTTTTAGTATGTCTCAAGAATGTCACCTTTTTATAATTAAAAATAATTTATTTTTAAAATTATCATTTTACTGTTAATGAAATAATTTATAACTCACACAAATGTTTAGTATTTTTTTAAGCCATGAATTTTAAAAATAATAAATTAAAAATTATATAATTTTATAGATGGAATATTGTTTTTTGGAATATACCAGGAGAAAAGCAGTCTCAAGGAAATTGATGGATGGATCAAATAGTGTAAAGGAAAATACTAGATTTTAGTGAAAAAATGTGCTTGGCATGTGTTTTTTTCTTGTGTGATAAGAATGTGCCATCAAGACTCAAAGGTAAGTTTTATTAAATAATTGTCAAATCAACTATATGTTATATGAGGCGAAATGTTGTCCGGTCAAGAATTTGCATGCTCAGAAGATGAAACTAATGGGATTAAGGATACTGAGATTGGTGTATGGTTATACTATGAGAGAGATGATTAGAAACAAAGATATCAGGACAAAGTGAGAGTGACCTCCAGATGGACAAGATGAGAGAAGCAAGACTAGGATGGTTCTGACATGTAAAAAGAAAATGCACAAATGTCTCAGTGGAGGTGTGAGAAGTTGATTATGATGGGTCTGAAGAAAGATAGAGGTAGGCCGAAGACGTAATGGAGAAAGGTGATTATACATGACATAACATGCCTGCATATTATCAAGGACATAATCATAGATAGAAGGTTATGGAGTACTACTCTTTTATTATCTTTTTTCGATTTTATTATTATATGTTATTTTCTTTACTTCGATTATCATATTATTTATTGTTGCTACTATTCCTTTCTCTAATGTATTTTCTTTTAATATCTGATTTGATATACTTTACTTGAGATAGGGCTCTATTAGAAACAACCTATCTACCTCCATAAAATAGGAACAAGGTTACTTTTACACATCACTCTCTTCAAACTTCACTTATAAAATTATACCGATTATGTTATTATTGTGAAATAAGAATGCCCTTTTAACCCTCCTATTTTCATATTCCATTTTAGCTCCTTGAAACAAAAAAAAAAAAAAGAACAAGACATTTCAATACATCTGATTCAATTCAATCCGTTCTTTCCTGCACAACCCAAGAAAAATCATTTTTCACTAATATAATCCTTCAATAATAGTTGTCCACTATTGACTTGACATATTCCTTCAGAAACAATAAATAATAGGGATAATATTACTATATTATCTTTTGACTTTATTAAATTTAATGCTTTAATAAATGTGTTAGATGATAAATAGTATTTAATATCAAGGGTAAAATAAACACAAAACGTAAATTATCTCTTGATTTTTTAAATTGAACAACTATTATTAGACATCTATTTTTAGTATAGTGAACAACTATTGTTGGACGGAAAAAGTACTTTATTAATACAAGAACTCTTTTCATCCCTTTAATTTGTTGTGGACAGAAAATATACATTAGTCAACATCTACGATGATATTAAAAGTCACACCCACACACGGTTTACGAAACACTTTAGTCCCTTCCAGCAAGCTACTCACCATAGTATTAAAAGAAAAAGGATGAGAGAGAAAAATCAAAATAATTTTTTTTTTATACTAATAATCAATTTGTGGGTCTAACTTTAATATCAAAATCTAAAAGCTTATTGGTTGAATAGATTTCCTCATATCCTAAACTTTCCAAGTGGACGTGTGAGAACTAAAGAGTCGTTTGGTGTGAGGTACAAGATATAATAATTTTAGAATAAAATGTAGAATTATTTTATTTTATATTTGGTTGAAGGTTAACATCTTCGTTAGATTATTTATCTCACCATTTATAATATAGTGATGTGATAAGTTATCACATATACATGACGGGATAACTTATCCCGAGATAATTAATCTCGAGATAACTTTTTCTCAACCAAACGACCCCTAAAAGTCTATAATATATTAATTCTCAATCTATATGGTACTAGTTGATTTAATATAAATTTTAAAAAGTTTTTTTTTTTTGTTGAAATTTATGTTTTTTTTTAAAAAAAACATTATTTTTCACTAAAGATAATTGTGTGGCTATACATTATTTTTCACTAAAGATAAAAAGGAAAATTTTAAAATTGAGTTATTTTTAATTATAAAACGATAACATACTCTTCTGAAATAAATAAAAAAAATGTGCTACATAATGAAACAAATGAAGTTGTTATAAAGAAAAGATTACCAAGCAAGTAAATCGAAGCTGCTTGCAAGATAACTACTCCCTCAGTTCAACAATACTTGTTCACTATTGACTTTGCACACTTTTTAAGAAACTATAAATAGAAAAATAACTTTACTATATCTCCCTTTGAATATAATAAATACAATATCTTGAAAAATGTAATACAAATTGACTATAATTAATGATAAGGGTAAATTAGGAATTAAGTGTAAAATTATCTATTGATTTCATAAAATAAAAAAATATTATTAGACATTCCAAAACAGTATAATAGACAACTATTATTAAACAGAGGAAATATAAATTATTAAAAAAAAAAAAAAAACTGCTTGTAAGCTTCTTCATAAAGTTTATTGCAAAGCTTCTTTACAAGATATTTTTTGTAATGATAAATGAACCTCCACTATTAAATGTAGTCATGACAGTTGTAATAATGTATTATATTTATTGTTGTAGTTTAGGTGATGACTTCTCAATTGTTTATATTATAATAAAATAAAATGTCACGTGAAGAAGTGGGAAGCAATAATCTCAACTGAAAGATGCAGGTCTGACTAATAATTCCAAGTAATAGTTTTGACAAGATACCAAATTTCATTTTTTTCTCTAAAGTATACGAACATACTCTTTTAAAAAAATTTAGGGATCTTTTTGCTAGCCGATTAGAGTTATGCCAAGTATTAAGGGAAATTTTCATAAATAGAAAATATTAGGTTTTAAATAGGATTTTATAGCTACAATTTCACTAATTATAATTTGTAGCTACACTTTAATTTGCTACACATTTATATTCTTGTATTTTTTCATAGATTTTGGAGAAAAAAAATATAAATACAAATTGATTTGTATCAAAATGAGTGCATATTAGAAGGAGAGAGGCGAGCGAAATCGAGAGAGGGAGAAGAGAGGATTGTATTTTGTATTTATTTAATGCATAATTATTTTGTATTTTGTATCAATTGTATTCGAAATACAACAAATACAGCTATAGTCATCCTCTCTTTGATTGGATACAACTGATACATAATACATTTGACAGAGAGGATAAATGCATATTGTATTCGTATGAGTACAAATACAATTATTACAAAAAGAATCAAATATAGTTTTTCAAATACAATTGATATAAAATACAAAACTCTCACCTATATTTGATTGAATACAATTGATACATAATACATTTCAATGGATTTTTCTTATTGGTAGGAGAGAGAGAAAGAGAGAGAGAGATTGCTATAAAAACAACATAATGGTTTTTTGTAATTTTTGTAAACTATAGTTGTTTTTCATAAATATGTTGACATTTTTACCTTGTTCTATAATTTTTCCATTTATGTGTTATTTTATTCGTATTCGAAATTCAAACATTCACTTCTTAAGCTTGCCACAACGATCATTTGCCAACATTCTGTATGAAATAATCGTTTTCTGTAAATGTAACAAAAAATATACAAAACAGGTCATGGTATGTACTGCATAAATCTCAAGTATTAACCCACATTATTATTTGCATTGCAGCTTACAAAAAATTTGCCATTTGATGAACCAATTAACCTAACAATATATAGTCCTTCATAAATTGGCTGCAAAGAAATTAATCATTTTATGAATAGCTTCATGGAAGAAACTATACCTCTGTTGCTGAAATCTACGCCTTGCCAACGAACTCCACATCGAACAATAGAACTGAATCTGGAGGAATAATGCATGTACCTAAACCACCAGTACGTGACAGTTAGGACATTATTTACACCTACCACATATGCAAATGCACGGTACCACAGACAATTGTGGCTTGATGATTGGGGTCCCTCTAACCTTAACCAGAAGTCTTGGTTTCGAGCTCTGTGAAGGGAAAATCTTCACTAGAGAATGGTTTAACTTTTTAGCTGCCCAGAACTAGTAGACTTTGGGTACTGAATGGTTAAGCAGAAAAGGAACATATGCAACTGGCAGTGTGGTAGGATAGTAGGGATCCCTCTCCGCTTAACCAAAAGTTTTGGTTTCGAACTCTGAGAATGGAAAATCTTTTCGTAGAAAGCAATTTACCTTTTACAGGCCTAGAACAAGTTGGGCCAGTGAACTTTGGGTATCGGATGGTTAAACAGAAAATGAAAGTACATAATTGGGCATCGTTCGTTGAATTTGCTTACCTCCTCTGCAGCCAGCTCCCCTTATCCCATATCCAAGTTCCGGAGGAATCTTCAGTTTACGCTTTCCTCCTGAAATTTAAGTGATGAGATGGTAACTTTTTTTAAGTATGAAGAAACTTGATGTACAAAATGTGCTCCTACCAGTTAGCATTGGAGGAAAACCATCACCTCCTAGAATTCCCTGATCCCAGCCTTTAATAACCTACAACAGGAAATAATAAGCAGAAAGAATGAGTTAACCATCTACCATTAAACATTGTAAAGTTATATTCATAGGACAATAGTTTGTTTTTTCTTATGGTTCCAGAAGAAACATAGTATATTATTATTACTTAGTTAGATGATACAGTAACAGGATCCGTAGTACAAAGGGGGACAGTGTGACTCAGGGAAGAGTGAGAGTCAATAGAAGACCATTATCTCGGCAATAATGAGCCAAGCTAGTATTTGCGGTGAATCCCCCCGTTAAGTAGTCATGCACTACAATAGGAACGCCCAATTCTCTAGCAAATACAGCTCATAAGGGTTGTCAGAGGGGTGACTTAAAGTGAAGTCGTTACAAAGAGGGGGTTTCGGGAGTTTGTACTAATATTCTGGTTGCTACTCCATGCTGAAGATATAACTTTTCGGTGACAACAGCTAGCCTAGTTAGTCTTGTTATATCAAGCTAAGATTGCAAACTAATTAATTCGGTACTATAGAAGCAACTGCATGTAGATAAACCTCTGGGATCAAGGATCTAGTCGATCAAGATTAGAACCATTTTACGGCCCTGTGAGGAGAGCAATAAATAGTTATAGAGATAACCTAAAATAAACTTTGTCCATTTCTTACTGCTGATAGGTACTGCTATAGAATAACAAAATAACTTACCTCTCCAACACCAACACGAAATGTAAGAGGCTTTCCACGATTGTAGCTGCTATCGAAGACCTTCCCATTTTCCAGTTTACCTACATAATGTGCCTGAACAACATAATCTCTTAATAATGTGATACAACTCAGTATAGTAGAGTAAAAAAGTAAAGGAAGAGCTCAGACGCCTAGTCTCACTATACCAAATAGCTTTTTCGGAGTAAGATTTTCCTCTAATTATAGATCAATTTCTATTGGAGTAAATTTCTCAAATGGTCACTCAACTTGATGAATTTATCTACTAAAGTCACTTTGCTTTGTTTTGTATCAACAACATAACTTAACCATTCCTTTATTTTCCAAAAGGTCACCCATGCCGGAAACATACATAAATCACCAGAAATACCACTTTATTATATATTTTTTATATATATTATTGTGGGACAAACCATAGAGTTAGCTACACAAAAAAACCCATTTTAAAGATTGGGCAAAGGTGTTAAACTAGTTCAACTGTTTTTCCTTAAGATTTGAATTCTGAACATTAAGACTATGTTCGTCATGATTCTTGAAGCATTGGTTTTACCTGAAGAATGAGGTTTGACTAGTACTTAGGGAAGTAAAATCATGACTCTTGAAATGAGGGAATTGGGAGTCGCATTTGTTGATTCTGCTGCCTTTTGGCCTTCAAAAGATAATAAATTGTCTTCTTCGGAACTATATATGTAGAACACTTTGCCTAGAAGCAGAATTGCTCCAAGATGAAAACGATCCAGGGAAACTTGGGTAATGCAGTAGCTCAGGTACTTCTTGAGTATCTCTGTAGTATTAATGGGCTCTGTATGAATATCAACACGCCTACCAGGGTGTACTAACTTTACCAAACTTTCCTCTCTTGTTGATATCCCCATTTTGCCAGTTTACTTCTGGACTTTTGATAAGCTTATTATGCAAAAATGCAGCCACTTGCTTTCTTGGATAAATATTTATCACTTAACTTGGTTTATTTATGCATCAACGTGTGACTGGTATTCCTCTTTGGCACAACGGAAGTCATTTTCTGGTCTTTGGTTACCGTATAAATGTACATAAAGGGGGAAAATGACTTCCTTGCAGTCACGCATGAGCAGAAGTCATTTTCCTTCCAACGACTTTGGGTTTTAACTTCATATTACTTGCTCCAACTAACACATAGACACTAGTATATTAATCTTCACTAATCAAAATTTTCACCAATACACTCTCCGATTTACTAATGTTATCATTAATCTTAATATATACTGTACATTTTCCGGATAAACTTACCACTCACAAACCAAACACATGAAACATGACTTATGTCGTACCAAATGAACTTAGGGGTTGTTTGGTAACAGGTTAGAGTAATATAGAGATTAGTTATGAGAGAATTTATGTATTATTCTATATACGTATAGTTATGCAGACTTTAGTTATTCATGTATTAGTTATTTCATTGTCTATCCTTTATAAAATAATACATCATTGAACCCAAGGATGTGGCCTAGGTGTCAATGAAGTGGTTGAGAGTCATGAGGTCTCAGATTCAAAACCCATTGAAGATAAAAACACTAGGTAATCCTTCCTATCTGTCCTAGCTGGTGGACCTAGTATCTCGTACCTGTTACTGGTGGGAGGTATTCTAGGGAAGTAGTCGAGATGTGCGAAAACAAACTCGTACACCACGGTCATTAAATACACCAATTCTCACATAACTTAGACACTGTTGTGAACTCAATGGAGACATCTGCTAACTTAATTGAGTCATCTGCTAATATGAATGATGAAGAGGATGCGACTAGTGATTTTCGCATTGACAAGCCGCATCGGAGTACTAGAAGGGTAATTCCACCTAAAAGGTTGGACAATTACTTTTGGGTTGGAAGAAAGTCACGTGAGCAAGGCTACGGTTAGTTATGAAAGTTGTATAAAAGTGTGAGAACATGGGTAGGAAAAGGGTAGGCAATTAATTATGATTCTGAATACTCTCACCCTCTTCTTCTGTCTTCTCAACCCAATTCTAGGCTTCTAGTTTCAGATTTCAAGTGTAATTCCTTGTATTAGTGTTCCTTACCATTCCTTTGTTTCTGTCATATTGTATTGTAATTGTATTCCGTAAAACATCTCAATTTATACACACATATATATATATATATATATATAAGTGTTTGTTTGTATTGTGAAAATTGTGAGTGTTACACGCACATATTAGTTAGGTGAGTTTCTACATTACAAACTCAAACACCATATTAATTTTATACATAAATAACTTACTTCCTAACCAGCTACCGAATGTGGTATTACTTATACAAAATTTAATACCTGCATAACTCACCTCCAGCTACCGAACAGAGTTTGTTACACGGCTATTTAGGTTAATTCTTCTAAAACTTGGTGCAAATAAGTTTTTTCCACTAAACTAATAACCATAAAATATAAATCAAATCAAATCATGAAATCAAAGAGAAGTTTAAAAACTAATAAGCTACCTTGATCAATTGTCCTTTAACAGCTTCAGCTCCATAACCCACAACTTTATCACAATATGCAAGACCTGAAGGAGTAACTGTAAATTCACATTCCGTAGCTGTAGCTTCTTCAGCAATTGCTTCAATATTCGGCTGCAAAAAGGATTCCACAAAAATCGCCGAAAACCCCAATCCGAAAGCACTTAGGGTTTCTCTTCTACTGAACGAAAATGGCAATGGAGTAATTGTTTCTGAGAGTTTATTCATAGATTTCGAAGAAGAAGAAGAGAGTATTGAGGATTTGATAAAATGTGGAATTGTGTCAGTTGTTGTTTGGGGATTTTTGGTGCAGAGTAACAATGGCTGCTTTGAAGGAATGTATGAAACAATGGAGAAAGCAATGGAATTCATTTCCACCAAAAGAAAATTTTAGAACAGATAAGAAAGACAATGGACACAGGTTGAGAAAGGAAGTGAATTTATTTCCACCAATAAATATTTTCCCCCCATATCTCGATTGAGTTTTTTTAAAAGTAATTATATATTCTGTGCTCTGTCGGTTCGTATTAGTTGTTCACATTATTACATTATTAAATTCTTATTATTAGGGGTTTACAAATATCGAATCGACCGATAAACCGAACCGAAAAAAGTGTTATTGGTTTATTGTTATTGGGTTATTTAATGGTTTTATAAAAAAAAATTATTGGGTTATCGGTTTGATATTGGTTTTTCAATATTGGATTATTGGGTTAACCGATAACCCATTAAGAATATAGTAATTTACTATTTTAATTTTTAGTCATACATAAATATGAAACAAAAAATATTGTGGAGAGTGGATGATAAGCTGCCGATTTACTCTTTATGGAGATATGACATGCAGATCAAAGTTGGGTCATACCGGGACTTCTTGGTTTTAATTAGTTTTAGTTTATAATTGACTAATAATAGCTTTTGCACGATTGTAAATGTCTGCAATTCAATTAACATCAGAAATTCATATTGTATTTTGGCTTTTATTGTTGCAACAGTCTGATTTGCTTGTTTCGATGTATGCTTGTATTATATCAAATTGTTGAAGAAGTCATATATTTGTTTTGAAAGCATTTTCTTATTGGTTAAACCGAAAACCGAACCGTTAACGACCAAAAACCGATAAATCGAAAACCGATAACAAGTATCTTATTGGTTTAGTTATCGGTTTAGCATATTTAAAAACCGAAAACCGATAAACCGAACCAATAATACTTAAAATCGAACCGACCGATACACACCCCTACTTATTATTGTTCGAGCCCCATAGATACTGAGACCTTTGTTAGGGAGTGGGACTTTGAGGTGTGAAATCAAATTTAGTCGGACTTCAATGTGGGTATCAGACACTGGGTGAGAAATCGAAAAAATAATCTTATTATTGTCTTCACTCAAATTATTATTTATATGGATATTTTGATTAAATCAGTAAAAAGAAATAATAGTAATTGTTACTTATGAAAAGGAAGCTTTTCACTATTTTAATAATAATAATCTATTTTTCACCATATATTTTATTTTTTCAATGAGCTAGTTTGGTGAGAAATGGGTGAGAAAATCATGTTCTATAATACAAATTTCACATTAATTCACGGTAGGAAAAACTTTTATTTCTAATACCGCTAAAAACAATTGTCTCAAGTTACTTGACAATTTTGCATTACAAAATCAAGAGAGAAATTCTTTTTAAAAGTGTAAACAAATTTATAAAGTTACAAAAAATATTTGTTAAGAGGTAAATTAATAAAATTTCTTTATGATTTTTTAAGAGATGTATAAATAAAAAAGTGGAGAACTCATAGGGAATGAAGGAAGTATTTATTACTCCATCCGTCTTATTTTATGTGACACCATTTAACTAAATGCAAAGTTTTTAAAAAATATTTTTAAAATTTGTGGTTTATAATAAACTTTAGATATTTATTTTTGCGTGACTATAAGTTATTTTATTAAGGTAGAAGACGAATTTTAACTTGTGAACAAATCTGCATATTTATATTGCCAAAGAAGGAAGTTAAAATTTGAATGATACTTGTTCACACAAAATTATTTAAAACAAGTATGGTGACTTTTGAATTTAAAATACCCACGATGCAAAATGTAATAGACTTGCGTTTGGTAAAACATGTTTTTTAATTTTTTCATATTTGATTGTTCAAAATATTTGGATAATATTTTTTCTAGAAAAATAACTTCATTAAAAATGAGGAAACTGACTTCTCTAATAAAAATAAAAAAACAAGTTTCATTAATAGTGACATTCCAAGTTCATTGCCTCCTTCCCAGCCACCCAACATCTCCAATCCCCACCCATTGACCGTTTCACCCCCACCACCCTCGAATCCCCAATTACGTCCATGTAGTATTTTGTTATAGGAAAAATCACACCACATATATATTTAAGAATTAATATTGCAGCCTTTATATGTACTTTTTTTTAATTACTACTTATAAAGTTTTAATTACAAGTATTAACAGATCAGTTTTAATTTATAAATTAATTAATTATATTTTATTAATTAATTTATATAATGTTAATAGGTGAGAGAAAGAGAAAATTATGAGAGAGAATAAGTTCATAATTATCAATTACACATTTCAAGGGATTTTTTTTACCTTATCACACGCCACATGCCACACCCCACCCCACCCCACTCCACCCCACTCCCACATAACTACGTTCTCTTTCCATTCATGCCGATTTTTCTTTCTCTTCCAACTTTTCCATTGTTCTTCTTCTCCATTCAAACAAAAACTACCACGTTGATCCTCTCAAAGTTGAATTTATCAATGATGTACCTCAACAAGATCCAAGATCAAAGTATGTATTCCTAAATTAATGTAATTTTTTCATAATAATTAATTCACTTTCTTTTTCAAAATAAATTTTAGAAATATTTTTCAGTGATTGTGGCATGTATACATGTTTATTTGCTGAATATATTAGCAATGGAGTTTTTGATATCGGTCACATTGACATATGCAAAATACCATCGTCAAAGGTACGCCACAATCTTATGGCAGCATGGAAGAAGCAAGAATGTTGATGGTGCAATTAGTGAGAGCGAAGTAACTGGCACTGTTGCTAGCAAATTTGGTGGATCGAGCATAGCAAAAGAATATGCTCCGGATACTACCAATTATCCTACACCAAGACCAACGAAATCAGTTGTCAGATAGATGATTGACTTAGACTTTCATTCCATGTTTTGATTTTAGGATGCTGTTTATTTTTTGCTTCAGTCTTTTACAAGAATGTATACTGTGCATTATTGTTACTACGCAGTATTAAACAAATTTTATTAATTTTCGTTCATGATATTTGAAAATCAAAAGTATGTTTTATGTTGAGTATAAAAACATACATTGTTAGGCTTAATTAAACCCAGAATTGGACACCAGTTGGATACCAATTTCATACAGTATTAGTCTTAATTTTTCAACTTGGATACCACCGAATATCAACAGTAATCAATTTTAGATTAGGATTTTAGTTTTGAAAAATAGTACATATACAAAGTAGTAAGAATTAAATATCTTGAAATTCTATTTAGATACCAATTAAATACATTGTTACAATTAGATATTCGAAATGGATACCGATTGGATACAATATTAATTAGTTTAGATTGACTTACTCAGTTGAAATCTTAATTATATATTGTATTTTCAGCTCGATATCAATTTCATACAAATAAACTTAATTTCCCCAGTTGGATACCAATTTGATACCAGATGGATACCAGCTTGATACCAATTAGATACCAATTGGATACAAATAGACTTAATTTTTTCAGTTGGATACTAGCTTGATACCAATTGGATACGAACAACATACAATTGTATTTTCAGCTTGATACCAATTAGATACCAATTGCATACATGGTTAGACTTAACAATTCCAGTTGGATATCAAATGGATACCAATTACCTACACTAGTGGACTTAATTTTTTTTCCAGTGGATATCAATTGAATATCATATGGATACCAAATGATTACCACCAGTAATCAGTTTTAATTTTCGAGTCTACATTTGAAAAACACTACATACACATAGGAGTAAGTAGTACACGTAATAAATGTTCTGAAACTAGAATTCTTTAAGTTAAAAGACCAATATATTCAAACGGATGTGTTTGGCACAATTAACTACTTTCTCACTTATTTCTAACAAAATATTTTCTAGAAAAACACTTTTCATGAAAAAATATTTTTCTTCATACATATTGAAGCTTATGAGTTCCTACACCATGTTATTGATAAGTTGTTATTTTTATCAACTTTATGACACTTTTGAATGATAACTCCTTGCCCGGTTTGTGAGTTTAATGAATTGTTGGGTTCGAAAGTGATTATGGCTTCATGCGGAAGCTTACAATTGCAAATCATAGAGAGATGATAAATCAAATAACAAAAAACTTATACTAAAAATAATATTATTATATGGTTTGGCCAATTGACCTACATATGAAAAATTAATATTAAAGAAAATATTAAAACTATCGAGAGAAAATCTCCCCATAAACTAAACTCTCTAAACGACTACATTGCGGATGTTATTATGTTTTTGATATGAGAAGAGGGGTATTCAATTTATAGAGTTCCAAGTTTCTCCTCTAAGGAAGGAATAAGACAAATATGGAAAAGTAATATATTTTCCTTTTAGAAAAATAAAAGCAATTATGGTAATGCTTTAACTTTTCTTTAAGGAAAAAATAAAAGTTAAAATATGGAAAGAAATCAGGGCAAAACCCTAACAAATCTCCCCTTTTGGCTGGATTTTTTTAACAAAACTTGATCCGTCTTCTTCGAGTGCATTATAATCTTGTTCTTCACATAGTCTTCATCACTGCTGCTTGCCATGGTTAAAAATTGATATGGATTAAAAATTAGAGCCCTGTGTTAAAAGTTGGATTAAAAATTAGAGCCCTGTGTTAAAAGTTATGAGCAGGGTTGAAAGTGGAGCTCATGTGTCAAAAGTAATATGCATGAGTTGAAAGTGGAGCTCATGCGTTAAAAGAAATATGCATAAGTTAAAGTTGGAGCTCATGTGTTAAAAGTAATATGCATAAGTTGAAAGTGGAGCTCATGCGTTAAAAGTAAGATACATGAGTTAAAAGTGGAGCCCGAGCATTAAAAATTTGCAGGGGTTGAAAGTTGGTTTCCATGTGTTAAAGTAAGCATAGGTTGAAAATTGATTTTGTTTTAAAGATGGGACAACATGATTGTTGAAAATATAGTTGAATTTTTTCTCCACATGTAGTAGCACAAAAACTTCATTATCATCAAATTGATTGCAAATTGATTTGAAACCGCCTTGAACATGTCTTCAACTTCGTTCCATTGGATTATTGAACCATGTGCTCTGATACCACTTGTTGGGTTCAAAAGTGATTATGGCGTCATGCGGAAGCTTACAATTGCAAATCATAGAGAGATGATAAATCAAATAACAAAAAACTTATACTAAAAACAATATTATTATATGGTTTGACCAATTGACCTACATATGAAAAACTAATATTAAAGAAAATATTAAAATTATCGAGAGAAAATCTCCCCATAAACTAAACTCTCTAAACGACTACATTGCGGATGTTATTGTGTTCTTGATATGAGAAGAGGGGTGTTCAATTTATAGTGTTCCAAGTTTCTCCTCTAAGGAAGGAATAATCAAAATAGGGAAAAGAAATATATTTTCCTTTTAAAAAAATAAAAGCAATTATGATAATGCTTTAACTTTTCTTTAAGGAAAAAATAAAACTTAAAATATGGTAAGAAGATCGGGGCAAAACCCTAACATGAACTAGTAATGGTTTGAATGATATAATTTTAGGTTTCAATAGCTTTTGAAAGGCTTAAAGAGTGACTTTAATTGCTTGAAAAAAATTAGACATGAAAGTCACAATTAGAATAAAAAGAGCCAAAAAGAGCAAAGAGAAAAATCTGTGTGGGTCATGTACTTCACCCACGTTGAGAAAGCAACCAAAGGAAGCTTCTAGAATCACCTACTTGAGCTGCGTGGATATGTAGCTCACCCAAGTAGCCAAAGAAGAGAAGGCAGCCAAGGGGAGCTTTCGGAATCACCCACATGAGTTACATGGTCACATAGCTCACTCACGTAGTTGAATCTGAAAGGTCTTTTTGTCATATTTTTGCACGACTATAAAGAGATTTTTAGGGCAATTTCTTATAGAATCTTGGTACCTTTAAAGCTTTGAGAGCAACCATAGTTATTTTTGAAAGATTTTGAAGGATTTCATCATAGCGTATTGATTTTCTTTCCCAATTATTCTTTAATTATGTCTTTTTTTTTCATTTCTAGTATGAGTAGCTAAATTCATTAACAATGATATTAATATGAATGAGTATTAATTTATGTTGCTTATTATTACATGAGTTTTGATTATCTAGTTATTTATATTTTTATTTGTCAATTTGATGGTTGCAAACACTAAATTAAGACCTACACATTTGTTTCTTACTTGAACAAGTGAAAATTGAATTGAACTTTTAACAAGTAGCAAGGAATGGAGTATATATTAAGAATTTTTTATGCTTGATTAATGGAATCGAACTAGGATAGAAAGATTTCTACTTAGGTCTATCAATTGAATCTTAATATTTCTTTCTCTTCAAGTTTGGAAGAACGCGTAGGGATGAATTTGCTAGAATTGTAAAATTCTAGTAAATATATTTCAATTGAATCATAATCAATCCCTTATATATAGGCAAATACTTTTATTCATGAATATATATATATATTTATATGTCATATTGAGACTACAATTCTAATCACTTTAAGAGAAAAAAAAGTCATATTTTCTTGTATTTCAAAGTTCGATTAAATTCTTAACTTGGAAAATAGTTTCGTTTTAGAATTTATATTACTCAATCACTCTTTTATTTAACGATAAGCTTAGGAAATTCACAAATTCTCGCACTCAGACACTTTTTGACATCTTGACACGCACGTGCTCTTCGTGAAATCGACCTCAACCTTTGCTGAGTTTATTACTACTACGACCGTACTACACTGAAATTTGAAGTATAGGATTGAACATACCAGATACTAGTCGATTATATTATATCTAACTTATCTTATACTTGACAATTGAAAAATTTTAAAAATCAAATTGACAAAAGAAAAATCGAGTCAAATTAAATTTATTTTTATTTCGGATCGAACAATTGGATGCTAATTGCCTAAAACCGAAATCAAATAATACAAAATTAAATAAAAAAAATTGAACACAACTTAATAATAATTTGGAATAACTTGATTTTGAATCAAACCACCAAAGTCAAAAAAGAGAAAGTGGAGGAAAAAGAAAAGCAAATGAGAAATAATAAAGCAAAGAGTAATGAAATATTAAACCTTGTGCAATCTACTTTTTTGCACATTCTCCGCTAGCTAAAGCATCCACTTTTACACTTTCAACGTGGTTTTGCCCACAGGTAAAGTATTGATGGCGTGATTATAAAATAAAATAAAAATTACTTTTTCGTTTCAATTTATACGATATATTTTTTTAGTCAAATTAAAAGAAAAAAATATTTTTTATATTAATATATTTAATAATATTATCAACATATTATCTGTTGGATTCCGTTTATTTATCAACAAGTCTACAAACGCGTACTTTTCTACTTAAAATTTCTTTTATATTAAAGATAGCTTTGAAACATTGCAATGTGTGTTTGAAACATTGAATTACGTGCTCATTTAAACTACATCACATAAATTGAGACAGAGAGAGTATTTGTGTTTGATATGGAGAAAATATTTTTCAATTTCTTTCGTACTCGTTTGATAAAAAAAATTGAAAAATATTTTCTCAAAAAAAAAGTTTTTTCAAAATGAGGAAAATAAAACAAGCTCTAACATTTCACATTCATTCTATACTCCCCAATCTCCAACACATCTCATCTTCACTTCGCTTCCGTAGTTTCCCATCCTTACCACACCACGCACCCCTACCTCCTACTTCCACCTTCTATATTATTAGATTATATACAAATATTTTTAAAATAATACTTTTTTACTTACACGTCGAACACAATAAAATAAATGAGAAATCACATCATTTTCCTAAAAAAAAATTTCAATGTTCCTACCAAACACACCTTTTTATCTACATTTTCACATTGGTCAAGTGTCCTACAATATCTATATATTGAGTCTCAATTTTCACCTTCTTAGATATACTCCCTTTCTACTTTGCAAGCAGCAAGCAATTTCATTCTATCTTTCATTGAAGAAAAGAAGAAGCTAAGACAACTCAAATACATCTAGTTAGTGACAATCATCTTCGCAACTGGTTTCACATCGCCAAGAGGTATGATCTCGATACCCCTAATAAAGGGATGGCGATTCTATTAAGTAGAATCGCCATATATCCCTTTATTAATTCGTATCGATGTCAAAATCTCCTGGTAATGTGAAACCAGCTGCAAAGGTGATTAATGTAACTAGTAGAGTGGCCACAACTAGATGTGTTTTATCTATTGAGAAAAATAGCTTTGATTTCTCCTAGGCTCCCATTTCATCATCTGGATTCTTCCGTCTTGTACTCAGGGGCGGAGCTACAGGTAAGGAAGGGTGGTCAGCCGAACACCCTTCGTTAGAAAATTAGACCATGTATATAAGAAAAATATTCTCTATTAACTAGATATCTTAATAAATGAACATGCTTAAACACAACATAAGCTATAGTCCAGTGGTCAGCATGCTCATTTGTGACTTTGAGGTCCTAGGTTTGATTCTTGCCTACTACGTTTTAACACATTTTTCATCTTTCTATTTCTAGCCTTAAATTTTATTACAATTTATTCAATGAATTTATTAACTATTAACCTAATAATTACGATTTTATTGTTTCTATATATTTTCGATCTTATATTAAGTGAATTGTTAGAGTATAACATAGTCTTCTTTATATTTTTTGATTCATATTAAGCAAATTGTTAGAGTATAATATAGTCTTAAAAAATTACGTTTAAAGATAAAATTAAAGGTTACTTTGCATTATTATCTTTTTGATTATTTCTAAACTATTCTTTTAGAAAATGTAAAATAGTTAAGAATCTCATTAAAAGAAAGGGTAAATATGAGAAAAAAAATTTCAACAATTCTCTTGAACTTTAAAAAATTCACTTATTTTGAATTATGAAAAAAGTCCCGACAATTCACTTAATATGAACTAGAGAGAGTGTATTCAACTAATAACTAAAATTGTTTTTTCTTGACTTTTCTCCACTAGTTTTGATTTATATCATTGATAGTTTTATAATTTTAAGTTTTTGTATGATTTAGTTAAATGATATATAATTTAATTTTAAATTTGGGTGCACCCACTCATCAGTAAAAAAAATGTTTTGTGCACCCACTTTGCTAAAAAAAAATTTCACTCTTTTAAAGTTTGAACACTCTTGACGAAATTTCTGGCTCCGCTACTGCTTGTACTCGATCTTCAGGGGCGGAGCTAGATAGGGCGGAGGGGTTCCCATGAATGAAAAATTACATAGTGTGTTTTCTAAATTACATATCGACATTTTTGAGACAATATTTTCTTATTTACTTAATAAACACGCACACGAAAAAAAATTAAGTAAGAAAATCACTTATTATTTTTTGGGCAAATATATGATTAAATTTTTTTTTGTATATATATATAGTAAATGTTGAATTCCTTTTGGTTTCTAGGTTTATTTCTTCATACTTTGAAACTTTCGATATTGAGTCCGTCACTAACAACAATTATAATATATATATATATATATATATGTATATATGTATATTATGTATATATGTATATAAAAGAGCTCAGGTTGAAATTGGTTCTTAAGTTAATCTTCTCCGTCTTTACTCTTTATTGGATCGAAACTCTTGCTTTTTTGTTCTATTTCTAAAATGAAGGAGAATTTGGTATTTGCCTTGATCAACTTAGAAGAAAGGAATTTGGTCTTTGCCTTCACAAAAAAGAAAGGGATTTACTGCTTGAACAAAAAGAATATCGAAGTGAATTATTAAAGCAATTATATTAGTATCTCTTAAGATTTACTTCATTCTTATTATGATTCTTTTAATTTCTCAAAACAAACAAGAATAGTGTATTTATAAATCTGTCCTTCTCGATAGATCCTGTCTGTGTGTTTGCTCACATTGTTGGTCTCAAGTTAGAATAAAGACTGGTTAGCCAATTCAAGATAGATCCTCACAAAATATGGTCCATATAGATTCATATATTTTCGACTACAATTTTTAATATATATACAAGATCTAAGTCAAAGCTATTGAGCGCTTGAGTAGGAAACTATTTGAGTTATCCATGGTTGTGTTGGCCAGTTAGTGTATCGGAAGGATAAAATGCCTTGATGATCTTGTAATTATGTGATCTTAATTGGTTTAATGATAAGCGCAACACAACATAATGTGTAAGCTAGGTTCATGTAGTGGTGTATGTAGTGAATTCTAACTCTACTATGGATAAAAGCATAACATTTAAGTAGAGAAAGATAAAGGGGTGAGTTAATCATCCATTGAGTTTCGAACCATGGGTTACTATCTTTTAGAGATTTCTTGATTATAACAAAGAAGTTTTTACTTCCCTCGGTCCATACTATATGATATTTTTAGCGTTGGTATAGCCCTTGAGAAATTCTCTCACCCCTAAAAAGTAATATGTGTTTTCACTAAATTACCCTTAGTTAAATAATAATATCCATCAAGGTTAACAAAAAATGAAGACATAATGCATAAATATGCCCTTTAACTTGACCTCAGCTCATATTTATGCCCTCCAATTTTGGGCGTGCACAAGTAGACACTTAAACTTGTATAAAGTTGAACAAATAGACACACACGTCATACGTGACATCCTACATGAAAATTTTTCATCCTACGTGGTGTCCTATGTGTATTATGCTACGTAGGACTTATGTGTCTACTTGTTCAACTTTATACAAGTAAAAGTGCCTACTTGTGCCCTCCGAGAGTTGGAGGGCATAAATGTGAAATGATGCCAAGTTAAAAAACGCATTTATGTATTATGCCAAACATGAATTAATGTGTAATATTGCAATCTCAAATATTGAATCAAATTAAGGTAAAGCATGCACTTGAAAACTTATGTATTTGAACAATGACAATATTGCTACTTAAGACATGCAAACAACAAATCCCTTTCTTTTGATCAAAGGCAAAGATCAAATCCCTTTCTTTTGAATTTTGATCAAAGGCAAGGACCATATTCCTTTCTTCTAAGTCCAGATCAAGACAAATACCAAATCGCTTTGCTATATATATGTAACATTGAGAAAATAATGGACTCACAAGATCTTATATACATAACATTGACTGTATCTATCCTTCAAAATCAATTGAAAGCATGTCGAGGCAGGACGAAGCTAAGATATATGAAAAAAAATTAGAAAAACTTATGAATGCAACTCATACACATCTCGTTGTGGCTACTTTACTCGTTACAGTTACCTTCACAGCTGGCTTTACATTGCCAAGAGGTTTTGATAACGATCCGAATTGGATCCATAATGGAACAACAATTCTAATACGAAAGGCTGCCTTGTGTGCATTTGTTGTTACAGATGCCATTGCCTTTGCATGCTCCACGGGGGCTATGTTCATATACTTTGTCATGGCGTATGCAGGACTTGGACCAGAAAATCATGAAGAAGTGTTTCATCTTTTAATTGACATTAATACGAACGCAGTCCTTCTGCAAGGTTGGGCAATGCTTGCAGTTGTAATTGCATTTGTAACTGGTATGTATGCAACGTTAGCACATTCAGCTGCCCTTTCCATTGTCTGTATCATCGGCTGCATCTCTTTCCTCATCTACTTTTATAGTCTTTTTTCTAAATTATATACTAAGATTTTTAGGACAATGTTTTCTATCTTGCTTAGTGAACTTGTGCAAAAAATTAAGTAAGAATATCATGTCTTCCATTGTAGCACTCAGGGGTGCAACGTACAAAATTACATTATTTATATATGATTAAAATTATTTTTTATCTATATATAGTAAATGTTGAATTCCTTTTGCTTTCTATGTTTGTTTCTTCATATTTTGAAACAACACTTATGATATATACATTATGCATATATATATATATATATGTATATAAAAGAGATCGGAATGAAACTATCTTCTTGTTCGTCTTTATTGGCTCGAAGCTCTTGATTTTTTGTTCTATTTCTAAAATGAAGGATAATTTGGTATTTGTCTTGATTACAACTTAGAAGAAAGGAATTTGGTCTTTGCCTTTAACAAAAAAGAAAGGGATTTACTGTTTGCATAAAAAGAATATCAAAGTGAATATTAAAGCAATTATATTAGTATCTCTTAAGATGTACTATATTCTTATTATCATTCTTTTAATTTCTCAAAACAAACAAAACTGGTGTATTTATAGATCTGTCCTTCTAGATATATCCTGTCTGTGTTTGTGTATATTGTTGGTCTCAAGTTAGAATAAAGTTTGGTTAGCCAATTCAGGATAGATCCTCATAATATATGGTCCATATAGATTCACATAGTTTCGACCACAATTTTTAATGTATATACAAGGTCTGAGTCAAAGCTTGATGTTTAAGTAGAGAAAGATAGAGGGGGTGAGTCCATCATCCACCGAGTTTCAAAGTGTGAGTTACTAGAGATTTCTCGATTATATCAAAGAAGTTTTTGACCCCCCTCCCCACCCTCGCGTCCATATTATATAACATTATTAGCATTGGCACACCCTTATAAGAAATACCCCTAAAAAGTTAGACGTGTTTTCACAAAATTATCCTTAACTAATAATATAGTACCTATCAAGGTTAACAAAAAAAAAGTGTAATACAATCTCAAATATTGAATCAAACTAAGGAATTATTCCACTCCTTCACTACAACAAGAACAGTTTTTAGCGGCACTAAATATGCACATTAACAAAGAGTGTTAAAGTCTTTACCTGCGTTAGTTAATTGTCATTGGATTCAATATCGCTATAGGCTTTAGGGACATTTACAAAAAGTGTTAATTGCCACTAAAAAAATATATTTACAGCAAATCCCTTTCTTTTGATCAAAGACAAGGACCAAATTCCTTTCTTCCAAGTCCTGATCAAGGCAAATGCTCAAATCTTTTTGCTATATATATATATATATATAACATTGAGAAAGTAATGGACTCACAAGATATCATATATAATTTGGGAGATAATATATCTATCCCTCAAAAGAATGGAAGCAATTGAAGGCACGTCGAGGCAGGACAAAGCTAAGATCTATGAAAAAAGAGTCGAAAATATCATGAATGCATCTCAAACACATCTAGTTGTGGCTACTTTACTAGTTACAGTTACCTTCGCAGCTGGCTTCACATTGCCAGGAGGTTTTGATAGTGATCCCAATAGCACTAATAAAGGAACAGCGATTCTAATACGAAACACACCCTTCTGTGCATTTGTTGTTACAGATGCCATTGCCTTTTCATGCTCCGCGGGGACTATGTTCACAGAGGCGTATCCAGAATTTCGAGATGAGGGGTGCACTATTGTAAAAAGATGGATCTAAGATGTAAATTTGATCGGATATATCTATACATATATAAGATTTAGATTTCTAATCTCACTTAGAGAGGTGCACCCAATCATCGTCACATAATATGATACTCCGAATATGGGTTCACACATCTATATTTCAATATTTAAAAAAAAATATAACACTATTATATATGATCTCGGGAGGGGAGCTTGGGTTCACGTGCACCCGGTGACCCCCCCTAGATACGCCCCTGTTAATGTTCATATACTATGTCATGGCTGATACAAGACGTTCATCAAAAAATTATGCAGAAATGTATCCACTTTTATGGAAACTTTATAACGATGCAATCTTTCTGCAAGGTATGGCAATGTTTGTAGTTGTAATTGCATTTGCAACTGGTATGTATGCAACGTTAGCGCATTCAGCTGCTCTTGCCATTTCTGTCTGTATCATCGGCTGCACCTCTTTCCTCATCTACTTTTGGGTTTATTTTCACAGTGTCCAGAATTTAATAAGAACAGAACAGAGTGGAGGGACATGAATGCATGCTAAATATAATCTCAAGGCCATATTGTCATTGTTTTACTTTGTATACTCTAACAGCAACAACATATCCAGTGTAATCCTACAAGTGAGGTCTGAAGATGGTAGAATGTACTCTTTACTTTTTTGGGTGTAGAGAGTTTGTTTTCGATAAACCCTCAACTCAAGAAACTTTGTATATTAACAATGGTTGAAAATAGATAAAATTATTTTCTTGATTTTATAATCTTCCTGAAATGAATTACATTAACAAAGCTACCCTGAGTCCTGTAACAATACTATTAATAGTTCAAACAACACTCAAAGGTAAGGATGTTTCCCATTTTTGTAGGAACTTCACAATGTGAAATAGGGAAACATAGTGTACAACAACAACATAACTAGTGTAATTCTAGTAGTGGGAGAGGGTAAAGTGTAAGCAGACTTTACTCTTACCTCGTGGAGGGAGAGAGGTTGTTTCCAAAAGACCTTTAGCTCAAGTGCAGCAAATCAAAGTTGTTATGAAAGAGGAAATAAAGCAGAGAAGAAATATGACAACTAATAAGAAAAACAGTACAATGGCAATAGATAGCCAAAGCAAGAAACTACATGAATAAGGCTAATACTATGACAGACACGGTGCTTCCAAACTCCCACCAAGCCTAATCCCGTTGAAAAGCGAGACAATGCTCAACAGGGAAGCATAGGTGTGAGTTCAATTATTCATCTGTGCACACTGACTGCTAAGCCAACAGAGGCCTTTGCACCCAAATGAAAGCTTTAGTCCTTTCCTTACATTACCCCGTCCTCAACGTCCCATTTTCTCCTTTTGGGATGGCCAGTGGTTTGGACTTGTGACTTCCTGTATTTTATACATTCATACACACCCTTCCTGATGTTAAAAGAAAACGTTAAAACTAAAAGACACTTTTTTAAAAAGTTTATTATTAATATTTTTTAAAAATATGCATAATTTTTTAAAAACATATGCATAATTTTTTTTTAAAGAAATACACATAACTTTTTCAAAATAATTAAAAGTAAAAAGAGAAAAAAAAATTAAAGTGAGGAGGGGAATAATATTTCACAAAGAAAGAAATATAAATTTTAATGTCAATAATTATGTGTACTAACTAATTGTAAAATGTCCAATTCAAAAGGGACATATGTCCAATATTGATAAGATTTTTCTCATTTTTTCGCATTTCACTTGCTTCCAAGAGAGTGAGCACTCTCTATGCCACCTCAGCATCAAAGAGCTATTTATTACACTTCAAAATAGTTCAAGGTATAGTAGGATCCCCTTAAAGAAAATGTGTATCTCTGGAATTTTGGTTATAATTTCTTTTCTTTTCCACAAACTTCACATATTTAGCTCATCAAGAAATAGAGAGAGCACATAAAATAGAGGCATCGGAGAGCAGGGGCAGAACTATGTGGAAGTCAAGAGTTCACCCAAACCCCCTTTGTGAAAAAATTACAATGTAATATGTAAGGTCAAATTCTAATTTTGATAATATATATAATAATAAACTTCTTTAAAATCGAACAGTAGCTTATCTTAGTAGTTAAGGGATTCAAAGTTTGGTTAAGTGCTTTGAGTTTGAATCTCACTTGGTGCATTATTTCTCCCCCTTTTTAAGCTTTGAAAAGTCCTATAGCAAAAGTTGATATGGGCTCAACTTTTGGACTCAAAATCTCAACCCAATGAAAAAGCCACATTGTTTTGGGGCTTAATGTGAAGCTTTTATGTTATTTCTCCTTTTAATTTGTCTTTGTTTAAATTTATCAAGCACATTTTAATTATTTTTTTCTTTTGTTCTTCTTATCTCTATTGTTCATTTTGTTTCTACGTAACTCTCTTTTCATGCACTAAATCGAATAAACTATTTAAAAAATAATGAATTACTATTAAATTTGAAACTGAGATAGAGGAAATATTTATATAAAATAAACGCAAATTAAATTTAATCGAATGGAGAAGTTTAAAAGACGTGAATATCCATTTAACAATATTTTCTTTCTTTAAGTTCATAGGTATTTCTTTCCTTTTTTTCCAATTCTACTCTAGAAAAATGAAAACTAAACTAATTTGATTTATTCATCATTTGTTTTTTTTTACAAATGACTAACATAGTAAATTGAACTAAATAAACTAAAAATTGATGATGCCATTATTTATCTTAGCACTAGAATATAAGTACTGAATTCTTGCTAATGTTTAAAATTAAACATAAAAAATAAAGTTTTCAAAAAAATTAATTAAAACTAACCTAGAAAAATAAAAATAAAAATTTAAATTAATGTTTTCACTTCCGTTAGACCAAAAGGGTGTATATAACGGTAAAGATATATATGAGTCATTTTTATATTAAGAGTATACCAGATTTAAATCACAAAGTTGAGCGGTATATTATTTTAATAATAATAATTTGAAAATGGGTCTGGTAGAGAGACGTTGGCAATTGGCCTTTGACAGTTACCTTAAGATTTGAAAAAAAAAGGAATTGCAGAAAAACTACACATATAATTAATTATACATAGAGTAAAATCAGAGGGGACCAGCTGGGTACCCATATTTGAACTATGAGATTGGTAATCCTCGGTGAATTTTCGAGCTGAAATGGAAAATAAAGCTGAGAATGAGAATGGATCATTGAGTGAATCGTCGTTATGGAGTAGATCCAGTTCTGATGAGAGCAAAGAGAAGGACTCTTCTTCTTCACCTTCGTCTCCGTTGGGATGGCGTATTCGGAAAGCCCAAAAAGATGATGTGAATTCAAATGTTTCAGGTTCGCTTTCTTTTCTTCTTGAATTTTATAGTTGAAGAAAAGATAAAAGGAGAATTGATATGAGAACTTTTTACACCGCTTTCACTTGGTTGATTACTGCTTTTTTTTGAAAGAAAAAAAGAAGTATAGATTCTTTTCATTTTTAGTGAATTAATATTTTTTTTTTTTCTGTTGAACGGAGAAATTCTGCTTTTTCAAATTCAAATTTGAATATTTTATGGCGGTCAACCAATTTGGCTTTCAATTAGAAGGTTATCTGAGTTATTCGCATTACATTGAATAGAATTGGAGATGATGAAAGAGAGATTTTCAAAATTGTTGCTTGGAGAAGACATGTCTGGTAGTGGGAAAGGGGTTTGCACATCATTGGCTATTTCAAATGCTATAACCAATTTATGTGGTAAATTTTCGTTTTCGAGACTACTTTTTTTGTTTTTATCATTGTTTTTTTCTGCTTTTTTGACAAAATTTGATGTGTAGCTACTATATTTGGACAATTGTGGAGACTAGAACCGTTGCCTCTGGAAAAGAAATCAATGTGGCGAAGAGAGATGGAATGGCTTGTTGCTGTTAGTGACCACATTGTTGAATTAAAACCTTCTTGGCAAACATTTCATGATGGAAGTAAGCTTGAGGTACTTATTATTCTTTGTAACTTGCTTGAGCTGCCTTCTGGTTGAAGTGCAAACATGAATTTCTTGTGACTGTGTTACTTATCTAGCTGCCACTATGAATTTCTGTGCAAACATGTTCGGTGAATGTAATTTTCTTTGTTAATCTCCAGGTCATGACTAGTAGACCAAGAGCAGACCTTTTTATTAATCTTCCAGCTCTTCGGAAACTTGACAATATGCTTATTGTAAGAATCTGTTTGTCCCATGTTTCATTGTAGTACCTGTAGAGAATAGTAGATCTTCATATGATCCATTTGCTATGTTGCAGGAAATACTAGATAGCTTCACCAATACCGAGTTTTGGTATGTGGATCAAGGGATAATTGCAGCTGAGGATGATGGTTCAGCCTCTTTTCGGAAAGCTATCCAGCGCCAAAAAGACAAGTGGTGGCTGCCTGTCCCAAGGGTGCCTCATGGTGGTTTGCTTGAAGATACAAGGAAGCAGTTAAATCACAAACGCGAATGTGCTAGTCAAATTCTGAAAGCTGCTATGTCAATAAATAGCATTACATTAGCTGAGATGGAAGTTCCTGAATCATATTTAGACACTCTTCCAAAGGTACATCTTTGAAATAGCATCTCCTGAACTTATATGTGAATAAATTTACTCGAGTTGTTTGAGTTGCTAACTCTGTCGCAACCTGTTTTCTATTGAACTATTTGTTTTTTGTTGTCTGCCTCAAACATGTCAAGGAAAGCTAGATATTGATTATCTTTTTGTCTCTAGAACGGAAGAGCGTGTCTAGGGGATGTCATCTACCGCTACATAACATCAGAGCATTTCTCCTCTGAGTGCTTGCTTGATTGCCTTGATCTATCGACTGAATGCGTTGCCTTAGAGATAGCAAACCGTGTGGAGGCTTCAATTTACGTGTGGCGAAGAAGACATCATCCTAGACCTCCGACTAATCCAAATCGCTCTACAGCAAAATCATCTTGGGAGATGGTCAAGGATCTAGTGGTTGATGGAGACAAGAGGGAGTCACTTGCTGAGAGAGCTGAAAACCTCCTACTTTGCCTGAAGCAACGATTCCCCGGCCTAACCCAAACCACTTTAGATACCAGCAAGATTCAGTACAACAAGGTTAGTTACGAGTGTAGAAATGTGTCGTGCTTTCTCTCTTGCTGATACAATTTAGTGACTAGATATTTTTCTTCAATCATATTTCAGGATGTAGGAAAGTGTATCTTAGAGAGCTACTCAAGAGTCCTTGAGAGTCTGGCTTTCAATATTGTTGCACGAATTGATGATCTACTACATGTAGACGCCTTAACTAGGCATTCGTCTGTTCCTACAGGCAATGTCATTGGCCACAAAAAAGTGTCAATCTCATATTCAGGTACCCCATATAGAACACCAAACTTTTCACCTGTACCTCAGATAAGCCCGGTAAGAGGGGAAAGAACTCCATTCCTCAGTGCAAATAGTAACAAACTAACCGGACGTGGCTTTGGAGTGAAGAGAGTCTTGTCAAATTATCTTGGCTGTGAAGCAAAGACAAAGAATTCCGGAAATGCCTTAGCTTCAATCTCTAACAAGAGTTCTGACACCATTCAAAGTCCAGAGCTATATCTTCAAGCTGGAAAAGGTCTACGATCAATAGACCGCTGATTGTGGAACTAAAGTTAAAATATTAGGAATGAATAGAGCAAAAGGATAGATACTTCTGCTGGACTATATATTGTATTACGCCTCTTTTTTACATAATAGTTTGTTGACACTTCCATGCTTGTGTGAATGTAATGTACACACTCTCTGTTTGTTCCCTTGAGGAGCAGCACTCTTATCATAATTTATAACTAAGAGATTTGTATCAACAGTTTCGTTGCTCCGAAATAGGTATAAATTTTGAGGGTGGTACCTCTATATGTGGCATTATTGCTGAAAGAAGGGAACGATAATCTATATCTATCTTCTCTATATTATATTACCATAAAAGCGTGAACTCCTTAACTTGAACTTTGCGAGATGATGAAGGTTATATTTTCTCTTAATCCAATTTTCTTCAGTCTGCCCCAGTTCATTATAATGATCGTTTACGTGCACCTGATCAGTCTCGGGGCATTTGAATTTGGCACTAAAGACGTCTTCTCTTTAGGCAATGAAAATGTGAAAAAAAGTGATAGAAGTCATTTCATTAATCTTCTTCAAAATAATTCAAAATGTTAGTTTATATATTTCTCATGCTGGGGTGGAAGTTGTTACATCAACATCAATGAATACGAGACAACATATCTTTTTGAGGCCGTTTCAGCACGAGCTGAGGGAAATAGTACATCTAGTTCTAGCAAGGTGATCGACAACTATGGCTTGTTGATAAGTAAATCCTCTGCTTCAGATTCTCCGACAGACAATAGTATATGAAACATACTTTGACGGATATATTTAAGGCCTCTTATTAAGATTTGGTTCATTTGAGTCACCCTGACTTTTTGATCTTTGAATCCTACCTCTTGAATCAATACTAAAGAACACTGAAATTAGCTACGAACTTCGTATGGTCCGTCGCTATTTTGCTCGTAGCTAACGAAAATTTGTTGCTAATTCATCGCTAAGTGGGATTAGCGACGAATTTTACTGCTTAGCTACAAAATTTGTATGCTAAATCCTGCTTTTTAGCAGGGATATTTTTTTTTTTTATCAGACTTACTATTTTCATTAAAGGTTTGATCTATGTCTTCTTCTAACCACTTGTAAAAAGACTATGGCCAATAAGAATATGGTTTATTCAATTTTATGTACTTGAATTTAGAATTATTCATTTATAATTATAGTATTATTGTGAGTAAACTTCAATGATCATACATGAAATCAATTCTTGTCTCATGTATATCTATCTATATCTATATTACTTTAAAAAGCATAAAGTTCGTTAGAAATGTTGATTGAACTTTTTATTCTTCATTAAAAGACTTTAGAATAAAAAAAATGTCGTATATTAAAAATTAAGGAGTATTAAAATATATATGGTAAGAGTTATTAGGAGAACTAATAATTAAAGAGTGTTAAAATATATGATAAGGAAAAAATATATTTTAAACAAAATGTATCAAAAAAGATAGAAAGCAAAATATAATCACGTTAGAAAAAATTAGGAATTTTATCATCATAACGTGGCCTAATGTTTGGCATAAAACCCAACATTTTGTGTGGGTATTAAATAGCTCAAATACATTTTTTTTATAGAATCTTTATGACAATATAACGTGGACTAAAATTTGGCATAAAATAGTCCGCACTTTAATTTTTGTTATATAATTGCTCAAATACATTTTTTTTCTTTTTAGAAATTTTGTGATGGCAATATAACATGGACTAAAGTTTGACATTAAATAGTACACATTTTATTTTTTGGTATCTAATAGCTCAAACTATATTTTAAAAAATACACTAAGGCATCTTTTATGTTATTGTCACATGACTTTTTAGTGTATAAAAATACAATAAGGTAGATTGCAACTTAAATATTAGGGAAAATAGTAATTTTGGTCCTTAAATTATTGTCTTATTGAAATTTTAGTCCTTGTGTTATATGACTTAGTATATTTGATCTTCAATTAATTAAAATGTGTTATTTTAGTCCCTAATGTTAACAGATTTGAGAATTATTATCTGAAAGCAACATATATATTTATTTTTGGGTATCTTTTTACTTCTATTAACACCCAATTGTTATCTTTTTTTAGGAGTAAATATCAAATCTACTGTCAGAATTATCTTTTTGGCGATTGATGATGCCCTAACATGCGTACTTTGCATATTTTTTGTTTTTGGTATATCTTACATCTTCATTTCGATAATATATTATTCCATTTCATGGTGTTAATGCCTAAAAAATTTGTTACCTGCTTCACAATTGGTTATGCATTCATCGTTGACTCATACTTCACCATTAAAGGTTGAAAGAATCAATTTACACACACTTCTATTTAACAAATCACAATAAGGTATTGCATTCTCTTGCCTCTAACTCTTCCTTTGTGTAGAGTTAGTTATATACTCTATGTTCTTAATTAAAAATAATAATTAAGATTTGTTAGCCTTAGGGATCAAAATAACACATTTTAATTAATTGAAGGTCAAATATACAAGTCATATAATACAAGGGCCAAAATCACAATATCACAATAATTTGAGGACCAAAATTACTATTTCCCCTAAATATTTAAAAGTATTGACTGAATCTTTTTTGGTGCTAGAGGTCCACCTAGTTTGTAGGAGGAAATATATAAAAAAAATTGAAAACTATATAGTATGAAATATCTATTTTTCTAATGATGATTAATTTTCAAGTTTAAGTTAATCACATCTAAACCTTTGATTTCAAAATGATAGTTTTGTCTCTCAAAAACTTTGGAAAAGATGAGAAAACAAAGGAAAATGAAGAGGAGCCAAATCTGTTAACTTGATTAATTGTGCATCATACGATATTATTTTTTGTCTCAAATTATTTGTCGTATTTTTTTATACGTCTCTCAAGAAAATATCAATTAGGAGACAATTTGACTATTTGATCCTTACTTATATCTTAAGATATAATCTTTCTTCGTTGATTATTTATTATATTATGTGTCATCTCCGCATTACTGAGGTCTTTGTATTCTTTAAGAACAATAGTAAAATGGGGAAAAAATTAAAATTATCTTAATTTTTTTTAAAATGGGAAATAATTTGAGATAATTATTTTAAAAGTCACGATAGATAATTTGAGATGGAGAAAGTGATGACTAATGAATTGAAGAATTTATGTTAAATAACTCACAATTAATTGTTCATTTATGTCAATGCAGCGCTGAAATAAAGTATTTTTACACCAACTGCCGCAAAAAAAAAGCACTACCCATAAATAAAAGGATGCTAATTTTTTTTTTCTCATTAATAGCAAAGTAGTATAGTGTATTTTTAAAATGGCATTACAATGGGGCAACGGCAACTGTCTTGTTTGTCGTAATTTGTGTTTGGTTAAGTTTTTAAAATATTTTTATAAAAAAATTATTTTTAACTTATGAAAGATTGCTTTTGTTATTACGTAAAATCACTTATTTTATTTCTAAAGTTAGGTCAAGAACTTTAATTTTACAAAAAAGTACTTTTGGCTTTTCGGAATTTTAGTCATTTGAGTGTCTATCAAATGTAAATCTTGTTGGGAACGTCATCCCTAAATAGATCTAGCAGCGTGTGATTCGAATTTAATCGGAGCTTCAATATGGAAATTGTTTTTCACAAGTTAAAAAAAAAAAATTCCAGAAAAAAATTAATATTTTTGAGAAATTACATTTACTAAAAACACTTTTTAAAAGTATATGCATATAACTAAGTAATTACTTCTCAAAGAGTATTATTCAAATTGATTAGCCAAATACAGACTATTCCTTATCAAAAAACACTTTTCGCATTAAACTATTCTCATTTCTCTCTGTTTTAATTAGTTCGACTTACTTTTCTTTTTAATCCGCTTAAAAAAAAGAATTCTTTCCCTTTTTGACAACTCATCAATTTCATCTTTCTATTTCGCATATTTAAAAACACAAAGTTAAAGGATATTTTGCTACACTTAACATATCTTTAATTTTAAATCACAAAATTCAAAAAAATTTTTTTACGTATTTAAACTCCAAATCAAATCAAATCACACCAAACAAATCAAAACGAAATAAATAATTTTAAAAGTTTAGCCAAACAACTACGTACCCAACTGTCTAGTACATTGACCTTTTAAGAAGTTATATACAGATTCGTATCTGCACAATTTAATTTTCAAATTAACGGTGAGGCCAACTAATGCACGCAAAATCATTCTTTTTTATATTATAAATGCCATGTGCTTAGATATTTTATTTTATTTTTTTTAATCGTCTCCTTGCTATAACATTTCTCTTGTTCTTCCAGATATCTTCATTTGTTTCATCAAACATTTTTTAAAATTGTTTTTCTTACGTAATTTGCTTCTTTAACGTTTGAACACTCTTGACGAAATTCCTGACTGCGTTTATGGCGAATACATCTGTGGCTGCAGTTGTTTCATTTTTGCAAATATTTGGTACTAGCAGAATGAGACAGCATCAAGCAACACCCACTTTGTGAGTTGTACCTTCAATATGTTAATGCAGAACTGTTTCGACATAATTCAATAGCTTTCGATTGACAAAAAACTCATTAACTTGTATTTTTTAGAATTCAGAATTCATAAACTCAAAATCCTAACTTCGCCTCTCGTGATTACTAATCATTTTGTTTGTAAATGGTTGACTATAAGTAGAGGTTGCAAAATCAGGACATGACATTATTATAACCCGCTCAATCCACTTAAGTTTGGGTTAATTATTGATCCGTTTTATTTATAAGATCAACTCATTTCATCTCTTCAAAATTTGGATTGAAATTTAGCCCAAATTGATTTTGAGAAATTTTATCAAAATAATTTTTTTTTATTTGAAATATATATTATATATAGTCATAATAAAGAAAAAGAATAATTTTATTAGGTAAAAAAAAAAATTATAATAACACAATTAAGCTTAGTTTCAACTCGCTTCTTAGCTCATTTTAGCCTAAGTGATTTTTTGGACGGGTCAATAACCTGTTCATTTATTAACTCGACCTGTCGTAAATCTCCCAAATTTAGTTCAACTCGCCCATTTGATACCTATAACTCAATTAAGAATCTTGTGATAGAGTATATTTGTGTACATATATTACTTTGTCTACATATTTAATCATTCTCTGTTGGAACAATCCACAGGATAATGTGTTCCAGTACTGCTAAAGGTGCAGAGGAGCTTTCAAGGTAGTGTGTTAATTTTTGTTTGATCAACAACTTATTTTGTAAATTAGGATTCTTAATTAATGTGGATATCTTATTTTGATACTCATTTTGCACAAATTAGATAATTAAATGGGGCTAGTTTATGTTAATGAGGATTAATTAACTGTTACTAGAGATGTGTTTCAACTTTGCATCATAAGATAAAGTCAGAAAAATCTAGTGATAGTAGTAGATAATATTCACTCCATTTCAATTTGATTGTCCTGTTTTGGCTCGGTACGGAGTTTAAGAAAGTAAAGAACATTTTTGAATTTTGTCTTCTTAAATTAAAGATATCGCAGAATGTATCAAAATGTCCTTTCATTGTGTAGCCTTAAACATGTCCAGTAGAAAGTTGAAGTTAATAAGTTGCCAAAAAAAGGAAAGAGACATTCATTTTTGAAACGGTCTAAAAAGGAAAACAGGACAAACAACTTGAAACAGAAAGAGTATCTTTGTTGCTCAGACTCTTCAAAAATATTGACCAGTGCGTCTCAAATCCTCCAAAAGTAATGCATTTTTAGAGTATCCGACGTGAATGCAGCAATATTTATGGAGAATATGATCAGTATAGGCCAGACACAAGCAAGATAGTGAAAACTGAATTAGGACCCTTACTAGCCTAGAAGAAAGTCAGTCCTTCACATTGATCAACCCTCATCAACCCGATTGCCCTCCATCAGGGGCGTCACATATACTCCTCACAGGGACTTAAGAATGTTCACTGCGGTTTGCACCACCATCGAAGAGCTGCGAAAGTTCAACTTCAATACAATATCTGTCATTGTCCAAGCCTATTGCCGGTTTTCTCCTAAACAGACCTTATAGATTTGTGCTTTGGACTACATTATCGAGCCCAAAAGCACGTACCATGTGAATTCGTTCTCTATCTTGAATAGTGCTTCTCTTTTCCATCCTTCTCTACTGTGGAATTTGCTTAAGACGTATATTCTCAAAGTTATGTTAGATTGTTGTCACAGAACTACTTAGTTCCCCATTTATCTTATGTACAGATTAGTTAACACTGGCTGCAAACTAGTAGGATGCGGCTCTGCAGTACCAAGCCTGAGAGTTTCGAATAATGATCTTGCAAAATTTGTTGATACTAATGATGAATGGATATCCACTCGGACAGGGATACGTAACCGTAGAGTTCTTTCAGGTGAATCTTTCATTGAACTTGATACATACTAACCAACTACATGTTGTTGTGTTACAAAGAACTAACAGTAACATGATGTGTTAATTCATTGGCCAAATTTCTCCCTCCTCTCTCCATCACATTTCAATTTACTACTACTGTATTATTGAATGTGTATGGAAAATAATACGAAACATTTTTTTATGTAAATGCGACAAGGCAGAGATCTGATATACGCTTTTACAGGCAAAGAGAATTTGACGGATTTGGCTATAGAGGCTGCGCAGAAAGCTCTTGAGATGGCAGAAGTTGATCCTAAAGATGTTGATCTAGTTTTGATGTGTTCTTCATCTGGAGATGACCGATTTGGCAGTGCTCCGGTGGTATGACTTTGTAGAGTAGTAACATTTCTCTACATCTAAGAGCAACATAATTTACCAATTTATACTTTTAACAAGTCTTGGTTCATGCATTTGCTAGATAATAGCTGATATCCCCCTTAACGCGTCTAAGTGAAGCTCCTTGTAGAGAAACAACTTATGTTGCTCGAACTCTTCAAAAATGTCAATAAGTTTGTGTCAGATCCTCCAAATGTTGTGCATTTTTGGAGGATCCGACAAGGGTGAAGCAACATTGTTGAAGAGTTCGAGTAACGTAGGGAACAACTTAGATAAGAAAAAACTTGGGCAATGTAATCACTAAACTTTCCTGAAAGTACAACAGAATACAAGGACAACTTGCGGCTTATGGTTTCTTGTGCATGAAATTGTGTCGTTATAAACTGTTTCTTTTTCATATGCATATATGTGAACCCAATGAAGAGAAACTAGCAATTGTTTTTTAGCATTCTACCAGTTAGCTAAGAACGTATTTTCGTCTCAATTTTCCTGGTTTACTAGTTACACTGACTAGCTTGACATGTTGTGGTACTCGGATTTGCTATGTCGCTTGGACTCTTCAAAAATGTCAATAGGCGCATGTTGGATCCTCCAAAAGTAAGCATCCGGCACAGGTGCAACAACATTCTTGAAGAGTCCGAGCAACATAGCTGACTTGTCTCTGGAAAAAGTATTTTGTTGATCTTTTAAGTTATTATAGCTTCACAAGTCCAAACACTACATCAGTTCCTTGATACTTCTCTGTTCTTAGATCCAAAAAGCACTGGGCTGCAAAAGCAATCCATTGGCTTTTGATATTATGGCTGCTTGTAGCGGGTTCTTATTGGGTTTGTTTTCTGCTTCTTGCTACATCAAAGGTAGAATCTTCTAAACTTTTCCTTAATTATGAAATTTTGTGAACTGTATAATCATTCTTTACATGATATACTATGTATTAATAATTGAATATTGTAGCTAATGATGCTCTTTACAGTCAAAACCTCTCTATAGCAACATCTTGTTATAGAGAAAATATAATATTACTAATATGTAAAATCGGTTCCAAAGTGAAATGTTGTTATAAAGGATGACTGTTGTAGAGAAGTCTAACTGCATTTTGTTCCTGGAAATGCTCTATTGATATTATATTTTCGTTCCTATTGCAGCTGGTGGTTTTAAGAATGTCCTTGTAATTGGGGCTGATGCTGTTTCTCGTTTAGTTGATTGGACTGATAGAGGTTCTTGTATTCTCTTTGGTGATGCGGCTGGTGCTGTACTTGTGCAGGTACCGATAAAGGAGTAGTTTTGAACCAATTATTGAATAAAAATTGAAACACATTAGATGATGAATGTTTTTATATTCTTCCTGACATTCTGTATTAATGTGAAGTCCATACTCAATTTTTTTCCCCGGGTAGATAGGAGTCAGTCACTGGACATTTTTAAAGTGTGATATAGCAGCCTATACTTAGTCCTCGTGTGTTTTAGTCCATGGTCCATTGGATGCTCGATGCAAAGCCAGAAAATGAAACACATTGATTCCCTCACTTAGTCATTCTTTCCACAATAGGATTTTGCTTAATATCATTTCGATGGACTCAGAGTCTTTCATGTAAAGTCTGAAAATGATCAAACTTACAGCCAGTATTGAACATACAAGTTTTACCAATATCTATACCTCAAAATTCACATATCCATGTTTCTTTTAGGCCTGTGATATAGGAGAAGATGGTTTGTTTGGTTTCGACTTGCATAGTGATGGTGATGGTAAAAGGTACGTTACGTCTATTCATCATAGGAGGAATTACATTACTGTGTCCTCATCTTCGAATTGGCACTAACAATTGGCTTAATTTCCATTGTCAGACACTTGATTTCTACTTTCAAAGAGAATGAAACAGATGATGCATCAAGTGAAAATCCTTCCATGACTAGTTTTCCACCCAAGCGTTTCTCTTATTCCTACCTCCAGATGAATGGCAGAGAGATTTTCAAGTTTGCTGTTCGCGTAGTGCCTCAATCAATCGAAGCAGCTTTAGAGAAAGCAGGTTTAGCTGGATCTAGCGATTTCGATTGGTTGCTCCTCCATCAGGTATAACTGTTTTATAGAACTTACCTTTCACATTGGTAGGCATTCTTCTATCAAGGTAACACTCCGGTAGCACTTGTTCACTTCAACCATCTGGTTTCAATTTCAATGAGTAACATCTTGATCTATCACTCTATTCTCTTGAAACAACGAGCCTAGATATACCTACATTGTTTGTGTTTTAGACCTCAACTTCGTTACGTTCTCAATATGCTGCAGTGCATGTATGCAGTCTTACTTCTACTTTACGTGCAGGCAAACCAAAGGATTATAGATGGTGTAGCAACTCGGTTAGAGGTGCCATCAGAACGCGTGATATCAAATGTGGCAAATTATGGGAATACTAGTGCTGCATCGATTCCCTTAGCATTGGATGAAGCTGTTCGGTGCGGGAAGGTGCAGCCAGGCCATGTCATTGCTGCTGCTGGATTTGGAGCTGGACTTACATGGGCTTCTGCAATATTCAGATGGAGATGAATGCTGCTTGAGTAAAAAAAGAAGATAGTGTTTGTTTCTGATCAAAATGCTAAAAGAGCTTTCTCTATTTGCCAACAATCATCTATATTTCAACTAAAAGAAGGGTTCAAAATGATACAAGACCATGTTTATTGTTTTCCCCAAAAGCACTTACGAAATTTTGGACAAACACAAATTGCTTCTGAAATATAACAAAAGTAATTTTCAAATTTATTACGCAAAAAAAACTCTTCTAACAAAAACTTGTTATTATTAAAATAAGCAGATTATGAAAATTTGACTATATTATTATTGTCAGTTCCTGAGCCTAGATCCTAGATGTGGTCGGTATTTGATATCTTAACTTGTCTAAGCGAACTGTTAACATGGCATGAGACATAAGACATTCGTAAAAAAAGATGGAAGACTTTAATATATAGTATTTTTTTAGGACACATTTGTTTATAAAATAATGTCTTAAAATTTAATAAAATCTTTAAGTTCCAAAACAAAATGACACCAAGGTCAAAAAATGAAATTTCATAACTTGTTTGAATATTCTAGGCTCGTCTATCTATGAAGCTTCTAACATGAATAAACAAACGGTATATCATGACAATTGACAAGGTCCCTATCATAATAATACGCTGAATGAACCGAGCAGACTTAATATGCTTCAAGAATGAAAGGAGCTTGCCAATAGCTAAAACATAGACCTAACATATTGCTCGATCATCCTAAGTAAATGAGTCGGCATCATTTAAAACGATGTGTCTCTGATAAAAGGAAGATAAGTACATAAGAAATTGTATTATATGTAAGATAGGTGAATTGTCAAAAACATACTGAAAATGAATTGTCGTCGGAGAGAATTTTTAAGGTCAAATCTGAATGTTGACATAGTTTTTTCAATCAGATCTTTTATCGACCCGCAAACAACGCTGACAAAATTGAATGGAGAAGGAGAGAGATGAGGAGAGCAATAGACAAGCTATAGACTATAAAAAGGGTAATAATTCATCTTAAAAGAATTTATTTATGTAAAAATTTATAAAATTTTGACTTCAAATAAATTTGATTTCAAATGGCCAAACGGGCCCTTAACGAAGCCCCAATTATTAACCCGAATTGATTGAAGTATCATAATCCCCAATACTTGTGCCTCCAACTCCGGCGAACTTCTCCGTCTCCGGCGAAATAAGACTTGTAAGTTCCCTCTTTCTCTCTCCAGAAATTTTACGAATTTAGCTTTTGCATGATAGACTACTTGATGTTCAGTATCTGCCATAACCCTAATTATTTTTTCGAATTTCTACCTATTATTAGAGAAGGAATTGTAGATTACGGATTGTTTTGATTTAAAAAAGTCTCAGCATAGTTCATTATCCTTGAGTTTAAACTCAAAATCATCACTTTTTTCATAGGAAGCACTAAATGATCCTAATTGTTTGCTAAACTGTCACTCTTCCTTTCTCTAGAATTAATTTGAATGATCTTCAAAGCTAAATTGAATTAAATTAATTTAATATTTTTGAATTAAGATTTCTATATTCGAAACTGTATGAAAATAGTAAGTTGCAATTTTTCTCATATCCTCTTAAAATTTTGGTTGAAGTTCATGTTTGAATCTCGAGAAGTGAAAAGTGATACTTTTTGGGACTGAGGGAGTACTTGTTATCATAGAGAGTACCATGATTTCATCACTCTGTTGCCTGTATAATCTTAATTTGCTTATATCATTTCCTAAAGTTCCGGCTAATTCTGTTTACTGATAGCTTTTGCAGTTTTACGTTTCATTTCTTGGGGATTATCCAACTAGACTGGCTGATATTTGATTGCTTAAGTTGTGCTCAATTTGCAATATCTTGTCTCTGTACTCATCATTTATGATAGTGACTCTTGGGAGGGTCTAGTGTTAATACCTGGTAGTAAAATCAGTTGTTTTTCGCTGTATTTTCTTTAAAGATTCTGTTGATTCTAAAAACTTGGGGTCTGTCTTTTGACTCTCTGATATTAGCTGTTGTGAGAACAGAAAGTATATAATTCCAAATTTAATGCCTATCGTGTATCATAAAAATCTCATCTTTTTCTATTCATGCTACACATCAAATGTATTTAGCACTTACAGGGTAGGTAAGAAATGCAAATGTATAGTCTATTCAAATCTTAAGCAAATTGAGAATTGTTGTGAATGTGGATACTTAGTCTTCTACTTCATTTATACCAAATTCAAGTTGGATAGTGCGATAGAGAAGGAACACAAAATGGACCTTGCTGATCATGCCCATTGTTCTTTGTTCTTATAAAGAAAAAAAAATGAACATTGCTGGTCATAATTGCATAATATCTATTTTAGTTGAGTCTTTTCTTTTCTTTTTTTTTGGATAGAAGAAGAAGAGGAGGAGGAGTAATGGGGTGAACTGTTGTTATTTTCTTTGGAAATGAAATCATGGATCTCTCTCCGTTAAAAACTAGAAGGAACGAAAGTGTACTAGTTTGACAAACAATGAGGACTATTAGTGCTCCAAGTCAAAGAAGGATGATTTTGAATTTAAGTACAAAGCTAAAGGGACTATTTTTGGGGTTTTAATTTGATATTTTTTGCATAGATGTTGATTGTCCTGTTTGAATTTCTCTCATCTAAGTAGAGATTTCATCTTTGAAATGGAAATGTTTATAGAAAAAAACAAAGCATGGCAGAGCGAATCCTCAGCTTGGGAGTCCTCATAGATGTTGTGGATGAAGAATGGATGCGAGATACCCTGCCTGCTGATGGTACTATCCTCATTCAATTATTATTTATATCAATCAATCAACTATGCTTCAATCCCAAATTAGTTGCAATCGAACTACATCAGTCTTATCAAATGCTTACCCTCGACGTGCTTAGGCTTTCAAGTTTGGTCCAAGATAGGATGATGTGTTGTCTAAATTGGGCAGCACTCCAGTTGCCAGTGAGATGTTAAGTCTGCATCACACATGACCTTTATCTTGAAGAGAGCAGTTTAAATAATAACATTCACTTAATTATATATTTTTTTTCATTTTTTAAAATTCTCTCGTGCATATAATATTTGATTTTATTCATAGTTATTATTCTTGACTTGCATTTAATTTTTAAAATTTTTTTTCTTAGTCTGGGCTTTTCTTCATCAATTCTTGCAGAGTATAAGCTCCTTTTTTTTTTTCTGTTTTCTTTTCTTTTTTGGTTTTTTGTCTTCTATTGTGAATCACATTTTCGCTCTATTAAGGTCCATTCGTTCCAATACTAAATAAATTTTATTTGGGGCAAATTAGGAATTCTCTAAGCTAGAGGTTTCGTATATCACACACTTTAGCTCAATTTAGATGGATAATAATTGTTATTGTGTATTCTTATATTTTTGTCTCATTTTTTTCCATTTTCCATTTATATTGTGTAGCTTAACTACTTTGGAATTGAGACATAGTAGAATTTACTGTTGATGCTCTTAATTCATCTTTTTCTGCAGATCTCCCGTTACCACCCGTACTACTTCCAAAGACTGATGACAATGAAGACTCAAGTAAGTATTACTTGTATTCATACGCTTGGGAGATATTGAATTTGGGAATGTTTTATCACTTAATCGTTGGTTTGGGTATGAAATGTGAGAACAAAAGATGACAAGTTAAGACTTTCAAGTTATTTATCGCCATGTTCTGTTAGAAGTTAGAACAGATTTCTTGTAAAGTGAGTAGCTGTTATATGACTTCTAGCTCTTAGCCCCTTTTTTCATAAGTGTTGCAGTGCCTAGATAGCTACGTTGTAAGACAAAATTTCCTTGGTTTAGCAATTCATATGTGGTTATATTGCTTTTTGAAAAGAAAGCTGAAATTTGAAGTCATCTCTAAGACTTCTTTAGTAGGCTCTGCAAGCTTGCGATGACTTTCCCTAAAGCTCAATCTAGCCTCTGTTCATCCACGATTGGTGTGTACCGAAGGGCTTTCCTTACTCGTTTTCTGTGATGTTGAACCCCTTATAGCATACATCATTTCAACTAGTATCATTGTGGCTTTTGCTCTTAAGCATTTGATGGAATTTTAATGAGAAGAACTTGATGCTATAGTTGGATTATTTCTGAAATGTGTTTTGGCATAAACGGAGATCAGGAACACTTAAACATAGATGTAATTCAGATATTTTCTGGTCCACGCACGTTTTGTTGAGTTCTGATATCAGGAATCTTACATTCGATGAGTTGAGAAATAGATCAATTTGTTGGTTATTTTCATGCTTACTACTTTCCATCAGTTGTCATCTTTGGATGATCGAATTGTATCCTTTTGCAGATCAAGAGGCTCCACAAGTTGATGGAGATACATGGCACGACCTTGCATTGGAAAATCAACGATATTAATGATCAAGCTCGTGGTTTGATTTGCAACCATTATCATCATATGTATTGTTTGGTCATGTACTTGTACCAAAATTAAGTTCAACTATTCTTTCTCTTTATATTATGTTGGTTAGTTGGTATGAGTGCATTGTGTGGTGTGTGGCACGTCATGGAGTTCGAACCTTTCCATATACAAAAACCCGGAATTTAAGTGGAGAAAGTTTAGAGGACTGGACCCATTATTCACCGAGTTTTGAACCTTGTACCATTACTGATGTTGTACCTTGTATAACTGCAAGAGTCTGTTTAAAATATAATGAAATTTACTATTGTATGTCATCCACCAAGCTATTTGGTCAAGTTTTGTCCCAAAAATGAGTTTTGTTGCAACAAACTTAAATGAATATTGAAGTAAACCATTGTTATGTCCAAAACTAAAAAAGAGATAACAAATGAGTTAACATAAAGCCTCAAGAAAGGTATAGTAATTAAAAGTTAAAACCTAAATTAAAAGGATATCTTTGAAATTATCCTTAAAAGTTATTATAACGTCCATCATTATGTCAAAAATCACTATCAATCACAATTGTATACCTTTTTTAGTCGTCGTTATCACCAACATCAATTTCTTGAACTCCTATTGTTATCAGTATTCACTAAGTATTTGATTAAATTATATACAAATGTTTTTAAAATAATATATTTTTATTTATTATTAAACAAAAGAAAATAAATAAAAAATTTATTTATTTATTTGAAAAACATAACACACCCTAAAAACTAAAATAATCCTTTTATAAGATCAATAATGTAAAATGAATTTTTTCCTTATAAAAATCTCCATACACCAACAAAGGTTGTGGTGGAGTGGTAAGTACTCTTTCATCCTTAATCTAGAGGTCTCGGGTTCGAGCCCCCTTGGGTACGGAATGACCTTTGTTAGAGAGCGCTTTACCCCCAATGTGGGACTTCCCGACGCGAATTCGGATTCAGTAGAACTCCAATCCGGATACCGGACATTGGGTGGGAAACCAAAAAAAAAACTCCATACAAGTTGTAAAAAAAAAAGGCATAATACATAAACATGACCCTTAACTTGGCGCTAGCTTGCAACTATGACCTTTAACTTTGGGTGTGCACAAATAGACACTTAAACTTGTATAAAATTGAACAAATAGACACATTTGTCCTACATGGCACCCTACATGGCAATTTTGTGTCCTACATGGCGTCCTACGTGTATTATGCCATGTAGGACGTGTGTGCCTACTTGTTCAATTTTATACAAGTTTAAGTGTCTACTTGTGCACACTCAAAGTTGGAGGGCATAGTTGTCCACTGAAGCCAAGTTAAGAAGTTGGAGGGCATAGTTGTCCACTGAAGCCAAGTTAAGAAGTTGGAGGGCATAGTTGTCCACTGAAGCCAAGTTAAGGGTCATATTTATGTATTATGCCAAAAAGAAAAAAGAAAAAAAAAGGTATAATTACCAAATCAATATAATCATTTTTAAATATCATTAGTAGTAGAATAAAACCTTGTGCTTAGTGTTGTAAGCTTTAGCAGTTGATCGTCTTTGTGAAATACAAATTCTTGAAAATGGCGAATCAGCAACAAGAATCGAGTCGGCCATGGATTCTGGAAGCATTACCTCTTCTAGTAGTCATACTAATCGCTGCTCATGTTCTCGCTTTGGTATTTGAAAAACTACTTTCTTCTCCATTGTGTGTGTGTTTTTCTCGAACTAATGATTGAGTTATTTTGCTGAATTTGTGTGTAGGTGTACTGGATTTACCGGGTAGCAACTGAGAAACAGCCTCAGAGAAGTAAAAAGAACTAGCAAATGTAGATAGATTGATTTCATTTTGCTTCAGCTTGTAGGAAAATGCAAGGTACAAACCCTAGCTATTTATCACTCTTTTCTTCTTTGGAATTTGAATTATTTGAGAATTCGAGTTCTTGTGAGTATAATTTCTTTTTGAATCTGTGTTCTATCACTTAGTGAGCTGTCGATTTTGCTGTTAATTTGTTGGGAGATCATATGATTCTTGATGGCCCAACTTCATTTACTCTTCACCCATATTAGGGGATTTGTGGGTTTTCGTTTTCTTTGAATTGGAGTGCATGATGTCCAACATGGTTGCAAATGTGAATGAATTTTTTATAGCACAGACATGGGGAGAGTGAATTACTCTTTTCTTTTGCTATAGAGCTTCTTTAAGGGACACATGATGTGTATGTTAGTGTGGTAGTAAAGAATTCTTTGCAGTCAAAATGGAATAGACTAAGCATTGCTGAACTTTGTGAATGAGAGATCACACTGTGAGATGACAATTTTTTTGGGATGAGTGATGCTTGTTTTTTTTCCAAGTGTTCTCTTTTTCATTTTTGGGCTGATCATGTGATTCTTGATATGCCAACATTATTTACCCCTCACCCAAATTAGGGATTTTGCTTTCTTTGAATTGGAGTGCCCATGGTGTGTTTGTTAAATATGGTACAGAATTGTTGCAGTTTAAATGGAATAGACTAAGCACTGAAACCTTAAGAATAGGTATATGCAGAGTTGACATTCACTTCTGTGTTTTGGTAGTATCCAGTAATGAAATTGAAGGATGTTATTTGTGTAAAGAATATAGCGACTACTGAAAATCTAGTGCTTATATTTTAATTATCTTATATTTTAAGGACAAAAAATAAGCAATAGTTTAACTAGATGACAAGGTAGCTATTTCCTATTAAAAACGAGCAATAAAGCAGAGGAAAGGAACCAACTCTAGAGGGAACTTATTTTGGTGAACTTACATATCAAATCTTTTGAAGTGATAATTTGGTTAAGGTAATTGGGGTCAACGTTTTTAACGAAATGAGGTTGGGGAGAGTCCTGTACGTCTTCTTAGGGGGGTAAGGATGAAAATCTTCTCCAATAGTGAAAGCCTTTTTCTCTTTTGATGTGGCTTCATACTTAGCTAGGAAGTCGCAAAACTGTATGAACTATGAAGAATGTTTTTGAACTTAATGGAAAGTGATTGCTTCATTGCTTAAATCTCTGGATGATGAAAGCATGAGCTTTTCCCCACCTTGGAATCCCCTTCCCCATTACCCCTTGCCCCTACCCCCAAATTAAAAAAAAAGAAGACGAGTGATGTGACTTAGAGTGGCACAAAGCAGCTTTTGAGCAAATATTAATCGCTTTATCTTTTTTTTTCTTTGGGAATTTGAATTTAAAAATGGAAATAATTGATGGTTGTTTAGAGATGATGGATATTCTGGATATTCTTATACTTGATGGTGTTAAAGAAGTGCAACATTTGGTGTAAGAATCATGAATGTAATCACTGATATTGGTGTAGCACCAAAAGGAAGGAGGGAGAATGAGGAGAATAATAAAGAGAGGGAGATAGGAGAAGTGAAAGAAGATATCAATCATAAACTATAGTATTTTATTAAATGACGTATGTTCATCAAAGAAAAAGGAGGCTCCTGTTTACATGTAGGGAACCTTGTACAAGGTAGAATCCTCAAAAGTTTTATCTCCAAATAAGAGATAAAAATAAAATCTAAGATAAGTTAAAGATAGATAACATTGGCCTTGCTTGTTCATAGTGGTTAGGGAGTCCTCTCAGCACCACTGGTCAAGAGTTCGAGGTTGATAGGAGAAGAAGAATGAGAAGATAAAGATAGATAGCATCAATCTTATTTACTAGCCTTTTTCCTGTTTCAATAAACAAACAGGAAAAAGATGTAGGTAAAATCAAAGAAGGGATAATGATAAAAATGTGATGTAGATAGAAACTAAAATATTCCCAAATTTCTTAGGATTTACATCAGTTGACTTCAACTGTTTCCTTTACAAGGGGTTCTGGCGATTAGTGGCACTTATCTGGTGTTATGTGCGTGAGTTTTATGGTCTTCTGCTGAACACAATATCTACTTTTCTTCTTTGTAATAAATTATCAGAGGCTTTTCCTCTAATGATAAAAGAGCCTTAAAAACTCTGCAACTCTTGTGGATTTTGGGTGAGTTTGGTGGGAACATAGTGCAAAAATTTCTTAAGAGCATTTTATGTCTCCCGTAATGTTTAGGACATGGTAGTTTCAAAAGGTCAGCTATTTTGGTGAGTTACTGTTAAAATGATGTCCAATGAGATTGCTGAGCACTCTATACTTGAGAACATCATGTCTTACTGTCCCTCTTTTCCCTTTACTAAGTACTTCTCTCAGAAGCGCTGCTGACTGGTGGCAAAACTATTAGCGGACATAGATGGTTTGATAGAATTAAGGGATTAAGTAAAGAAGATAATACAATATAATTTATGAATCTGTTATTATGGCTTTTGAAATTTCATTCTTGTATAATATAAATATGGATAATTACCTTACTTATTGTCAAAAAAAGACGAAGAAGATATATATATATATATATATATTGCATTTATATTGGGATGATTGGTGGATACTCTAATGGTGGTTTTGCTTTTAAAGCAGTCATGATCTAGGATTGCTGGGATGTTATTCTGAACTCCCAGTTAAAGAGAAAAAGCCTGAAAAGGTCCTTAACTTTTCTTATTGTTTTGGAGGTGGAGTTGGGGGTTGAATTTGTGTGATTTGCGTAGCGATGATTGCTAGAAAACATGACGTAAGGACTGCATCGTGCAAGAATATAAACTATCAGTATGTTATCAAAGCTTCTGAACATGAGAATGAAGAACGTAGATTGAAAGATATGTAACATCCAACTCCCTCCATTCCAGCTTATGCGATTCTAGTTCTTTTTTAGACAGAATGACTCCTTTCTAAATTAGGAAACTATTTAACTTAAACTTCCCATTTGCCCTTAATGGCAAGTTTTTATAGCCACACGTATGTTAAGACATGTTTAAGACCACATATTTCCAAAACCCTTATAGTCATAAAAATGTTATGGCTATTGATTAAGACGACAAGCTTCAAAATTCTTCCTTTCTTTCTTAAACTCCTTGTCCAGTCAAACAGATTCACATAAAGTGAAACGGAGGAAGTAATAAACCGAGGTTAACTGGAGAGATTCCTACATCAAATTCAAAATACTACTTCTTCCATTTGTTGAACTATTTATATCCCACATTGGGTACATAAGGTCAACCAAAGAATTTTGTGAAGGTGTTGAGATTCCATTTGCTGCCTTAATATTCGGGAATGGATGCTCAAATTCTTTCACATGATACAATGCCAATTCCACTCATAGATCCACTGTCTTCATATTTTGAGTTGAATGTTCATATTCTATCCCTTTTTGTAGACAGAAATGAAGAATAAAATATCCCCTCTCTAATGTTTAAGCTGAGTCTGAGTTTGATCCCTGTTGTTACCCAGCGATAAAAAAGTATTTACATGCACTTGGCCAAGAGAAAGAATTAGGCCCACATGTGAGTGAGGGTGTTGTAGACAAAGTAAATAAATATAAAGGCCTCCTATTTGACAATTTAAGCTTTTTAATAAAATTTTCACACGATTCAACAACTTGCAGGTCGAATAATCACATTTCTTTTTCATTTCTGGATAATCCCCAATAATCTAAAAGCAAAGTTTGTAACGCTTCCTTGACAAAGTTTATAACATATTATGCACTTATTTCTCTTCTTTATTGATAAAAATAATAATAAATAACAAATCAAGTTTGTGACATGTTTATGTTTTATAGCTCTCTTTTTTTTAAAAAAAAAAAACTGGTGAAGTTTTATAGCATACTCTACTCTTATTTATCTTTGTTATTGATAATAAATAACAAAGCAATATTGTTACATGCTCCGACCTCTCACCCACCCACCCCCCCAAAAAAAAAGATTGGACAATATATTTTCTCGACGTTATCTTGTTCTTCACGAGATGCTTAACGTGGAAATACAAAAGAACGAGAATGGAAAGAGTAGGAAATTTAAATTGAAATATAGAAGAGATGAGCAAAGAGAAACAAGAAACAAAGGCTGTCTTACCTTATTGTCATAACCAACTCCATCCCACCCCACCCCGTGCAGCATGGATGTCCATCACCCCTATGTTGTATTAAAGTTGGTTGGGTAGCATAGAAAGGAATGATGTATTTGGAAAGTGGAGGATGAAGCCCGAAGGTAGGGAGAGAAGGTTGGCTGATTATTGAACATTGCTAGTTTTGAAGTTTATGCAAAAGGCAACTGAAGGTAATAGGTGTTTATTGATAACCAAACTAGGGGTTTATGTGCACCAATAGAAAGTACTGGTAATAAGTAGGGCTTGAAAGTTACAACTCCAATTTACCCTATTGCGGGAGTCTCTCATTTTCCATCTTCACATACATTTTTTATTTTTTAATTGCAAATCAGTTCTTTCTGGCCTGCTTTGCATCTACGCCATCCATATTTTGATGATACTTGATTATTTTCTGAATGGTCATGTTTATGGTTTTTCAGATTAGTTTTATTCTTTGAGGAGCTATATCTTGATTCCCGACTTAGATGCATTGATGTTCTCTCATATTATGTTCCCTATCTGTTAACTCCAAAGTTATCAGCTGACCACTGTAGAAGGAGCATATCTATTATCAATTCTTATGTGTACTGCGTCATTGTTGTAGAATATTCATCTGAGTTTTCTTTACACAGAATCAATGCCTCTGCAACTTGTAAAGTAGCTCAGGCTATTCGAGTGCTATATCAAACAATACTCATCATTCATGCTGTCATGCATTATGCATATGTTCCCCTTTTACTTCCAATTTTTTTTGTTTTTTTTTTAAATTTTCGACTTCTGATGACTGAGAATTTCTTTTTCTTTGTTAGGGATTCATTCTATACATGTCAGACACAAGATTTACACTCGAGGCTTTGGTGATTAGCGAGAGCCCTCTTTGCCTAAGCATACGTGTGTCTCCTTTTCTTCGTGAACTCTGTGCAATTATGCTGGAAAAGTCTGGCATTTGTTATGCGTTAATGGTACCGTTGTTGAGAAACTTCTTTGTTCTTCTCCATTAACATCAGTGTGAATTTCTACCCCAACTTTGTAATTCTTGTGTAGGATTTGTTGCATCACCAATCCTCTTTTGCTGTGTTGTGTGTGTCATGAGTTTTTACTAGAGCTTCTCATCCACTTGTAAATTGAGTCTAGTATGAACATTGCAAGATCAAAAATTTGAGGATTATTAGACATTTTGGGGTTGTAATTGGTTGGTTGATTAGTTAGTCATATAAGCATGTTAAAGTTGTAGACAGTAGATTTTCTTCAATGATGGTCATCCAAAAGTTACTACATTCCAACATTTCAAACTTGTGTTTTTTCATTATATTATCGCCGATTGGTGTAAGAAGAATTGCAACTTAGGGGGTCATTTAGTTGAGAATAAGAGCTTGTTTGGATTGGCTTAAAATAAATAACTTTTAAAAAGTTATTTTAAAAATAAGTAGTTATGTGTTTTTGATGTGTTTGGCAAAAAAGTGTTGAAAGTTACTTCTTTTTTTTTATCAAAATGTATGAAATACTCTTAAAGTTGTTAACATTATAAAAGAATTAAGGGTAAAAAAGTAATATACTTGGTCAAAGTAGAATGATTTATAAGTTAAAAAAAATAAGTAGGGGGCACCCTACTTTTAACTTTTAACTTATTTTAAGTTACTTTTGACTTATTTTAAGTTATTCTTTAACTGTCAAACACTCTAATAAGTCAAAAACTGATTTAAAAGTTAGTTTGACCAACTTAAAATCTCATCCAAACATGCTCTAAGTTATTTGATCATGTATATGGAATAACTTATCCGGTTGGTTACACTCAAATTCATTTTGTAGATCTCACTCAACGTGGGGCTAATTATTCTGAAGTCAACCATGAGTATTTATATATTTTTTAATCTCACGCAACTAATTATAATCGTTAGATTCTATATCAGTCGATTTGATTTGATTTTTTCAATTTACCAAATTAATTATGATCAAATTTCTTTACCATTGTGAACAATGACAAGTACAATGTCTTCCTTGGACAAAACCTTTTATTGGCACATTCACATTTTATTTCTAGTAATTCGATTTTACTTTATTTAAAATAATAGTATCTAGACCAACTTGTATCTATTTTAACTATACATTTGAGTATATATTACTTTTCATCGATATAGATATCAAGTAATATTTTCTATTAAAATTTTGATAGATAAAAAAAAGCAATTTAGTTATTTATCTTTTTTCAACATTCGCATCTATTTTATTGACCAATACATCACATATTGGGTGTTTCTCTAACAATTAAGTATTAACCTTTCATACTCTAAGGTTCCGATTAGTTAAAATAATTTTGTGTCACATAAAGATCGCTTTTTTTATCTTAATAAATCTTACACGATACAAATACCGTATTGTTAGAAAACACAGAAACAAATACTGTAATATTGGGACAAATTCATTTTATTGAAATTAAATTGACATCAGAGATATTATCTACCAAAAGAATTTCCACGTCATTAAATTTCCCCAAAAAAAAAAATCATTTGTCTTCGTCATCTTCGTTGTTTTCAGCCTGCACTTTGCTACTACTATTAGAAATTAATTTCTTATACGGCGTCGTTTCAACAAAAGTAGCAGAACTCATTTCCATTTGACATATCCTCACCGCTCCGAACAACTTTTCCGGCAATTCCTCCGACGTCTCCACCTCCACCAAAAACCCCATATCAATCGTCACCGACGTAACATAACCTAAAGCCAAATGCAAAATTGCACTCGCAATCGCTGAGCTACCAATATCAACATCGATTTCCAAGTAATTAGGTCCTTTGTGGTAATAGCAATTCAAAGCCTTACCGAGTAAACAAGCGGAGTAATTCCCGACGGCGGTTTTCACAATCCACGGTCCTTTAATCATCCGGTTCACGATTTTGAACCGGCTGTTACGGTACGAGTCGTCGCCGTGGACGAATCGGTAGAGGAGTGATCCCGGTTCGAGCGGACGGTTTTGTTCTGTAGCGAAGTAAAATACAGCGCTGTGGTGGTCTCTACCGGGGATTTGAAGGTTTACGGCGAGTATAAAGGTTTTTAGAAACTCACCTTGTGAATGAGATTTCTTCAGCGCATGCATTACACGGTTATCGTTCCGAGAGAGGACGTGATCGAGTTTTGAATTTGATCGGAGCCAATCAACTCCGGCGGGTTGTAAAAGCCATTCACCTGAGGGTATTTTCGTCTTTTTTGTGAAGTAATTTGGACCTCGGAGATTGAAATTATCTCCCGGAGGTGACGCCCATCCATTTGTTCCGTTATTCAAATCAACGCATTTCAATGACCCGCCGGCAATTACTTCTTCCCTCCAATCTTTTCCACCGCCCTTCGGACGGTGTTGATTGAGTTTTTGCTTCTGCTTATGCTTTGCGGAGCACATTTTTCGCTGAAAATAGCTCCAATTATTCACCGGAAACTGGGTGAAGAAATGGAGGAGCTCCTCCGTGGCTATGGAGTTCATTGTAATGTTGAGCGTGGGGTGTATATATATGTATGAGAATGGGATAACAAATGTGACCTTTACTTTGCAAGAAATTACGATAGAGGGATTGCTAGCTAATACTGTGACAAGGTGCTTATAGCTCGTTAGAAGCTAAATTATTCATGTATGAGTAATATTACGTTTAGTAGTGATTATTTTTTTAAGCAATGTTATAAAATTCATCATAATGGTATTTGATTTGTAATTTGGAAAGGGACGTAATTAATATGTATATAAGTTATGAGATAATTTATGTCTTGTGTTTGTGGAATGGAATAGGGGTATGAATGTTCACACATGAAATGCTGAAATATTGAAGCTGTAATTCTCGAGTATATGTAAGACAAAATCCAACAAATGTAACATAAAAAATCAAAGTCGAATTTAAAAATAATGAACCATAGTAAATTAACTTGATATGATAATGATATAGTAATATTTTTAAAATTCAAATATTGAAATTATCAAATTGAAGTTTTCAATACCATATCATGCCATTACTAAGGTAGAAATAGAATATTTAATACTCCACATGATTAGTTAAATTAATTATGCTTTAACTAATTTATACATCAAATAATATAAAGATTATTTTTTAATTAAAAAAACACAAATAAGCTGGTGGAATCCAGTTGTAGAGAATCTCTTTTGAATTGAACTATTTGCTTTTCGAATAATGCAAATAAGAAAAAAAAACACAATTTGTAGTTGATAAGGACGATTGAGTTGATATAACAGATGATATTTCATAAGTAATCAATATTTTTTAATCGGACTTATTATATTAAATTTGTATAGTATAATTTATATCTCCTCTACAAGAACGGATTTATTCAATGCATATTCGAAAGATAGTAATTATAAATTTCTATGGGGATTGGGAAAAAAAAAGTTAGTCAATATTTGTGTTTCCGTTGGCTTATTATTTATTATGATTGTTTTGTTCTTATTCTAGGTATTGTTGTTTCAATTATTTACTCTTATTTTAGAAATAATTTGCTGTTTCTTGGTTGTAATACGTTGGAAAATGAATTGACAGATCTATGTTGGTGCCTTGTTGGGGTCCATTGTGGTTGTTGTTTTGGGCATTTTAATGTTAGAAATTACTTTTTCCAAAAGAAAAATAAAAATACAAGAATGGTGTTTTTTTTAAGATAAATTGCTTTTTGTGTTGTTGAAAATTAAAATAAGGAATATTTTCTATCTAATCACTTTCCATCAGTTCTTTTTCAATAAAAATGAGTTCGGGTAATAGGATTCTAGATAAGTTTAGATGTGCTATTGAAATTTCGATCATAGTTTAGAGGTTGCTTATGCATTATCCCTAAATATTAAAGAAGTTGATTGTAACGGAAAATTGGAGTGTTAGAGGAAGGTCGAAAAAGAACTGACGGAAAGTGATTAGATAGGAGATGATATAATTTTATCTTATTAAGAACATGAGTGTAGATAAGAAGGTTTGAAGATCAAGGATTAGTGTAAAATTATAACAAAGCGTAGAAGTTTTAACATCTTATGAAATTTTTACTAAACTTTTGTAGGTAACTTCAAATTCATTTTTGCGTAGAAGGAATATCATCTTTATTTCATCAAAAACTTTGGAGTAAATGTTTGTTTTTAAACAAGTAAAAGAAAAAGACACTCTTGCGCATAGACGTGTATGTCTGTACTTGACATGAACAACGTAATTTCAAAGACATAATACATAGATAAACATCATAATTTTCCCTCAACTAAACACCTCGACTTTAGCATCGTGAACACCTCAACTTTGAAAATACACCCCATTAGAGGTGTCTAGATGAACGCAATAAAAGTTGGGGCGTTCAACTGCCAATTTAAAATATCTATGTATGATACCTTTCTTGAAATTTTACTAAGAAATACTTAGGAGACAATAGAAAGGATCAAAATCTGGCAATAAGTGCACGTCGTTGTAGAGTAATTTGTTACATTATTAAAGGCTTGTACAATGTACAAAGTGCAAACTTTGCTTTCACTTATCTTGCTTCTTTTTTTTTTCTTTTTTTACAAGAAGGAAACAACATTTAAATTTAAATAATTAATATATAAGAGAATAAGCTTAAATAAATACCGAAGGAAAAGAGTCTTCTCCAACTATTATAAAGTTTTTTCCGGCTATTACATAATTGTTTCTTCATTTAGGAATGAATCTGCTCAGAATGCAATTTAACTTTTCCATTGGAGTAATAATTTGCCCATTACAAGTAACTCACAAAAAATATTACTATACAATTCATCTACTAACTCAAAACATATTACTATAAAAGTTCATATATCTAATAGATGCTTCAATAATTCCACCAATCGATCGATACAACTGGAGGCAAAACTGTATTAACTCAGGGAGTGTTGTGTATAAGATTTGGATTACCTAGAATTCAAGTGCTTGATTTTGAGTATGAGTTTGATGAAAGGTAAGAAAGTTTTGGAAATGCATCCATACTGTCGCTTGAACTTAGGGTAGAAACATCAGCAACGAACTCATCAAGTGTCTACAGAAAATGTGAAGAATCAAAAGTTTCAGCTTAGCAATTTTATTTGTGCTTTAGCGAAAAGAACAAAAAAGGAGGATTCCATGGCAGAACGTTTGAAATGTGATGCCTATATCATGTATAAATAGTTTGAATTCAAAATGTAAATAAGATTCGCAGAAACATGGTCTCAAAATATTTATATTATATACAATAAGACGCAGTTCGAAGGCCTGGAGTAAAATTTGGTTTTCTTGGCATCATACATGCACATGCCACATCAAAAACAATCTTAACCTACACAGCCTGTTTGTACATCTTTTCTGAAGGTAAACAAGTCACCGTTGCAATTTCTGTAATCCTAAACATGAGCAAAACTGATTTCTAGTTAACACAGCAACCAAGTTTTAACTAACCTCGACAGCTTGTCGCAGAGCATTGCACATCTCTGCAGTTGTCCGCCTTTGAATGACAACATCATCCTGCTCTCGCAACAAATCTTCAAATAGGTTCTCCCTATGGGCGACTCAAGGAGAGGCAGTTAAATGATCAGAAATGGTTTATAACTTTAAGTGAGCAGTAAACAAGGTAATTCTACATGATCAACAAACTGTGCTAGGTTTGGCAGTTGCAGCCCATGAAAGTAGTGGTTGGGCTGTCCAAATTAGTCAACTATCTCAAGCTTCTACCATTTTCTATCTAGAAAAGAATTATATCTAGTTGCAATCAAATAATCCAAAAAGCTTAACAACAAAATGTGGACAAAGAAAGATTGCTCAAACTCATCAATCAAAACAAATTAAGAAGGAAACCTAAGACAACAACCAGAAGCATAATCAACTCAGATGAAAGGAACTCTTAACCATCCGATCAAGAAAAAGCACAAGCTGAGAATGAGTTGCCTGCTTATGACATGGTACTCCTAGTTCAAGTAAGATCATATTTTCAGATTCTTTAGCATACTACAAGTTTAACAAAAATGTCAAATCGATTTACGTGGGATTTATAAGATCCGGAAACCAAATAATTTTAAATATAAACACTAGTCCCAATGAGCATACCGGTACAATTTCTCTATGAATGTGCCAAGAAGGTTTCTCTTAGCATGATTGACCTGGAGAAAATCAGAAGTGAGTGATAACAAACGGCAAACACAGCACAAAGGAAGAACTTACACAAAATTGGCTACATAATACATGTCCAAGGAATTAAACAGAGGGGAAAATACCAGATAATGCATGATAGCTTTCGGAACTAAATCCTGTATATTCCTCCTCACAATATCATAATAAGATGTTATGAGTAGTTTCGTCACTATAATCTCGACTTGATACTCTGTTTCAGTCTCTCCAGGCCTCAAGACCGGCGGTGGCTAAAAAGAGAGTGAGAGAATGAATCACAAATATACTTGATTAGTCATGTCTGCAGTTCCTCTCTTTTATAATATGTACTTGATTAGTATGCACTTACATTTTTCAATAGTATAACAGGGGGTGCCTGATCAATATCATGCACCACTTCAGCAGCATGTCTCTTAGATGAATTCCCTGCTGATGATCCTCGCATTCCAAATAGGGAAGTAACACCCCATGTCCTTGTGGTTGAGGTACCTAAAATACATTTTGTAGCAGCTTCACATGTTACTATTACAGAAGGAAAAGGTAGAAAGCACACACTAGTGTTCAAATAAAAAATATTTTAAGTCCAAGATCTTGGGAAAAGATCCTAGTCTCTGAATATTTTTTGATAAAGCCTAGTCTCTGAATTTATTTCATATGTAAAACAAAATCATTTGTACCATCAAACAGCAGTTCCCTATGTAAAATATCTACGTGCACCATATCAAACACAACATCAGTCGGACATGGTTCTTACCATGACACTGAATGTACGAAAATTTGATTCATTGTCTGGAGAACAAAAAGAGTTCTGTGTATCCTTTAACCATCTCACGATAGAACTTTATTCTCTTTTGTTGCCAATTAGACACAAGGTCAAAATGAGATGAATGAAATGTGTCAATGTTTGATTAATAACTGAGGAATTAGAGATAATTCAACTCAAAAGCTAGACAATTCACTCAGGCATGGTTGGAATTTTATAATTACGTTGGAATAATGTGGTTTACAACATGGAAGTTAAATATCTAGAGAATCAATTCTGTGGCAGATTTACAACAATTAAATCAATACAAATCATAAGCACGACTTAGGTATCAGTTAACACAATCAACACTCCCTCTCAAGTTGTAGCCAACATTTCATAGGCTTCAAGCTTGTTGCAAAGGTATGAAAGCCAAGTGTCCTTGGAGGTATTTGATAAGAGCATTTGCATGTTGATCATTTGATCCAATGAAGGTGGCTCTTCCGGAGTCCCGACTCAATCTTCTATCTTAAAAACATAAATCTACCTCTATATGTTTTGTTCTTTCATGAAGGACCTGAATTTGAAGGAATGTGAAGGTAGCTGAATGTCACACATCAATCTATTTGAAGCACACCTTAATTTTTGGAAAAGTTGTTTCAGCCACGAAAAAAGATCACAGGTTGCAAATGCCATAAATCAATATTTCTTGCTTTTTATTTTCTTAAGAGATTAGGTTCCCACCAATCATAATACAACATCCAAAAAGTGGAACGTCTACCTGCCTGAGAACCTCCCCAATCAACATCACTAAATCAAACAATGTCATAAGTGACCCTTGTCTTCAAATAACCGTCCTCATCCTGGAACTCTTTTAATGTATCTGAGGATGTGGATTACTGCGTAACAATGACCACTAAGCTGAAATTTGAAGAACTGATATACCCCACTTACTACGAATGAAATATTTCATTGTACAATTGTGAGATAATTCAATTTGCCAACCAGTCCTCCATATTTGTTAGAGTCTTCCAGTTGTCTCCGCATATCCAGAAACAACTTCAACATTTGGATCCCCAGGAGCTTTGACAGGTCGGCACAGTCTAAATGTATGTTTCCTCTAATATATCCAAAGCATACTTTCTTTATGAGAGAGCAATATCTATCTTAAATTGTGCTAACTCGAAGACACGTATGTTGAGTCGCACATCTGCAATGGGAAGGGATTTTGGACTCTTTATATGGCTTGGGCAATCCTCACCTCTTGAGCTAGCTTTTGGGGTTGAGATAGGCCCAATATCAATTTCATTATCATGGTATCAGAGTCAGGCCCATACCAATTCATGGTTTAAACACAAATCACTAACAAATCTTGTATATTAATTATAACAAACAACAATAATTACACATAATATGTCTCTTCACAAGTGCTAAAGTTTTAAATTTGATCATCTCATTTTACATTATTACGAACTTGACGAAGACGTGATCAAAAACCTTTATGGAGTTTAACGTTCATGAGTGTATCAGTAGGAGGCACGTTTAATGGCTTCTACAACAAAAACACAACAATCAATCAGTTATTGCCCTTTTTAGACTATTTTCTTAAGATAAATAATTTATTAATGGTGGGGAAGCCTCGGTATAACAACTATATGTCAAAAACTAGAGAACCTACACCAGACCATGGTTCTCTCAAATGAAACTAAATCTTTAATAGAAATAGCAACCTTATGGATGCACCAAAAAGACACTAGAAACAAGAGACTTCTTCATAATTTTAAAAATCATGGTCAACCCCTTCAAACGCTATCCTACTTCTTTCCTTCCATATAACCCACAGAATGGCTAATGGGACAACTTTCCATGATCTCAGACTTCTCTTTACCCTCATGAAGGCCCAATTTCGGCTTTCTAGGCTTATTTTCAACCTTACCATACAAAATACAAAGTCTTACAAAAAAGATAGAAGAATTAACTTTAATTATGAATCGGGCCAGCTATTTGTGTAAAGATCACACAAAGATATGCAAGCTTTACATAGATTTTGTGCCATCAAAAAAGCAGCTAATTCTCTCTGTCGCCTTTATATGTTATAATCCTTAATTATCTCCACTAACGGACTCCTACAGGCTTAGATTATTCTTTTATTAAATAGAATATAAGAAAGAAAAAGCATCTTTGAGATCTGCTTTCATTTTCCCAATCCTGAACTTGAAAACATGACTTTCAGTTATCAACTTCTAATTCATTACAAAGTCAACCCAAGATGTCACAATGAGGTTGCAAGGCTTCGAAATTACATCTAGTATATAAGCAAGCACAAACCCCAAAAGCTGCAATATAGAAACTGTACCAAAAGTTAAAAACCTTACGTAATAATTTGTTCTTATCTAAAGTTTCAGTAGGTTTCAAGAACCTAATAGGATGTCTCAAATACTCTCAAAATTTGATAATGATTCATTCAACCAGGAGAACTGCAAACAATAGCAAGAAAAAAACTAATTTGAACAATCCAATGCAGTGATTGAGTCCTCTGTGAACCAAAAAGCCACATCATAGACTGTTTAAGCAGTTAAGAGACTAAATATATTCTATTAATGAAACAATAAGAAGTGCTTCAAAATGAATCACCAGTGACTAAGATATCCAGATTAACTTACTTCTCCACATTGTTGCTTCAAGCCTCCCTTCCCCCTCCCCAACCCACGTACCAAAAGAAAACTCTAACCAGCCTCTTTTCAATGTTTTTCTCTCTTCTATTCATCTTGCATTATCAGCAACAAAAGAAGAGTACATGAAAAAAAGGGAAATCAGGCGTGGGAAGAACTTCAAGAGGCATGGCAGTTTAATAAGTTTGAAGGAGCTTACCTGCTGATGCCACTCTATCATTGTCAGATTGAGGTCGATCCCCCTTAAACAGTGAAATGCACTAAATCAGCAAGGATTTTTTAAAATATTAATAACAAAATGATGCATGTAATCTTCTAACCAATAACTTTTATCTTTTCATTATTGATAAGCACAATTTGGATAAGTCAAGTTTCAGGGAAGTATGAGCATATACTCTCAAAACAGCCCAATTGCATTGTATTAAAATGTGGAATGAAGGAACCAAAGAGCTCACATCACTAACAGAAACAGACAGAGACTGTGCAAGTAATTTGGAACTGTTTCTCGATGTTGACTGATATATTGATTCTACTGTTCACACCCAGCATGCACCATACACAAAAGAGAGCGGAAATCTCCAAGAGACATATGAAAGAAATGGGTAGCATTCTGACAAATAAGTTTTGTTAAAACCAGTTTTGGGTGGTTTATAGAACTATTTCATAGAGATCAAACACAAGCAACCAAGAAACATAGAGCAATTAACCATGAGTTATTCTTATTAGTTCAAAACATAAGTTCTTGTGTCATGAGTGTGGAGTACATAGAAAGACAGCCGCATTGCACAGCTTGAGACAAAATATAGAGTAGGGAGAAATTTCTATAGCCTTAAAAAAAACTTCACTTCTAACGTAATCAAATATCTAATGTGTCCTTGTAAAGATACCGAAATCAAGAATCTGAGGCTTCACTTCATCCCCGATTCAACTAGACTCATGGCTGGATCATATAGTTCAACGATTCCTAGATGAATCTTACAATACAAAATCGAATCTCACACTGGATATGATGAGTTAAACGAATTGTGCAACTGCCTTTCTTCCCCAACCTATACATGTCACATCCACTCCAACTTTCAAAAACATAGTTGTTACTTGTTAGCGTTATCTATTATTTTCGGTCGTCCTCTTTTGGGTCTACAACTAACAGGGAACTTGAGATAGACCTCTGTTAAATTAAAAGAGAAAAGACACGACCAATTGGAATGAGTTGCTTGTTTATACTCTGGACCAGAATTCATAGTATTCACAACTGTACACATTTTTGGTTAGCTACTAACTCTAGGCATAATTACAAGAATCAAATTGAACATAATCAAATCTCTAATGTGACCTTGTAATAATCTCAACACTACCCTTCAAGTTTGAGGATACTTATCATAAACGTCAAGGTTGTTACTAAAAATTTATTTTATATGGAATCCTTGGATGGATTTAGTGAGAACATCCTTTAGATGGTCAATTGAATCAACAAAGTTGGTGGTTAGCATCCGGACTCGTTCGTCTGTGACAATCTATCACTATATATTGTCCTCTCATGAGAAGGCGGATATGCAGTAATGCGCAGCATAGCTTAATTGTCTCAAATAAGTTTCATCGGTTCATCTCCTCCGCATTTTAATTCTTGGAAAACTCGAGACCATATAAACTCACACATGCCTAAAGTCATGGCACAGTATTCCACCTCTCTGCTCAATCTAAACCACAACATCTAGCTTTTTGCCGTTCCAAATAATTAGATTCCCTCCAATCAAGAAACAAACAATACCTTAAAGTGGATTGTCTATATGAAGGAGATCCATCCCAATCTACATCAGAATCCAAAAATGTGTGTGTTTGCCCTGATACTGTAGACCTTATACATGAGAGCCTTTGATTTGGGTCTGACTTAAACATTCCAATGATTGTCTCAAGGAGCTTGAAGAAACTGGCTACGCAAATTGACAACAAAGAAACACCAGGTCATGCTAAAAGAAAATGCATTTGGTTGGTACATCGATTTTTTTAAAAATTGGTAACTTTGTGCATTTCTATATATGATTAAGATCAATCAGTACATTGGTTGTACTTGCACCATATTTACATCAAAAGACTCTTAAGAAACTGGAGCTATTCTAGTCTTCTACAGGGAGTCTAATACATCTAGAATTTCAACAGTTTCTACCGAGTGAAACTGTCTACACCAAAAACTAAAGAGAAAAATACAATTCATCTTCATCTGTTGGATAGAGTTACTCCTATTTTCAAAACATCTAGAATTCCTCTCTTTCCATATTGTCCACCATATACAAGCTGGAACCATTCTCCATCTTCCTCTGTCTCTGACCTCCAAACCTGCTTCTTCCCAACTTGCTAGAATTTCAGAAATCTTTCCAGGCATTATCCATGTGATACTTCTGAGTGCCAGGAACATCCTCCATATTTGACAAGTTATTTTGCAGTGGAGGAAAAGATGATTTACTGTCTCTGTAGTTTCCCCGCATAGGCAGCATCTGGGATAGATAGTAATCCCTATTTTCATCAAGCTATCTTGAGTAAGAACTGCTTCTCTTGCCAAAAGCCAGACAAAACATGAAACCTTATATGGTATCTTAGCCTTCCAAATGTGCTTCCAAGGCCATTCTACCATTTGATGATTGGTTTGGTTCATATGTTTGTAAGCTGCATTCACTTTGTAAGCACCACTACTGTGTCCATTCCACCATAATCTGTCAACCCCTTCTTGTAAACCTCCAAAAGTTCCCAGCAGATTGAAGAAAGCAATCACCCTACTCACCTCCCAGTCATTAGGCATTCTTCTGAAGGTAATATCCCAACCTTGGTTTGACCACTGTTCTGCCACTGTATTATGTTGATGAAGTACAAGATTGTAGATGTCAGGGAATTTCTCTTGTAAACTCTCAGTCCCCAGCCATATATCCTTCCAGAAAACAGTTTTACTACCATCTGCAACTTTAATGGTGCTTCTGTAGATCTCCATAAACTAACCCCATAAGGAGTGTTAGAGCCCGTTTGGATGAGATTTTAAGTTGGTCAAACTAACTTTTAAATCAGTTTTTGACTTATTAGAGTGTTTGGCAATTAAAGAATAACTTAAAATAAGTTAAAAGTTAAAAGTAGGGTGTCCCCTACTTATTTTTTTTAACTTATAAATCATTCTACTCTGACCAAGTATATTACTTTTTTACCCTTAATTCTTTTATAATGTTAACAATTTTAAGGGTATTTCAGACATTTTGATTAAAAAAAAGTGACTTTCAACACTTTTTTGCCAAACATATCAAAAACACATAACTGCTTATTTTTAAAATAACTTTGAAGTAGCTTTTTAAAAGTTATTTATTTTAAGTCAATCCAAACGGGCTCTTAATCTCCTTTGTCATCCATCTGTCCTCTTCCTCATACTTTGCCTTGATAGCCCTTACCCATAACATTTGGTCTTCTTGTATGCATCTCCAAAGCCATTTTATTTTTAAAGCCTTATTCTGAAACTTCAGGTCTCTGAGTCCCAGTCCCCCCTTCTTCTTACCCACTGTTAAGGCCTTCCATTTCACCAAGTAGAAACCTTTCTTCTCCTTATTTCCTTGCCACAAGGAAGATCTTCTAATGTTGTCTAGTATTTTAATAACACTTGCTGGTATTGGAAATAAGGACATCATGTAAGAAGGGAGGGCATCTAACACAGTTGATAAGTATGACTCTTCCACCTAATGACAAGTATTGAGACTTCCATCTGGATAGTTTCTTCTCGCAGTTTTCAATGACACCATTCCAAATTTCCTTGGAATTTGAATTAGCCCCTAAAGGCATACCAAGATATACAGATGGCAAGGACCTTACTTCTCCTCCCAATATTGAGGCCAGGAACTCTATATCATTGACTTTGTTAATAGGGTACAATCGAGAAGTGGTCACTTATAGAAAAGGGTAGGGGAGTTAAAGTTTGTATCTCAGCAGCCCAAAATGTCCACGAGATAAGGTTGTAGATATGTGTATGTCAGTTAAATGTGTGGTCATATTTTGAATTATTTGAAATAATCACATGAGGAAGTGCAGGTAGCATCATGCACCGCTCTATGGATGCTAATGTATGATAAATGAAGGTGGTAAGCAGATAACAGAAATGGAAATCACATAGAGAAAAGTTATCTCAAAAGATCTACAATTAACTGGATTCAATGCAGACTTAGGAAACAATAGAATATAATTAACGTAAAGGATCCATATAAGCGATAGTAACTAGGCGGGATTCAGGCTTAGTTACTCTCTGATTATGTTCCAATATTAACAATGAGTCTACTAAGTATGATTAGGGACTTGTATGACACTATAGAGATAAGCGTATGACCAAGGGAAAGTACAGCTTTAGATAACTATAAATTGGTCTTGAAAGACAAATTGTTAACCTGTACTGAAATGAGGCAAGTCTAAAATTGTTAACCTGTACTGAAATGAGGCAAGTCTAAGACTCTAAGTACCAGAATGGACATAGATGATTCACAACCGATCCAACTAGTTCAGGCTTGAGATATAGTAGATTACTATTTGATTTGAAGGTCATTGGAAGCAATCACTGTGAAGGACATTTAATCTTTCAGTGGGCATATCTTGGGATTGAGCAAGAGTCAATTTTTAATCACCAAATGTGTTTTTAGCACTGTCCCGATTATTAGTTTCCTTAAATGCCACCTAATAGCACATTATCATCTCCTTCACAGCGTGGATTTTTTTGTCATTGTCTTTCCACCAAAATTTTATTAGCAAGAAAATCCTTCATCCCATCATCTAGATCCTCTCTTTTCTTTTCATGGGTATTTGTCAACAAACTCTTCTCCATTTCTTTCTCTAGCGAAATACTCTACATTTGTCCTCTGGCAGACTCCCCCCCTCCTTTCTATCTCCGACTAACCCCATCCTTTTTCTCCTCTTTCCTTTTCTTCGTCATTTTCCTTTGCTAGTGGGTATACACATTGAAAGCAAGATCTTACTTTTTAATTTTTATTGCTGTTTGCTGGCCACCTGCACCATTGTTGATGTACTTGCTCCTCCCTGCTGGTTTTTCGCACCGGCCAACAATCGTGGAAACTCCATTCCACCTTCTTTCATTGTTTCTGAGATATTCTTTAGTTTGTAAACTCTGCTAGATTCCATATTGGTCGAGGGGAGAGGTTATTTGGTCTCTCAGTCCTTTTTTGCATCAGCGGGTGGTCGCCTCATTCTATGACAATGTTACAACAACGATGGAAAAAGAAAAAGAGATGGACATGGAAAAGAAGATTGGGATTAGTTTAGGTTAAAATAAATTAAAGCCCCTCTTATTGATTAATCATTGAAGCACTATTAAAGGCATTTAAGGAAAATAAAAATAGGAACAATGCAAACCTAATACAGCCATGTGTTCTCATCATATCACTGAATTGGGATCTCAGATCAAGACTCCAAATTTTAGTAACTGCACTGGAACTTGGAAGTAATTGTATTTACAAAGACCAGGAAACACACTAATTTGCCTAACATTCACAATGCAATATGATTTTACATAGAATAAACCAGACTCGTTTACCAAAAAATAAAATAAATCAAAACCGACCTTGATCCTCTCCAAAGTTATCTACAAGGTTCACATGTTTTCAATGGTATAATCTATCCTCCAACTGAAAATTTCAGGGAAAAAGAAAAAGGAGAAGAAAAAAAAAACTCTACAGATTATACAACCAGAAAAACAAAAGGAAAAACACCAAAACAACAAGCTCCCAATATTTTGGAGATCCCTTAAATTTGCTTTAAGTTTAGTATTTTGTAGACTGCAAGACTACCGTAATACAGATGAAGATTACCCCCAAAAACGTCAAAAGCATACCAGCAGTACCTGGCTAGGTAAAGCACCATTCAGAAATTTGGCTACAGTTGCAATAGACTTGTGGCCTGTTTTTGATGCTGAAACCTTATCAGCATCATTTCCCTCCCAAAATGGTCACAAGTCACATGCAGCAATTAACGTTAGAACCTAATGATATCCCTGGGTTTGGAAAAGCAACTGGGTCAGTGAGCAGTATTAACATAATTCTGTGTTTTATATTTGTGAAACACGGCAAAAAGAGAGAAACCTTATTCTCAAGAAAAGAAAAGAGAGGAACCTTACTATTGAATTAAACAGCATACAAAGAGCTCCAGAGTCTATTGGCTACATAAAAACTGCAAGTTTCCTCACCATTGAGAATCCCAAGGAATAATCTACACTATAACTATGGATATTTTTTTCGACAAATATAACTGTGGATATTCTACACAACATTCGACTTTACTACTCAAAAACATTTGATCCTCTCATGCAATACCAACTCCAATGGAATATTTATCGCAACTTGATAGTCAAATCAATTTCCTCTGTACTAACCTTTCTGAATTTTAACTCAAACAACTAATTCAACCACATTACCTCACTTGTATCCAAAGGCATAGCTCTATTTCAAGTTTAGCACTTGATCTGGCAACTGGAAATTATATATGTTCCTTTGTACTTTTTTCAAGAGATCATGTTTCCAGCAATATACATGATCCATATGTGGACCATCACATCTAGATCTATTTCAGTATGTAATTGTAACCAGATAACTTTTAACTTCAATATTTTCTCAACTTTGGTATAGAAGTCCCGAACTCCAATTTATCTATAAAAAGATTCAGACCACTGATCCTAATGACTGTCACAAAGATACAGTACAAATTCACTGCACTAACAGCAACAGAATATTCAGACGTGAGTATGTGAGTTCATTCATGATATGTATAGCGTATTTCCTTTGTGAGAAGCCAATCTGAGCTGGACTGAATGACATATATGCCCAAAAAGCCAATCTGAGCTGGACTGAATGACATATTTTAGTACCTCAATCTCGTCCTGGTCATCTCCAGTAATAAAAATACCATCTACAGAGACAGCAAGAACAAGACCCTTCCCTAGAGAGTGTTAATTAAAAAAATGGAATGGTCTGACTCGCTAATTCAAACTGCAGACCTACAAAACTGATGCATCTAAACCGAACTTGTGAAGATCTTTTTAAATCCTTAAAGAGACTACAAAGTCAACTAAATCATCCTTCGAGCAGCAAAATTAGGTGGTTGCTCCATACAGACATCTTCCTTGAGCTCACCAGGCCAAAAAAAGGCATTTTGGATATCAAGCTTGTTGAGAATATAATTAAGTAAATAAAAGTGTGCTCTCTCAAATGGTCACACACTTCAACATGGTGCGGAGGTCACACACCCTCACGTGTCGGGCGTGTTGAGAATATCTAAGTTGCTCGGACTCGGGTGCGGTGTCCGATACGGGTGCGGATCTAAAGGTCGGATCCTTCATGATCTAATTTTTAAAATTCTGGGATATGGATCCATGCATGGATACGGGTACGAGGATTCGCCTAAAAATAATTAAAATATCTAAACATTAGAGTTATAAAACCTAAATTATGAGATATTATGTGGAAAACTTGAGGAGAATCCTGGAAGAAGATCAAAGGAAAAGCAATGACATAGAAATTTCTATATAAAAGGTATTCCATTTCCTTCAATTTCACCTTAGCTTTTGTATTGATCACAGAAATCATTAAAATTGTCCGGACTTTCCCCATCAAGTTTGGTCAAAGTACCCAAAATCGATTGACCAAATCGGACACGGATCCCACACCCACACCCATGTCGTGTTGACACGGGTGCGGCACCAAAAGTGAAGAGTCCAAGCAACTTAGGAGAATATAATAAAGTAAATAAAGGTGTGCTTTCTCTAACACTTAAGTTTTTAGATGAGATAGTCACACCATCAAATACACAATGTGTTCACGGAGAAACTATGTATGTAAGATGACAAGTATATACATAAGAACCGAATTATATGTAGGTATTGTTATGCACGTACACAATGGGCATAGTGTGTACATAAGATTGACGTTATGGACTGTATATATATCTAACACATGCATAGTTATAGTTATATATAAGATGTGATACATGAATGGCTTGAATAGTTCTTCATATTGGATATGTGGGACTATGTTGATAGTTGACAAGCATGGTGTGATTCATTTCTCGCATTATGGCAACAAGCGAGGTGTGATTCACTTCTCGAAATAGGATATCGAGCATGTGATATCATGTCTCAAGCTATGATTACGAGCATGGTGTGATTCATGACTAGGATGCATGTGGAATGGATCCTCCCTCATGAGTCACTTGTTGTATTGGGCCCACGGTTGTGCGCACGCAGGATATTAGGCATGTTGGTTGACTACTAACAATGGTGCATTTTATATGTTTTACCCTTGTTAATGGACTTTGGGCCGAACTCAACCTCAAAAGCTATCTCAAGAGGTGAGGAATGCCCAAAACCATATAAAGAGATCAATTTCTCCTCATCCCACCGATATGGACTCAACACACACACACACGCCCATGGTTGCATTTGAAGCATGGGCAATTTAATATCGGGACCCAACATAAATGAACATAGTGAGTGTTATTTGCAGACATCATAGTATTGATCGACGAGACACGCGACAAAGTTAACGATAGACTAGAGATTTGGAGACAGACCCTAAAGTCTAAAGGCTTCAGGCTAGGCAGGACTAAAACAGAGTGCATGTTCAATGATGCATCGCAAGAGGAGGATGGGGAAGTGAGGATTGATACACGTGTCATCTCCGGACACTGATGTGTGATGTGTCAACTAATTTTGTGCTAACGTGGCACTGATGGGACAATTGTGGCACATGACTTGATGCAAAGAGTGACATTCCTTCATGTGGCGCATAGGTGTTTCTTTCTGCCTCTTTTGATGATTGTGTTATATATGTGAAGTAGTAGACCCTGATGTGATAAGTTAACTTATTTGGCCACCGAATCGGCACTGATATCAAGGTAGCAGTGTACTTAATGAATTACACCAGAAAACATGTTTAGTGGTTATGGTGACCTATATTCCAATATTTTCTCTTGCTCTAATACCACATGACCAAGATACAAGAGAAAAATTCTTATTGAATTATTATGTAAAAAGACTCCTTAAATATAAGTCTTGGTCATGGTTACATACCATCAATTGCATTTCCTAATTATTGAGAACTCCATAGAATGTACACAGAAATATATATAATATTTCACTTCTCATGCGCAAGCACATTGTATACACATGAAACAGAATCAGAGTTGGTGGTACCTGCATAGCCCTCAATTCGTTTTGCGCCATATCAACCGCCTTTGTCCCACCAATAAAATTGGGATTCGAGGAATTTATATAATCCATCTAAAATAAATTAAAGAGCTGGTTGATCAGAAATAGGAAGCTAATATTTTGACTCCTATAAATAAGCATGGAATGTATAAATCAACCACAGAAGTACAAAAACTCAGGAGAAAATTCACAATACAGCTAATTTGACTTTTTACTTCTCAATAACAGTCCCAGGTAGACTATAAAAGAAAGGAGAATAAATAATCTTAAAATACAAAATACATTTATAGGACATCAGTTTTCAGCAAATTCATAAAAATGAGATACCACTCATCCCAATTAAAAAACCTTTCAGCTGAAAAAAATTGAATCTTATTATATCCATTCAAAATCTTGAAACATTATTCCAAGTGGCAATCAGAATATGGACCTAATTAACTTATTCATATCTAAACAATTTTTAGATCAGTTATAAAACGAACAATGTTATATGGATGGGAGTGCATGTTAGGCTGGTTAAAGTACAACATATCCGCACGAGTGTCCAAAGGATGCAGATGTTAAGATGGATGTGTGATCAACAAGACAAGATGAAAAATAACCACATTCACCAGAAGGTGCAAGTAGCACACATTGAGGATAAAATGAGAGGAGGTCGCTTGGGATGGTTTGGTCATGATCCTACCATGCACAGGTTCGCAGGTGTGAAACCATGGTATGTGAAGGTATTAAAAGGAAATGAGGTAGACCTAAAATCATCCGAAAGAAGTTGTCTTAGAATACCTACGATCTCTTGGAATCATGCAAAACTTGGCGCTAGATAAGGCATAGTGGAAGAAAAAAATCTTTATAGGCGATACCTATTAATTAGGAATATGTATGTTACTTTGATTTGTTGTACTTGAGTCGAGAGTCTTCCGGAAACAACCTCTCTACCACCATGAAGTAGTGGTAAGGTGTGCGTACACTCTATTATCCCCAGACCCCACTTATGGGAATTCACTGGGAATGTTGTTGTTATTTATGTTAGCACGTTTACTTTGGGTCCTATATTTTTTAGTAGTCTATTAGCCAGTTTTAGAGAATCTTATGCTTATAAAAAAAAAGCTTTTAGTACTCTTTACTATTCTAGATAATGTTGTCTTGACATGACTTAAATGAAGAATCATGATCAATAAGGATTCACATAGCCGACCCCAACTTGTTCCGGATTGAGGAATAGCTGCTTTCGTATATCTCTAGAATTGTTGTTTTTAAGAGTTTATCCTAACCATCTAACAGAAAAAATCATAAGATGTATGAGTATCTCCGCTCTGTGACCTGAAGAATGTTTAGTTTTAAGACACTACTTTAAGCAGAATGGTCAAACAAATATGCAATCAAAGATCAGATACCTCCATATCAATAAGATTTGTTATCATTCGTTCTGCGGGTTTTACATCATCTCGTAGAAACCTTGCAGTGACATCCTCTAGTTGCCTTCTTAACTCTGAGAAGCGTCGCATTTCAACAGTTTCACAAGCACGACTAATCTGCAAGAATATTTAAAGGTACGTCCAACTGAATATCCATTGTGCGGCAAGGATCTCGTTTGTGAGTGTTCATATGATACTCATGAGAGAAGAAACCTAAATATTGGAACTGTAAAAAGTCATACTGGTCAAAAATACCCCTTTATCACCTTTATAAGTTCATCATAGACGAATCGCAAGCACTGGAGGCTAGGATCAAGCAGCCTAGCTATTTGTCGTCTAACCAAAACTTCAAATGGGACCTAAAACACTTGTACCATTATTATCATCCCAACAATTTCTACAATAAAAAGAATTATAGGTTCTCTGCTTGAAGCATAAATTAACTGCCATGGCATGCACCTCTGGCACAAATAGCGCATTTCTTGGACCAGTTGCATTGTGGATAGCTATTTTTATGTCCTCGTCACTTAGATCTTCACAAGGATCAACTTTCTACAGTGACAAAAAGCAACATAATTACCTGATGTAACATTAAAAGCTTACTGCTACTACTAAAAGCCATCAGTAACATTATTAAGCATATAAAATCCTGTGAATATCTAAAGCAAGAAATATCAAAACAATATCGAACTTAGCCCTTCGCTAGAGAAGTTAGTCCATGAAAGATCAGAAGCAGCAAGAAACTAATTGAGGAACAAAAATTTGCACCTCCAAGCTCTTTACAAAAATTGACTGGAATATGTGGTGGATTCGTGCTCCCCCTGACAATTCTTTAGTTGTCATTGCTTGACTTTTACCATCCACCTCTGCAGAAAATGCTGTTTATCACCAACAAATGCAAGAATGTTAGAAGCAACAAAAATTCTACGCCCTCTATCTTGACTAGATTAACCTACTTTGACTAGCAAAATGTTCCAAGACAACAACATAAAAATGTGTAACTTGTTTGTTAGAATGTTGAAGTGATTGTGGGAAGAACTGACGAGACTGTAAAGATGTTTATCAAATTTTTAAGAAAATGAAAATAATACTATATGTTATTTTTGACCTTTTAAAATTGCAATTTTTACCACTTCAAGGAAAAGATCAATCTTTTCAGACAGACGGAGAGTAGGCCAAGGGAAAGAGAATATGCACATCTAAAGTTAAATCTATGTTGTCATATCTGAATAATAAGCCTTAATTTTCACATACAAGCCAATCTGGTACATACATAATAGACTCCCACTCAGTATCTTGCTCAACATCGATAAGACCATGTTGAAGACATAATTAAGTAAGGGGAAAAGGGCCTGATAAACCCCTCAATATTGCCATTTAGAGCTAATAGATCCTTCTTGGAAAAAGTAACTCACACATATCCTCATCATCCAACAAATAGAGCATATTTGTCCATTTCGTTAACAGATTCATATTTACTGAATTAAAATATTTAAGATTGTCGCGTGACTATTAAAAATAACTCCCACCCATTAATTTTTACCCCTCCAGACCCGACCCAACTGGAAAAAAAAAAATCAAATCCCCTTTCTCTCATCTCTACTACTGAAATGAAAATTCAGAATCTGAAAAAACAAGAAAGATACTTTTGATTCATTCATTTCTCTTGATTCTTACTGCCTTTCAGCAAAAAGAAGAAAACATCGCTCAGTTCATTTGATATCCTCTGTATTCCTCTGTCTTAGCAGGTTCTCATATATGAGTGCGAGTTCTATGTTGTCTTAGTTCTCCAGATAATCTTCTCGTGATTCTTACTGCCTTTCAGCAAAAAAAACAATATCGTTCTGTTCACTTGATATCCTCTGTATTCCTCTGTCTTGGCATGTTCTAATATATGAGTGTGAGTTCTATGTTGTCTTAGTTCTCCAGATTTTATTTGCATCTTGACAAAGTTTGAATCTTTACAGCAATAGAGATCTTTTTTTTTTGTTTTCTTGTTTTAAATTGCAATTAGGGTTGTGGGGTTTTGTTAAAAGATGGGATTTTCAAAAAAGCACCAATTGGAAGGGAGCAAAGAAGAAAACAAGAAGTGGGTAATTGCTGGAATTGAGATTCTTGCTCCTTTGAGATCAATTTCAACTAAGCCAAGAGAGGATTCGAAAGATGAAGAAGAATGTTAAACAACTCCAACGGCAAGAGGTAAAAGGATACAGGGAAAGACTTCCATGCCCACCGGTGCCGATGAAACACCGGCCAACGAGGGAGTAGGTTTTTTTAGTTGGGTCAGGTCTAGAGGGGTAAAACTAAATGGGTGGGAGTTATTTTTAAAAACCACATGGCAATTTTTAAATTTAAAAAAAAAACAGATGATTTTTTTATTCTAGTAAATATGAGTCTATTAACGAAAAGGGAAAATACGCTCTATTTGTTGAATGGCTAGGATATATATGAGCCACTTTTCTTCATAAAAAAAATATGCGAGCCACTTCTTTGAGGAGTATATCAGCTCTACATCACAAAGTTAAGGGGCATATCATGCCCTTTTTCCTCAAGTAAATAAAAGAGTTCTCCAATAGCTTAAACTTTTAGATGAGATGATCTCACATTTTATCATGGTATCAGAGCTAGACCCATTCAAATTCTTGGTTTACCAATGTTTAATCCCCGTGTTATGTTGTTCATGCTCCAAATATCCCGTCTTGGGCATGCAGGGGATTTTGTGGGGGGGGGGGAGGATTAGTCTCATAATGGTTGTAGAGGGATAGGTAGGTCTCTTTATATGGTTTTGGATACTCCTTACCTCATAAGCTACCTTTTGGGGTTGAGTTAGGCCCAAGATTCATTCCTTGTAATGGTATCTGCGCAGGCGGAGGTCCTAGGTTCCAGTCTCACCGTCACCCATTATTAAAAGGATTTTCACGTGTTTGGCTCTGAACCAAGCTCGCACGTGAGAGGACATGTTGAAGACATAATTAAGTAATTAAAAATATGTTCTCTAACGAATTTTAGATGAGATGACCACATAGTTCAACAGAACATATTAAGGCCATACAGGTTAAAAGTATTAATAACATAATCATCCTAGTAACTCAAAAAGTATGATAGCTAAAGAGAAGTTGGTACGAAGCTCCCGAAAGACACAAGGAACTAGCAAACTGCAATACAAAGAAAGCTAGATACTTCTTACCTTCGGAGTATTTTGTCAGAATATTCAACAGCATCGCTCCTCTTTCTCCCTGTATCATGGATGCAACAAGATAATCAAGGGTGTTAAGTTAGAGTCAATGTCATACTTGTCTCTAGTAGTGAAATGCATTGCTCCATCGATATTTTGGTATCTTGATTTAAATTAAATAATATTCATTTATCTATGATATACCATTTTTTTCAATCTATGATATACTATCTGATTAAGCATTTCTTTCAATCATTCTTTCCATGCTTGACACTGTAATCCATAAAGAATCACTCTCCAGGAAACAGGTTTAAAATAACATCATAGCAGATTTTTTTACTTTTGATTCCAAAGCCTCTCCATAAGCACGTAACTCTTTTTCAACAGCAACCAAATGAGAAGTTAAATCAGTCTTCAAAGTGGGGAGAACATTTCGAATATGCTGCTCCAGAATCTGAAACAAAACAAAGGTACCTTAAGCTTAATGCTCTTATCTAGTACTATTTAAACTTAAAACACAGATTTGTATCAAAGGAAGATAAGTTAATGATCTCCTTCTAGATTGACCATCAAACAGGATATTTCATTCTGATGTCTGTATTCCAACTTTCTAAGCATTAGGGTAAACCAAGTTACCGTTTTACGATTGCATCAATCTACAGAAAGGCGCAAAAGATATTATTAACATGAATGCAATGCCCACAAGAAATGAGGCCAAACATGAATTCCATAATTCCTAAAAGGTTGACCACAATCCAGATAGGACAAGTGTCTTCTGAGGACAATTGCATTAACTCCAACTGCATCTTCCAATTTTGACTCAAAAATACAGCAATGCATCTAAAAATGCCTTTTAGGCATTGAACAAATTCTCAGGAAACACAAAAGACTTATCTAAATTAACATAATTTAGAACCGCTGATATGAAAATATGACAGTGTACCATCCTTTCTCCATCAGTTTTTGCTCTAACCTGATTTAGCTTCTTTGCCAATTGCGGGATTCCACAACGATCAGATAAACCACGGTATACCTTCAAACAAACACCAACTACCATGTAACAACGTAAAGAATTACAAACAAACAAAAAAAATGAGATGAAAAATAGCAGACATGTACATGATAATCATGGAAGAATTGCTCCTCATAAGCAAGTGCTTCTCTGATAGGACGATTGTTGTTAATATCCTGCAAAGCACCTATATTATTGTACTTGGATCTATGTGAATTATAAACACCATGTAAATACCTGATGTATTGGTGAGTAAATGTGAAAATAGAAAGGAAAAAATTTCTCATTGACTTGATCAAGTAACAATGTACAAGTAGGTTACGAGTAATTTAGTAGATAATCAATCTCTAAGCTAAGAAGGTAGAAAAATACCTTATAACTAAATAAAGAAAATCCTAAGGTATCCTATAGAATATTTTATAAGATTTTCTTATTCATGTACATTAGATCTACAAATGTATGAATCTAGAAATACATTCTCGTGATATTCTACCATCTCCCCTCAAATTCAAAGTGGCGGAAACCAACTTGAGTTTGTTTATTTTGAAAACATAGAAAGTTGAAACAAGAATCTTGTTGGAATGGTGTTGAATCACCAAAAACAAATGTGATGATGGAATTCTTTTCAGGGATGTTGTTGGTAACTGCACAGCAAAAGAAACCATCAGCCGCCTACTTCCCCATAGTCTGGTAGCAGAACCTTTTTTTTTTAAATAGGTAACAACTTGTATATAAAGAAACTCAAAACCAACCAACGGGGGCTGGTAAGTGAGGTAGTTACAATTTCATAGAGAGCAAAGGAGAAAAGGGAGGAAGGAGGGGGGGTGTCAATGAACATACTATGAATAATCTGTAAATTCAATTTACACCAAAATAAAAGTGCACTCTCTCTAACAGCTTAAACTTTAAGATGAGATGCTACAGTGTAAGATACAAAATCTTAAGGAGGATTCTTCACCTCCTGATACACAACTCTTTGATGTAATCACAACAATAGTTTTTTTAATTGCTTTCGATGATATGAAGTGAAATAGATACTGCAAGTTAGTAGTCTCCTTATACTACTATGCTTCAGCAAAATGATGGGGCTTTAGTAAAAACAGCAGATGGTTGAATACAGATAGTAGAATATACCTCTTGACTGCGGTTGACCACACCAATATAACCTAAACGAAGTGGAATAACTTTTCCAAGAAGAAAGTTTCTCGCATTGGTACCCTTATCCATTATATCTAGCTGCAGCCAAAATACAATAGTAAGATCACACCTTTTTTGGTGATTTCACTAAGATGCTAATGAAGACATAGCTGCACAAATTTCCTTTTTCATGACATAGTTTTCTTTTGGAAAGTGAAGGAGATGTTCTTTAACCTCCAATGAACAATTTGAAAACTAACCTTAGTTATTACACCAATTGTACGTGTACCTGCCAAATAATTTATCAAGTCAAGGAACTGGATGTAAAAGATCAAATGAATTTCATAAATCAGACAAAAACATATTTTGTCTACGTGTATGCATGTAAAATGACTAAAGGACTAAAGCAATAAGTTTAAACTATGCAGACAGCTACACACCTACACCAGAGACCTACCAGTTGGATCCACCTGTTTGGCCATTTGTAGTGCATCAGAATTAGCCAAATCCGCATTTGCAGGAGAAACAGCCAATATGATTGAAGTTTCTTGTTTTATATAGGACATTATCATATTTCTGATCCTTGCTTCAATATCACTAGGTTGATCACCCACAGGAACTTTAGTAATTCCAGGTAGATCAACAAGAGTTATATTGAGAACATTGGGAGAACAGATTTTTAACCGAATTTGTTTATCTGAAACACCCTTGTTAACTCCCACTTCTTTTTCTGTTTCAGCCTGCACTAACAAATCAGTGTATTTACACAAAAGGCATGAAAAAGATTCAAGTCCCAGTATATTGACAAGTCCAAATTTAAAGAAAAAAAGATATCTTCAACCTAGTAGTCAGAAAGAAAACAACAAGAAGTTGATAAGCATCAGTAAATGAGATGGACATCCTACTTCCAGGAACGAAGCTGCATCTCCATGACCATGCAGGAATTCCTGAACATTTCTTGCATTCAAAATCTCACATAAAGGAGTAACAGACAATTCCGGTTTCATTGGAAACATCATATGTTTTCTCCAGGGACAGCTCAATGACTCAAGAGTCCGTAATTCACACCCAAGTCAGAATTCAAATTACAAAGCTGATTAACTGACTGTCCAGTTTAATCTTCCAATATCCTTTTTAACTATGAAGAAAGAGAAAAAACACCAACCAGAAAATATTACTCCCTTAGCACACATGTACTTGTCGAGTATTGACTTGGCACACACTCAAGGAGCAATAAATAGAATGACAATTTTACTATATAAACCCTTTGAATATAATAAATTCAATACTGTGAAAAATACATTGGGAAATGACTCTAGTTAATGACAAAGGTATATTAGGAACTAGGTGGTAAATTATCTCTCGACTTTCTAAATTGGACAAGTAAAAATGGGCATCTATCTTTAGTACAGTTGCTTAAGTAAAAGTGTACAGAGGGAGTACCATCTATCTATACAAAGAGAGTACAAGTCAGGAGAAAAAACTGCATATCCAGGAGGATAAAATTTCTAATTACTTCAAATGCAGCATGTGAAAAAGCCAGGAAACAGAACATAGAAGCTGCAAAGAAAACTAAGGGAAACGTGCTCATAGAGCCTGGAAACTCCTATTGCCCAGTTAACTCACAGTGATTTCCAGTATCATGTTAGCCTAGTGGTCAATGAAGTTGGTTGAGCACAATAAGGCCTTAATTCTTACCATCTGTTTTAGCTTTAGTGGACAGAGTTAACTTGCTGGTGGCTGGTGGGAGGAAGCATAGCTACATTGACACAAGGTGGTCACTCGAACACATTATATTGTGCATATAGAAATAATAATGTATACATAGGTCAAAAACAACTTTTTTAGAAATATATACTAAAATTTTGAACACTCCAAGCAAAATCCGGTGGAATTAATTATTTTTTAAAAAAAAAGAACTGACCAGAATTTCACGGCGAATGGCGGAGAAATCATAGAATCGTTTCTCAGGAAGGTGACCAAATTCTCCCCATTCAAGCGAATCATTACCAACTCCAGCAGAATGTTTCTCAAGCTGAAGAACTAGTGGTCGGCGAGTGCAAATATCAGTGCCACGTGGAAGAAAATCACGGCCAACTAAAGCCTCAAGTACACTCGACTTTCCGCTACTCTGACTACCAATCACCGCCACTTGCGGCAGCCGGAGACCGGTAAGTCGATCGTCGATGTCGCCGAGCGGTGCGAAGATATCTTGAAGCTTATTGATTAATGGAATCACAGATGAACCAATGAAGAATGAAGGATGTGTAGATGGCGGAACGTCGTGGTTTGCATTTGAGTTTGAGTTTGAGTTCGAGTTTGATTTCTTCGAATTCTTCCCCATTTTTATGGGATTTTGCTATCAGTGTGAGAGAGATGAAGAAGGGATTATCAGTGTGGAAATTTGAAAAGTTATTCCTAAAACCTTTTCCATTCGTAAGACTTACGAGGGAAGAAAGGCCCAAAATGGTTTTCTAAATATTTTTTTCGTTTTTATTTATATATCGTCCTTCGTAAAATTTGATGTTGCTTAATATCATGAGTGGAGCTATCTTAGGTGAAGGGTGATCTGGTGTACCGAAATATTGCACACCTTTCACCGAATTCCTGACTCTATCACGGCTTTATACTTGTCATTTCACAAAACTAATGCATAAATGACATTATTTTTTTATTCTCTTGGAGAGCTATTAGCTTCGAAAATATGTATTTGACCAACATAGAAAAACTAAGTAATTAATTTATGTTCATTGGTCAAATCAATCAATCAAAATAAATTAATTCATCTTCACTGATTGAAAATTTGACTTTAAGGAGTCGTTTAGTGTAAGATATAAGATGTAATAATCTAAGGATAAAATGTAGGATTATTTTATTTTGCGTTTGATTCGAGATATTAGGTAGTCATGAGATTATTTATCCCATCATTTATACCTTAGTGATGGGATAAGTTATTTCATATACATGGTGGAATAACTTATCCTAGGATAGTTAATCCCATGACAACTTACTCCCAACCAAAGGACCCTTAAGAGATCATTTGGTTGGGAACAAGCTATCTCACTATGGTATAAATGGTGGGATAAGTTATCCCAAACATATTAACCAAACAAAACAATAAAATTTTATCCCATGACTATTTTTTTTATCCCAAGAATATTTATTTTTATCCCCACATCAAACGATCCCTAAGAGAACACTAAATAAGGCTCCAACGATAAACTTACATAGTTTCTTAAAGAACGTAAAATCTAAAATAGTGACAACTAAATAGGATCAGAAGGAGTAGTTCCTATTTAATTTTAAGGTGTTATTTAGATAGTTATTTATTTTAATGGGTAATAATAATTATTACCTCACTAAACATTTTTGAATTAAGAAATAAGAATTAGATCAATGATATATTGTAATCTCTCATAACTAAACCATGTATAATTATACCCAACATAATTAAACATTGCATAACTAATATATGCATAACTAATACCTACATTACTAATACCTGATAACTAATACTCGCATTACTAATACTTGCATAACTCTATTCAGCTACCAGACGATCCCTAATTGTCATTCATCTTCTCAAAATTAGACCATCTTTAACTGTGGAGATCGTGTATTAGGATTGAAAGTTAGTCGGTACGAAGTGTTTTTTTTTTTTGGAGGGATTTAGTTTTATTCTTATAGTGCTCCTTTTAATTTCATTATCATTTGTTGTTTATTGTATTTAGGTTATGTCACTGTTATGTAGTTGTTTTGTTTTCTTATTAGTTGCTTTGTTTTTTTTTACTGTCATTTTTCTTTTTTCCTACCTGTGTTGATATGTTATAGTTGAGCCGAATGTCCTTCGAAAATAGTCTTTTTACCTTCAAGAAGTAGAGATAAGGTCCGTAACTCACTATACACTATATTCTCCTAGACCCCACTAATGAGATTTCATTGGGTATGTTATTATTATAACCAATCACATTCCAATCATTAAGTTCGCTTAATTTTGTAAGTCTTAATCTTAATAAATCTTAACCATTAATTATATTTGTTTTGTAATTTTACAACTACTTAATAGATCTGAATAATTAAAATCCATATTGTATCTAATACTAATAACCCCTTTGTTTACTTCTATTTGTTCATAATGAATTGGCTATATTAATTTGGTTAATGAGTAATTGATATTAAGGATAATATAAACACTTAAACCTTCAAGTAGTACATGTCTAATTAAACTAAATAATAAGTAACCAACAACAATCTTCCCCAAATAAAATAAACTTAAAATATTTTGGATAAAATAGCAAGAAAAGAAATATAAAAAAAGAGAATTTTATGGTTTCATTATTCCATTTATATCAAACGATCCATCCAAAGTTCAATGGGCTCTACCGGACTCCAAATTTAGACCCAATCCGATCCAATAAGGCCCAATTTTCAAATCTCCCCGTAACTTCCTCAATCTCTCTCTCCTTCTCCGGCGAAATCGACACCGTAATCCATTTTCCGGCGAAATCTACCCTCTAGACAGGCACTATTGGCTTTGCATTGAGTCACTATCGGATTCCGGCCTTTGCTGTTTGAAGCTGGGATAGTATTAGGAATTGGTGTTTCCTGCAAAAATATGATAGGAAAGAGAGTCTGCAGTGGATGGCGTCCGTTCCTTCTATGTTTACCTTTGTTTTTTGTTTTTGTTCATATAATGTCAGGTGAATACTGAGTAGTTTCCCTATTTCAATCTTCATACTTTTAGCTTTTTTAATTGAAGCATCAATGGAACTTACTAGTTAAAATTATCTGATTTTCAGTTTTAGAATTACGGCAGCACTCTGCTGCAGAAGTTCCACAAAGGAAACAATACAACAAGTTTGATCATCTGGTTTTTGGACCTGCTGCAGGCGAAGGGTTGCCTGATCGGCTACAGTGCAAAGGTTTACATCTTTTTGCATTAATATTTGCGATTCCTATTAAATTTCTCTTTATTTTTTTTAACCGAGGTGTTTGGGTAATTCCTAGTGTATATGTCTCTACTAGCATTTGAACCTGAAACTGGGTGCAAATTTGTATGTAGTTTCCTCTTAGGATATTTAGAAACTTGTGAAATGGTATGCTTGTAAGCGTATGTCTCATGTTGAACTAGTTATGTTGCTCAATCTTTAGTGAGAAGCTCTAATTAGAGTGTACTACGCCATGTATGTGTCTACTTTAATAATTTCTAGCTCAGGATACTGGATAACTTCCTTCCAGCTGCAGTGTTATTCAATGAGCTCTCTTAAGGTGCATTTCTGGATTTCAGTTGAATGAAATGTGTGTACGGATTGCTGCAAATCTAATTTAGTAGTGTTTCTACCATATGATCTGTGTATATATTCATGCATATAAATTAAAGATCGGTAAATTTACTTTTGTTAATCTAAATGACAGGCAACAAAGCACTCGCGAAGACACATTTTGGAGCATCTTCTAAAAATTTGGAGGCTGGAGGCAATATTTCCATCGTCACTGTTTTTGCCACATATAATACTGCTGTTGATCAGCAGACAGATAGCAAATCATTAGACAGTGTTATGGTTGGGAACATTTCCTACAACAAGGTGGAAAGGTCAATTGCCGTCTTGAATGTCTTTGTTAATTTCATTCAGGTAAACCCATGTGCAAGACATTATAGATCAATCCTGTGTACTTGTTAAGATTCTCAAGTAGACTTTGATGCCATAAGCTCCACTTTGCTGATATGAAAATTGGATAATCAAACAAAACACCAGCAGAAATCATTTTTAGAAAACTTCTGCTCGAAAGGTTATTGTTTTCTTCCTACTTTATCCACAAAAAAAGGTTATTATTTTCTTCATATCACGCATTGAAATAGTCGAGACTAATAATGGTGCAGGTTACTGTGTTATGCATACCTCTTAATGAATCCTACAAAAGAATATGTCTTGGATTGGTATTGTGAAGTGTTGTTTTTTGGTATACGTGTGTTTGAGATGCGTGAAGGCTTTCAACTGCTAAGGTTTTATAGTAGATGCAACTATTTGTAAGGCCTCTTGCATTCTTCTTAGCGGTGTTTGGCAAGGTGTGGGGTAAAAGCATTCATGATAAAACACGAAAGTAGCACAACGGGACATGAGAAGGTTGTTACGATACATGAAAAGTCATTCAAATTGCCTTTCTCTTTAGCCTTTAGTTCAAAGTCATTAGAGTGAGCTTTGATCGCTTATTTGGCCTTATTTGTGGAGGCAAATTAACAGATGAGTGATGGTTTGGTTCGTCTTTTTTTTCATTGTCTTATGAGAACCTTGATTTCCTTCTGGATATCTTGGCACTTCCATTTTTCTTTCTTATTTTAATTCCAAAGTGCCCGTCTTGCTGCAAAATTAGAGTACTTCTGATAAAATCTTATTGCCAAGCCAAGTTTGGCAAGCTGCTACCATATGTATTATCTAGAAGTTGATTCCAGTTGCAATTTATTTGACTTGGATTTGATACATGCAGGAGACCATGCCTCAAAGCAACATCATCATCCTTACTAATCCATCATCTAAACTTCCAGTTGAAAGAGATAGACTGACCATTCTGCCCATTCAAGGTGATTATTCACGAGAAATGTTGATGCTACAAAGAATCAGGTCTTACATTGTAAGAGCACAGTTCATTATTATGAAGGGTATTCTTCTTTTTATGTTGATTTGGCTTTAGAACTTCCCCAATTCCTAATGTGGTTACAGAACGCCAGGTGTGCTTCAGATTATCTTCTGTAACTTGGGAAAATCACCTTTCCAAACTGCGATAAGTTAATTGGCTAGATGTATATTTGCATTTTCGAATGCACGCGGGCCTTTGCTGTCCTTGTGCTGTTGAATCATCCGTATCTTTATTTGAAATATTAGCAGATCATCATGTCCTATACTGTTGAATCGACCATGAATATTTGCTTGCATTTGGCTGGTCGTCCAGTACTTATTAGAGCTTTCATTGTAGAGCTAATTCAGATTGTTAATTCGGCGATTTCTTGTCGTGCCAGAATAGTTTCTATGTTTCTTTCCAATTTGAGTCACTATAGTTTAGTGTCAGCGTGTTTCCAGAAATTGTCAAGCAATTCTCTACAATGATGACATATAAAAACATATAGTAAAGGGACATAGTTAAAAGTACCGTCTTTTGTATGTAAGTGTTGATTTATTGCATAATTTGCTATCATTTTTCTATTTCTGGCGATTTGTCAAGTCTAATTTCCTAAGAAATTTTAGATGATTTGTCTTTTGTATCATGCATGGTGTTTTTTTCCGCTGATAGTTTTTCACTTCAGGTCTTTCTAGAAACTCGGGCTGCGGAGCATTTAAAATTGAAGGGACAACTGAATCATTACATCTTTACCGACTCAGATATAGCAGTGGTTGATGATTTGGGGCAGATATTTAGTGATCACCCTGATTTTCACGTGGCTCTAACATTCCGTAACAACAAAGAGCAACCTCTGAATTCAGGATTTATAGCAGTGAGGGGCACTCCGGAGGGAATTTTAAGGTTTGTTGATTTGTATTCTATTCTCCCTGAATTTATGGGGGACAGTGCTAATAGGACATCTAGTAATGGTGATTTGCTTGCGTGTTCAAATTTTTTTAGATTATAATAGCAGTGGAGGGTGCTCCTCAGTGAATCCTAAGCTTATAGGTGTTGTTTTATGTAGTTCTGATATTGTTTAGGAGGAACCCCGGTTTGACAGATGTTTCTTTGTATGTATGATTGTATGCTTGAAATTTTGTAAACCTGTGATTTAGTATTATCTGTTTTCTTTGTCAGAATGTACTAAGTTTATTTATTAATTTAACTGCAGAACTTGGAAATGCATTTGTTTACATCTCTTCCTAAAGCCATTGTAACTCCTTTACTGTGCAGAGCAAAGTTTTTCTTGGAAGAAGTACTAAAAGTCTACACATCAAAGTTCATGAAAGCTTCCAGAATGCTCGGGGATCAATTAGCTCTTGCTTGGGTTGTAAAATCTCACTCTTCCTTTGATGTCCAAAGGTTTTCGAGAAAACAAGCATTTATGGACCAAATCAGTGGCGCTTCAGTGCTATTTTTGCCGTGTTCCATTTATAACTGGACACCACCAGAGGGTGCCGGTCAATTTCATGGGATGCCCTTGGATGTTAAGGTACAGTTCTGGTTTAAGCTTTGTTTTGGGTTATTATAAGTGGTAGATTTATAGTGAGGTTCTGAAATCACTTTTGAATTACTAGTTTAGGGAGTTGTAAATTATTGTCATATAAATATGTTGATGGTTATCAACTAAACATACATATCCAAGTGCATTCTCCATGTTAGAATTTCAGAAGTCTGAGTCTCCATTATGTAGTAGATTGTGGCTTGTACAGTTGTACTGTTGCTCAAGTATAGGGCTATAGGCACTCTTAAATCGCTTCCATGTGGACCTCTTAAGCGAAAAGGAACTCCCACCTTGTTGGTGAGGGTTCGATTCCCCACATTGTAATCCCCTCCCCCATTTCCCCTTCCCCACCCCCTTTTTTTTTTTGAAGCGAAAAGATGCTGTTCACAACTATTAAAAATCTGGAAAAGAATTAGAATTGGTAAACTTCCAATCTCATGATGAATGACATAATTCATAGATGAGATCACAAAAGGATACCTGATTTCGTTCTGAGTGTTGGATTCGTTTGTGGGCACAGGTTGTGCATTTTAAGGGATCAAGAAAGAGACTTATGCTGGAGTCTTGGAGCTTCTTAAAGTCAACGTCATCTTCAGACATTGCCGACATGTTATGCTTAATCTTAAGAAGCGGCAGGACAAAGTACGATTTCTAGTTCAGATTAATTTTGGTCTTATCAGAGGATTTTTTCTTTTTGAGCAAGAATGTGTGCACATTCGTTTAGAAGAATGACCAGGCCATCTGAGGTTGTTGATTGTAAGACCAGTCAACGTTTGCGATCCAAATGGAGCTTGAGCTTAAAACAACAGGTCAATATTGCCGCTCAGTTGTGACTTTAGAGACTCAGATCAGATGACAGATGGTTTCTAGCTAAAAATGAAACAGACACAGCTTGTATTCTTATTTTTTGTGTAACTATATGTAAGTTCTTGAAATCGACTCCATGTTTCCTTCTTTGTTTTCTAGAAACATCAACAAGATCAGTATTGGCATTTAACTTTTGTGCTGTGTTCTATAGGAACTTCAACACTGTTTTCTCCTCTTCTGGTATGTAAAAGATATCACTAATATGTGTTGTTGAGTTTATACATTTATGAGATTGTTTATGTTTGCCAAAATGAAGTAATAAAGTTTCTTGATTTGTTTTTGATTTTGGTGTTCTCACTATAGTTTGAGCATATAGCATAACAGTTGAAAATGTAACACATATTGTTCAAAGGTGAAATTAGGTGGTTTTGTTGAATAGGAAATTAAGTGGTGATGGAGGAAGGTTAGAGGTGAGCAAAGTGGCTGGTAGTCAACAATGGTGTCTAAGAGAGTTTAAAAAGAAAAAAAAGTGCATGAGATGAAAGGGAGTTTTGAGAGTGAATTGTGCATTTCTAATGGTTAGTGGCGAACTCAGAATTTCAAGAGGTTCAAAATTCGAAGAAGTAACATATGAAGAAGTCAGAAGACAAAGATATTCAACACCTATATATATATACATAAAAACTAATTTTATTTTTATACATAAAATGTAATTTTATTTTTATCAAAGATGGTTCATGAAGCCCTTGGCTCCATCCCACAATAGCCATTCACAGGCTCAACAGAAGTGAAAACCACTTCTTATATGTCACGTTAAATGATGTTCAATATGCACTCTGTAAATGTTGTTTGTATGTCTATAGTAATCATAAGTATTAGTTGATGTGTTAAAATAAAAAGTAATATAACCTTAAAAGGACCGTCAAAGTTCATCTCAAACATCATTATTTACAGCCAAGGTAAAATTTGTCTCAAGTGTAATTATTCCTAAACAAATAATTAAAATTAGAGGTAGGAATCTATACATCATTAATTTTCATCATAGTTAATAGTACAAAGTTTTAAAAAATAAAAAATATTTTCGAATCTTATAATTTTAAATTATTAAATAAATATACTACTATCAAAAAGCTTTACCATTTTGATAATTTTGTGAAGGTCTGTCCAAAAGTCGGGTCAGACTAAACTATAATATCGGACGAACTTTAATCAAAAACTGTTTACGCCACACGAAAGCAAAGCAAAGGTAAGTCATAATTTCTTGTTTTTGTATACAATTGGATGCATTTTTGCTGAAGAAATTGAAGAGAAAAAAGGAGAGGGGAAGAAAAAATGGCTAGTAGCTGTAGTTATACATGTTCTTATTATAGACCTATAATTTCTGTAAAATCAGTTGTTGTTAATCGGTTTTTATCACAATTGATGATCCATGGAGACCGTAGATTAAAGAAAATACCCAGAATTTGTGTTGTAAGAGCATCAGCAGTTGATAGTTCATCCAACTTTATTCAACGCATCGAGAAGGCATGGTTGATTTCTAAGGTACTTCCTTTTTTTCATTTCAGCTTTGATAGATGCTTAATTATGTAGTTTGTGTTATGGATTTTGTTTGTGTGTCCTTGTTGTCAATCAATCAACTATGCATCCGAATTTGTGTGTATAGCAACTAGCAGTTAATGAAGTTGGAGTTCACCATGGGGAATTAGGATTTAAATTCCCCTAGGATAAAAAAAAAATTTAGGTGATTTTTTTCCCATCTGCTTTGGTGTATAGAGTTGCTCAATACTGGTTGGTGCTGGGTGCTGGTGGGAGGTAGGAGTTACCTGGTGGCAGAGGCAAATACAGGAATCCGAGAAGACGGGTGCACCCTTGCTTTTAAGATGAGATCTAAAATTTTATAGTGACATGAAAATTTTAGTTTCTTTACTGCATATTTCTGCTGCTGTATGCATTATCAGAAATAAAAGTGTTATAAGGCTGTAAAAAGAGGATGAATGGGCATCAAATGGGATTCAATCCTGCAACCTTAAGGGTTAAGACTAGCGCTCAAATCAGTGCACCTCTCTAGTCTCTTTTGACAATGGGTGCCTTCAAATAATACTAGATATATTCTAAGAATTATACAAATAAGATACCGAGCTTAGTCAGATGATCATGGGTTCACGTGGCCTTTTTTAACACGTAAATTGACCACTGCCTGGTGGATTAATAGAGGCATGCACAAGCTGGTGTGGACACCATGTTGGAGAAAAAATTGATCAATCAACTATTTCTCTTAAACCCCTAACTAGTTGAAGTTGGCCTTGTGAATCTTCTATATCCATTTCGTTCTGCCTATGTGAGCTTCCCATAGCCAGTCTCAAGTCCGGATAAAGGAGGAGGGTGGCCAAATTGACAAATAGTATAAATAATCATAGTATCATGAATCCTCTTAAGTATTGTGTTCATCATATGCCCTCCCTTATACCATCTTGTATTTCCTGTCATGCCCTTTAGTTCATCTTGAAGTCTGGTTTATTTTCACTGAAGCTTGAGGAGATTTAGTTTTAAGCTTGAAGAAAAAGGAAAATGGTTTATTGAAACAATGAAAAAAAGGGAAGATTTTTATTTATGCTTGTTCTTGGCTAAATAAATGGTGTTATCCAAAATGTTAACCTAGGAATATGAGTTGTTAATGAGGTACAACATTCCTAATTGCTTGCTCTAGCATCATAACTCCTAATATGATGATACCCCTCTTTCTACGAACATACCTTGGTGTCTGTTTTCACTTTGATGGTGATGATTGATATATGTTACTTTGGATTGTCCTTTGACCAGTAGGACTTAACATTGTAAAAGAGAGCTGAGGTAGTACCTATGTGCGGCTATGATACTGAAGTGATCAGAGGATATGTACATGTATGCTCAGATACTTTATCTTAAGTCTAAAACTAGAGAGCTATATTAAAAAAAGAAAAAAGATGATGAAGAAGACGTGGAGTGCTAAAAAGTATACTAGCTCAGAGGGATGCACAATAACTCTATTGTTATTATTTCAATAATTCTTATTTCAGAAGTAAGATTTTCATATTAGCAGTAACCGAGGTGGTGCAGTAGTACCTGCTCTTGTAAAAACGGTAAGACATAAGAGAGGCAGAACACAAAACAACCACAATGTGATCTCAGGGCTCAACCTGCAAAAAGAAAGGCAGCAGAAAGAGGCCCACTGACTTCATGTTGTGGAGTGCTTATATAGAGATGAGGAAATGGAACACTTTGGTGTACCTCTGAGATATATATACATAGCTGAGCCGGTGAGGTGGAAAGACAATGGAATACTCTCTCTCTATATATATATATATATGTGCAATACATGTACATACACCTAAATTCAACATAGCATTCAAGATATTTCTGAGATTCTACTTTTCTCCTGAACTAAATTGTTGGAGAAAAAAGAATTTTCTTCTTGATCTGGCTTACTAGATTTCTCGTTTGTTAATCTCCTGTCTTGGTGGGAGGGAGATAGGAATATCTCGTCTTAACAATGATGATCCAAATGAATGGAAGTGAAAAAAAATTGAATTTCCCTGCACGGACCCACCTGTGCTCATTACAAGTATCCATGATTTTTATTTTGGTTTGTCAAGCTAGGTGGATTTATGCATCTTTGGAGGTTATGTAGTTTAGGAAAAGCTTCTGGTTGAAACGCACGTGATTTATGGGTCGAGAGAGTGCTTTGTGGTCAAACATAAACCTCTAAAATACTGGCATACTCGAGAGAGGTTTAGAGTGGGGATAAGAGCATCTATCAAGTTGTTTTGGTGGTATTTTTTTGAAATGCTATGATATGGTATATCCTAAAAGGGTATATGGTGACTTTTTGTGTATGAAAAGTTTAGCTAATTATGGGGATTTTCAAGTTACAAATTGGCCGGTTAGGCCATCTACTTTTGTAGAGCAACACCTAAAAAAGTTAAGTCCTACTCATGCAGCCAGAACCACGCCTGTAAGTTGTAACCCAAGTCAATTCACAAGGTTTTTTAAATCTACCTGTGAGATACAGACGAAATACATGCAGGTGAATAGTTTATTGATAAATAGAAAACCCCCGAATGCAAGATGGATACAGAATCAGAAAATCCTACAAAAATATAATTTCTACCTAGAGTATCCAATCATCCACATTGGACGGAATATTTTTGTGTTCTCCAAACTGTAAGAATAATAATTACCTTTTCGAAAATCATGTGATCCATATGCTTAACCAAGTACTTCAGTGGGAGATTCACTGGTTTTTAATCAAATAAATAACTAAAATCGTTTTCTTCTATATCGTACATATCTGAGTACAATGTTAAAGCTTATATTTGTAACAAGACTTTCCTTCATATTGATGTTGCTGTCTATTTCTTTTTTTGCTTCCCTGATGTGTGCAGCAACCTAGGCCAATTATATGCTCTACTTGTGACTCAAATGGCCTTGTGGATTGCAACTGGTGTGGTGGTACTGGTTTCTTTATACTAGGCGACAATATGCTCTGTCAAGTGCCCTCTCGCAACACAAGCTGTGTCATCTGCACTGGAAAGGTAACTGCCCTGAGCCTATGTTATTCTAAGTTATATGTATTGTAGATTTCCTCTTAAGACTGATTGTGTTCCAATAGATTGAGTTGTAATGCATATATGTTTAGACTAGACTCAATTTAAGTGAGTTAATTCTCTGCTATTTTAGGGTTCTGTATGCTGCACCGACTGTAAAGGAACAGGTCATCGTGCAAAGTGGTTGGGAGAGCCTCCTATTCCCAAGTCTCCTGTTACTGAAGAGTAACTTCTCAACTGATTTCTTGAAACTTTAATCAAGTTCTTGATCCTTGGACAGGATCAATGTTCAAAATGCATCTTGATACTTGTATTCATTGTTGAAAATAATATTTCTTTCTCAGTTGTACAATTGTTACATTAGTTTACATGATGTACCATTTGTGTAAAGCACATTTCTTTCTCCCTTTTGGTTTTCTTTTAGGCCTGAGAGAAACTTTCTGAAAGCGATAAATGAGATTGTATAGCATTATTTTTTGCGAAGTTCAGCAACATATGCATCTTGCATTAGAAGTTCATGATTTTACAGTAGATTTAAGGTAATGTAGAATTTGTAGAATTCCTATCTTAATTTTAGTTGTCTTTTATCAGCCAAAAAAAGAGGGCAATGCAGTGTGTTTTCTGTACTAATCTATTTTTCTTCATAGTACTTTCAAATTGTCTGTCACTTTTGTTTGCTTTTCATTTTTAAGGATTCAGTATATTAAACTTTAAACAAGGTTTCTAAACACTTCGAAACATAAAGTGTCTTAGTACGTCGTCTTTCCATGAAATGGAATTTTCATGCTGGAGCAAGTACTTACATGAAAGTCGATCTGATGACTAGGGCAATTGTTCTTATTTCATTTTATTCTTCCAAGATAAAATATTTAGAACTGAGATTTCGTGCTGTGCGGGGGTAGTTTGGGCTGATTAATGCAATATTATTTTTAGGTCACTATTTTTTTTTATTTCTATTTCTAGAAGTTTATAGCCTTTGAAAATTATCCATTCGAATAATGTTAGTTTTGAGTCGTAATGTTTGATCATATATTGTTCAACTTTATGGACAACGTTAGACGTTATCTAACGTTGGTAATTAACTATAACATTTTAGATTATGATTTTAACGTTTTCTCATAGAATTTTCAGTTTATCCAAAAAAGGTTTTTAGATCGTAATTTAAAGGCTTTATAAATTGCCAGAAAAATAAAAGGATGTTTTAATCTACCTTGCATCCAAACATGCACCCAAGATTAATACCCCAATCATCTGATGATTAAATGCACTTTCAAGAATAAAAGTTCATTTAATATTAAATTTTTTAAAAATTCTCTCTAAAAGCTAGCCTTTTACGATAGGTTTAATATTTTCTATTTTCTTCCACTGCCAATACTTTTTTAATTCCATATAATACCATCAAATAAAATTAGACCCAGAAAACATGAAATTCGTCAGTGAGTTGTGTAATAAGAAATTTATGTAAATCAATAGGGTTCTCCGGGGAGTATGGGCCCGCCCCTCTACCTTTCTTCACACTTTGTCCGCAATAGGGGTCAAAAGCCACCTACCATGCCAAATTTAAGGTCAAAGTGCCATTTTAGAAAAGAGTATAGCCTTTGCTCAAACAATGAAGCATTCTTTTTCAAACATGTATTACAATCCTTTTTACATTCTTGTAAAAGAAAGAAAGTTACTTGATGTTACTAATTCCTGTCTGAAATAGCAAGAAAGAGCAACTATGTAAACTTAAAGAACCAAAAGATACAAGGATTCTCCAAGAAACCATTGCAAAATCTCTATTTTCGAATATAACATGATAAGATATGTCATACAAGTTCATATAGTACTAGATATCTAACATCAAGCATCTTCCCAATTCAGAGGTTGAATGTCTTTTTAGTTATCATGGACAATTGCTGAAAACAGCATCTGGTTGATATCTTCATCTGATTCAGGGTTCTCTTCCTCTGCATAATGGAGATGTTAGTGAGCAAAAGTAGGTCTGCCCACTTCAAGAAAAAATCTACTTACAGGAATGACATTGATAATTGGTATTGTTATATGAGTTCCAACATTCTACTATTGTTCATCGAGTAAATCCCGAAACAAAATCTGGAAGCACTACAGATGTTTTCATGGAAGGAGAGAAACAACACATGCAGCAGATGCTTCAATGACTAGAGAGACAGTATCTTTCATGTCAAATCTAGATGTTTGAAGAGTCTTTATTTATAGTGTAGGAAGAGCATGTGCATCTGATTTTGTCTCTATGTTTGACCTCCTGAATTCAGCAAGTCTCTCTACCATCTCAAGATAGGGGTAATGCTCCATACTACCACCCTCCCCAGACCCTACTTGTGGGATTACACTCGGTATGTTGTTGTTGTCTAACCCTCCTGAATCTCCTTCAACCTGTAGAAGGCTATTTCATATTTCTCTCTTTTTGTTACTTTTTGGCACCTCATTGGTACACCTTAATAAAATACTTCACCTTTCTCATTAAAAAAAAAAAAAACTAAAAACACAAATTATTTAAACCATGAGTGTTATGAGTACCAGCAAAAGCCAACCCACACCGTTCCAGGGTCAGAACTGGGAAGCACTCAAAGAAATAAAGTTAAGCCAGCAAACTATGCCTTGATCCCAAACTAATTGATGTTGCCAATTTGAATCATGAATTTCTATTTTCCTTTATTCGGACATATTTCATACCACTACTTGTAGTTGATAGTCATTTAAATAACAAATTAGAGATTCTCTAAGTCTCTGACTTATCCCTACCCGGACAGAATGTAACAACAACTAACTTTTGATTTCCACTATTTTGTATTGTTCTTAACTAAGTTTGCAGAAATAGTAAGTTGTACATTGCACCCATTCACTAATTTAAACAATCCAGTTTAGATGCCCTAAGTTGACAATGCAGTGCAGGAGTAAAAGCCTAGTCAAAAGAAGATTCAACAAACTATCAATCACTTAGGTTCAATTTGCTAGCACTGATGAGGAAAAAGGAAAAAAAGTGCTTCTTTTAAGTTTCAGAAATGGTCAAAAACTTCTTGGTCACCGTCACAACAGAACCATTAGACACATATTTACCCCAAATAATTACCTCTCTTTCATTTTTATGTTTTCTTTAGATAAGAAACATAATTTGTACACAGCCAAGTGTTATAACTTTAAACATAAAAGTTATAGAACTGTCATTATGATACTGCACCTGTTCTAGATCTGACTTGAGTTGTCCATTCATCAATGACCTGCTCATCAAGAAAAAAGAAACGTCAGGGTAGAAGCGAGAGATAGTGAGTAAGAGAGAGAGACGTAACACCAAGAAAAGAGGTAGGGGAGGACAAAATTATAGCAAGGCAAATTGCCTCCACAGCTAGCACTTAAATGCCATGGAAACAAAATCAGGAATCCTTGCCCTTCAGATTAAATTTTGGTTGCTTGCTGGCAAATGGTGCAGAATCATTAGACACCATTTGGAAATTTTTGCAACCTTGCCACAGTCTAGATGAAGTCAACAAAATTGCAGTAATTTTGCCCCTGTTACAAAGCAGAGTAAAACCTAGGAATTGATAGATAAAGAAGGATGTGAGATGAAAATCATTTTTCATGTTAGAATCTTACAAGACATCTCTTGGAGCAAATTATAATATACACACTGATTACAACTCAAGCATGCAATCTTTCCAGATATAATGGTTAAGGCTGCGTGGGAGAGGAATGGCTTAACACTTAACCATAGAACAATATCATCTGTAGGATTATGCTGCTCGAAATCAAGTTACCTGGTTGAAACTAGCATATGATGGATCATCAGAATCATTGATGACAGGAACACCTGTGGATACTTGCAACCTTTGCAGCAACGACCTGTTCCCAACTAAGGTTGCCCGAGCTTTATCAATCAAATCCTGTTTTTAGTGCAACCAGCATAAAAGCTTTTGTAGTCCCAGCACAGTAAAAGCAACATATATAATAAAGAATGAGGTGATTGGACACATCTTTGCTACTAAATAACCAGAAAGTCTTGGCCCCAACAGTAGCAACTTGTAAAGTACAGAAAAGCTATACACAAATGTTATATACATACTATGATTTTGTGTGACCTCAATCATTCAAAAGAAATATATATCTCATTCAAATTTCACACTGAGTTTTGATATATGCGTTCAAGTACTAATCCAAGGAAGGTGGATATTCCAAAAAATCGAAAGGTAGAGGATAACAAAAATCATAGGCTACAAACAAAACTAAGTACACTTCTTAATTTTTCTTTTTAACTTTTGAACTGTATTTCTTTTGCTTTTTCATGGATGCCATCATTAAGGCTCTCAACTTCTATGGCAAGACTCCTCATGTAAAGATAATTTGATGTAGACTAAAGTATCAGAAACTCACTGCTACAGATTCAGTGGTACGGTTTCTACTACAATTCAACACAGACTTCAGTTTTTCCGAAGGACTAAACTTTACCATCATATGGAATCTTCAGTCAATTTGACCAAGTCCGGTAAATTTGTTTTTCCCTGAATATCCTTACGCTTTCTCATTGTCCCATACTCAACAGATGTCACTGAGCTTGACAGCATCATGGTCCATTTCTTTGTAGATCCAGTACTTTGAAACCGTAGTAATTGACACTTCATCATCACACTAGTGACATTTCCACGATGATAACGAATTAATGATAAATAAAAATGCAATGCATTTATAAGCAGTTTAGCTCACACATTCTGGTACCAACAACACGCCAAACATCTTCTATTTCTTTTTTTCTTTTGCTTTTCCAAAGTGTACGAGCAAACACTCATCATAAAGTGATTTGCTAAGCTCAATATCGACTGAAGTCGAGAGTCAATGGCACCGGTACCTCTTCACTTAGTAAAACCTCATAAAATGTCTCCCATCAACAATAATCATGTTTCAATGGATTCTACGATCATATGGAAGTGAACTTGGAGTATTATTGACCAAAACTAGTTCTCACACACAACTACATGAGCAAGATTGAAAAATTTGGGGACTTATATACTAAATTATGGGGCACTAGAACCCATGGTCTTTCCGTAAAACTAAGTATTTTATGTGTATATTTCTAAAATTGGTATAATATTATCTGTTTGACACCCATGCTACAAGAAAGTTGAATGGTGCACTTAGTTGAATGCTAAGTTATCAATTCCATTGAGTACAGTTTTTTTCTTCTTTTTTTCATTAATGGTGCACCCCATGTTTTAGAAATCCTATATTCGCTACTGCATACAGGTGACCCCAACAAACTCAGGATTGAGGATAAATTAGTTGTAATCTAGCAATAGCAATACCTGTTTAGCTGCAAGTAGCTCACGACACTGCTCCTTCAAGCTGGACATTTCATCCTGAACTTTCTTAATCCTCGAAACTAGCTTCATGGGGTTCGCCTGTAACCCAAATTTTGTTTTTGGGAAAAAAAACAACAAAAACAAGAAAAATCAAAAACCCAGATATGGGTTAACGAAAAAAATTAAAGGGGTTGCGTTAATTACAAACATTATCAGCATAAACTTGTCAAAATTCCTTCTCAACCCCAATTTTTTGGGGAAAAAAAGCAAAACCCATAAATGGGTTAACGAAAAAATTAAAGGGGTTGTGTTAATTTCAAACATTATCAGGATAGACTTGTCGAAATTCCTTCTCAAGCTTATTCTGAACCATGTTCAGGTCATGATTGGCTTTGGTGAAAAGGGTCAATAGCCCATCTACTGATTGATGTTGTTCGTTCTCTAAATGGTGATAATGACTGAGGTTTCGATGACCCATTTCACTTTTCCTTCACCTTTTCTAGTGATTTGGTCGGAAATTGCAGAAAGGAAGAATCTTGGCTGTATAGCTAACTGGAGAGTTGGAGGGTTTTTTGAATTTTTTGGAAGAAGGGAAGGAAGAAAAGAGGGAAATGGAGGGAATTGTCAAAATGAGTCCTTGAAATATTGTAGTGTTGTGGAATGATCCCTTAAGTTGTGGGTAAATCTATTTACCTCCCTTATATATTACCTTAACCACATATAGGGTGTGTTGTTTTTTCGAAAAACAAGAGAGCCTTTTATTTTTTTTGTGTTCGATATATAAGGAAAATGTATTATCCTAAGGAGTCGTTTGGTATAAAGGATAAGGAATAATAATTCCAAGATAAAATGCAGAATTATTTTATCATGTGTATGATTAAGGATATTAATTAATTTCGAAATTATTTATCCATCTTTTGTATTATAATAATGAGATAAGTTATCTCATATATATATGGTAGTATAACTAATCCTATGAAATATCTTTTTTCTTAATATGTCGAAAATACATGCTCAAGATAATTCAAGATGAAAAAGGACTTATTAACAATCAAACTTAAGGAAACATTTGAATGCTTGGAGACTTGTTTGGTAACATGTACGTAAGCTTCACCCAGATTCTATTAGAATGTAAAACTTTTTTTCGTTTTTAAGAACTCAAAATGAGTGGATTTTAGCGCATGTTGTATTAAAGAAAATTAACATCACCTGTGATAGCATATGATTATTTTTATTTGTGACCAACAATTGTGCTTGCAAGAGATGACGATCGACAGTGTTCCAAAGCAGTACACAATAGTGTCCTAGCGCTACCATATCTTTTGTTTCATTATTCTAGAACAAACACAAACACTTGCTCTTTCTTAAAGTACCCTTATGTTCAGCATAAAATTTACATATTTAGAGGAGTATATCAGACTTGAAACTTTTATTTGCTTCAACAATGTAGAAGCCAAGCACTAAAAATTGATACCAGTTAAAGAGTCTATCTTGCACACCAACAACAATATACTCAGTGTAATTAAAGTTTTACTTTAAACCCGAGGAATTTTCTTTGAATGAATGTTTATCAGGGCAATGATACATTCTACTAAGAATTCAAGTCAAAATTGAATAGAAATAATAATAATAATTACTCTTTTTAATGATGCTGTCCGAGCTAGCTTGTACACACCGAGTATTCCACTGGGTACCTGCTACCTTCCACTAGCTAACTGACCTAATTAATTTAAGCAGGGCTATACCGTGGTACAAAATTTTTCTGTCTGACCAGTTCATGCATGTCATGTACAATCTTAAATACAGCATCTGGCCTTGATAGCCTTAGAGCATTTTGGGACATGATTCTGAGTTCATCTTGTCTGGGACCAAACCACTCCGCGACTATACTGGCCATCTTTTTAGGTGACTTTGAGTATTTCCCGCATCCATTCTCGATAACATATGGCACATTTCCAGCTTCCTGTTGCAGATCAAACATATAAGGATAAGAATTTAGAGGTTGGACGACTCCAAAGTTGTGCATAACAGGAAAACATCGGCATTGACAACAGAAATGAACCTAGATAAAAGAAGAGATACTGGAACTTAGTCGTTCTGTGTTTGGTTGTAGTAAACTTATATTCTGCTTCCAGGATGATCAGACATCAATAAACCGCATGAGAAGCATGCAAATGCAGTATGTGAATCTATCAGCCATTAAAGTTTGGAAGTTTGAACAGGTCGGTTAGAAATTTTAGCACGATCCCGCCCCCCTCCCCCCTCCCCTCCTCAACCCCACCAGCCAGGAAAAGGGAAGGAGAGAGAGAGAGAACAGACTTTCATTTTACTTTTGGCTAACAAATCTATCCCATCTGCAACCAGGAAAGAATGATGTGGAACAACTGAAGTGCCACTTTGGAACTTAAATGGTGCATTTGGAAATCACTCTCGGAAATGAGAAGTCAAAAGTGAAGACAACATATCAAGGAGGTAGATAGTTCATTATACTCCCAATACAGGAAGTACCGACAACCGAGTTAGAACAAAAGCAACTGTAACTAAGCTTCCAAAGTAGATTAGTTTAGAAGGAGCAAGAGTAGAGGTGAAATTGGACTTGTAATCCTCTTAAAGCTCTTCCTCATCAAAGATGGTCTACCATATCGAAGAGACGAATCATGGTTATTCATGCAGTAAGCTCTTACATATTTAACAGACGTCTTAAGACTCTTAGTAGTGGTAATACTTCTGTCACATCTCATATTTGAAAGTCCATGCAGTTTTCTGTAAAATCAATTCGTTATATACCCATATCTCTCCCAGTTCCACTCACCTTTTATAGTCCCGTCTCCTGTCTCCTCAAACATTAAAATCATGATCCATATCCATACTAGATTACTTCGCCATTGAAAATCTCTGCAACCATGTTTTCTGCCTAATTCAAAAACTAGCAGCCCATACACCAGATACCATTGAGGCAAACCCTTCAACTACAACCGTCCCATATATGTCAGCATTTTGGGAGGCAGATGATACTTTGATCTTACTTTATGGTAATTAGAGTACTTTGTTACCATTTTAAGCTTTCAGAAAAGAGCCCTTGGCCTTCTTTAGTTAGCTTATTTCTCAAGATGCGTCATATGATATTAGTTCCTTAGATGGAGAAAAACTGAACTTGCAAAGGGTACAACCTTAGTGGCTTAATCTAGACAGAGATGTAAACACAGATGGCTCATTTCAGACAAAAACATGGATAACCAGTCCGTGAAGAAACCGGTCTGGTCTAGGCCTAAATACCGGGTTTGGACTGGTTCCAAAGTTCTCTGACTGCAGGGCCAGACTAGACATGTACCCAATAAAAGAAAACGCTTCAAAAAACTTGAATGAAAAAATACGAGTTGATGATACCAAGATGAAATCAACAACGTTTCTGAAAGTTGAAGATGTCATAGAAGAGTTTGGAAGTCAGTTCAAAAAATAAATAAAGATTGTTATTTTGTAGTATTTTATGAGATCATATCGTCATAAAATAATCACAACATTTCCTTTGGAATCTTCAATGTTGATTATATTTGGTGTTTGAATTTTATTCCATTTAACCACTTCATTTGTTTAAGTTAGTAATATTTTGAGGGGGGGGTTTTCTTCACTATTATGAATATTACCCTATGAAGCCCCCCCGGGTGCTATTTTAAAGTGAATTAATTACACCCTAACTTTGCGGGGTAAGAGGTTGTTTCCGATAGACCATCGTCTCAAGATTAATGGCAAAGATTGAAAACAACAATCCAACTTCACCGAATTTATTGACTTCCAAGAAACTTACACAAGATTTTGTTGAAACAAAGGGAAAAAAGTCCAAAACATATCATTGTTTCAATTTGCAAAACTTTTACTCCCCCGCATAAATTTTGGATGGAAGCCTTATTGAATTAGTAATCTGAAGTAAATTACACATAAGAAGCAGATTTTTTTTATTTTTTCAAATGAACTGTTTTTCTCCCTTGGATGACACAAGTGATAGGATGGTTACTTCTTAAAAAAGACATTCTGATTAAGCGCAAGACAAATAAAAGGAACTCCAAGAAAAAGAACCAATAACATTGAATACTCAATGTACCTGACCAGCAATGTAACCATTAAGAATTATAGGCAGTCCACGAATCATGGCTTCCGCAATAGTACCTGGACCAGCCTACAGACAACCAGAATAATCAGAGTAGTCTTCTTTTTTCTCTTTTGACTTTGAGGAGACAGGGGGGGGGAGGGGTCTCATCCTCTTTTTTCAGTTTGTTTTTAGTGAAAACAGTTTGAAAGAAAGTGACAAACCTTAGTAATAATGCAATCACAAGCACCCATGCATTCCTCCATTTTAGTGACAAACCCCTTTACCTGAAACATGACATAGATACCCTAAGGAGACGCATAAATGTTTGAACAAGTAAATCTTTAGTCAAAGATATACTACATACATTGGTAATTTTGTATTATAAGTCAGTCACTCACATACATCTGCAACTCACATATAGGAAAATGTTACTCTAAGTAGATTAAAAGGAAAACCACAGTGCTTAAGTATGAAAATTGACAATAAACCCTAAGTTAAAATGTAAATGGACGATTACCGGCCTTCGTGTCTTTAAGTATCCATGACCAGCTTGTCTGTGATCACTGACTTATTATTCGAGTAAAACTTGATAAGGATGGCATACGCATTATCTAAAAATATAATCGTAAAAGTTTATGATACATGGTAATCTTAGTACACCAGTCAAATGAGAAAGGTGTAAACGGAAATCGCGCAAAGATGGAGGTCTGATATCAACAATAGAATGGTGTGATTATGGGATACCAAGTTTACCACACCAATCAACATGAAACAGAAAAAAAAAAGGCTTCACAGTTGAGTGTTTCTTAAGAGATACTCAACAATTTCAGATAATACAACAGATTAGTGTGAAAACATCAGGCTGGCAAAGTTTCATTGACTAATACCTGAACAGGAACTTTCCACTGCACTGAAGTCAATCTGTTGAAAAGCTTCTTATTGCGCCCGCATATTATTAGGACCTGACCGATTGGCTCCCCTATAGTTTCATCGTACAGTGCATCTGCAAGTGCTCGAGCAGTAGCCTCTATTGGGCCCATTCCTTCTCCACCACCCATCAGTAGTACTGCTGGGAGATGATCCTCCATTCCAAGTTCCTTCCTCAGTTCAACCTAGAATTGGATAGAAAACAATCTAAAAAGCACTGATCATGTGGGGGATGGTGCAAAGAATATGAGAAAATAAAAAGTGCCCAACAATAAGGTAAACATTCAGTCACAAGTGAATGAGGTAAGATGCTGGGAAAGGATCTCTTTAAAATGGCACAATTTGAGAAAGTTTTTTTCTGAGGAATGGAGAGTGTTCTATTTACATCCCAGTCCTAGATCATTTTGCAAATTCGTAAGTCCCTATTTTATTTGGTCGCTCTACTACAATGCATCAGCTGATCCCATTGTACATTTATCCAAGATAGATTATTAAGATCTTTACACAGTTACATAGTATAAGAAACAAAGCAGAGCTCTTTGCAATCTGAAAGTTCTACCCGCAGAAGGCCAGAAAAGTTCACCACTGATAAGGCCACAGATAAGAAGGGAAATATTCTAGCACTCTCTAAACTTTAAAATAGAATACACTTTCGATGAAGAAAAACATCAGAATACCCTTGAGATTGGTCTTTCCTGAAGTCTAATTGATCCTGGACAAAATTGCTTAATATTGATCTTACTTGAAGTCTAAATGATCCTGAACACAAGTAGAAGGGGGTTTGGAAGGTTGGCAGTGCAGGCATGGCAGAGGTAATGCTTGATAATTATTTTACCATTGAGATTCACTACAATGACTGTCAAATAATCAATGTAGTTTTTACAGTTTTCTTCTTTCAGGTGATCTGGATTTACACAAATAAGGTACAAAAGTTATCGTTACAAGTAAGTTTGCAGGGTAAGGAAACGGCATCGCTCTTCAATATATTCATTACTTAAACCAAATTCAAGTCATACAGTCAAGAGCTTATCTTTGAGGTAACAGCCCCACCCCCCTACAATTGCTATTCTTTCCACTTTTTTTCCTAATGATTTGGTAAATCCCACCCCAAACTCCCCTTCCCAGCAGCCAACAGTGGTCATCTCTATCATAGTGGATAGGAAATGGTAGCACATAAGAAGCTAATCCACAAATAAAGACTGAGGCACCATCAAAAGCTCTTACTGCAACAAGCAATCTATTCAGTTCAAGTTTATCAACTATCAAGGATGTGATGATATCTCTAACTGCTTATTCATATCACATTTCAATATATCAACTATCAAGGATGTGATGATATCTCTAACTGCTTATTCACATCACATTTCAATATAGACTCATGCAATATTAAGTCGCTGGGTGATGCTTAACAATCCCTGTGAACAACTGAGCAGCTGGAACAGATCCAGCACAACCAAAAGCCAAACAAAACGGTGGGATACCATTCCTGCATGCATCTGGTGGACAATTTAGACAGATAGGAACTCAAGATGTTTTGAAGAAAGGCCAAGCTCCATATAAAAGATCAAAATGACTTGTATTTCACTATTTTTATTCTGGTGTAAAGAAGCATATAAAAATGATGCTGAATCAGTTTTAGATCTTATGCCCTACAAGAATAGGATAGGGATACTCTAAAGTTCAGGATTTGGCAACTGATGTACATACTTTTGCAGCATTTTCTTGGTGCTGGTTTAATATAAATTTTTCCCTTCTCAAAAAGCAAATGCCTCATGCAATAGAATGCTGCAATCGGTTCTCTCATTCCTCTATCCTGTATAGTATGGCTTGTAGAGCAAAATGGCATAAGATATATTTAAAGACAACTGAACAATAGCATAGAGGAAACGAGAGGTTGGAGGTCTGAGTCACCAAGAAAGCAAAGTGATAAATGACCACAGTTTGGGTAGCACATAATGGGGGAGGGGATGGTGTTTACCATATCAAAGGAACAAATCTTTGCAGCCTAAATAATCTCACTCATAATCCGGACAAATGTTCTCAGTTATACTCTGGATATATCTACACACTCTATAGTGTCAATATTGCTTCTTGGCATCTTAAAATTCATCTATGAGATGACACTGTTCCATTCACGCTCCTACACTCACTACAATTAACAAAACGCTGCAAAATGCCAGAGCTTTGTTTTGCAACACCGAAACATGAAAGAATAGATTGGATTGGGAAGTGGATGAAATTAATTAGTCAATTCTTAATGCAAATAAACACCTACGCATAGTGTTCAATAAAACATAAAAAATAAAACTATGCATAAGATACAGAAGTAAGATTGCAGGGCTCCCTATTGCCATGCACCCTGGGCAAGAGGAAGTAGAGGAATTACACCAACCTTGGGAGGAACTGGCTTCACAAATGACGGCCGTAGAGGAAGCCCATAAACTTTTAATTGAGATGAATTGAGACCAGCCTTCAGTGCTCGTTTTGCTACCTCTTCTGATGGACAGTAGCACCTAGTAACAAGTTTGTGAAACCTAAATATGAAATTGCAAAGCAATATTAGTACAAGGATTAAAATAACAGAATGGTTGAATAACTATAAAATATACCATGTAGGATGGCAAGTGCTTAAATCTGTTACAACAGTGGTAAATATGATTTTCTTCAAGAGACCTTTGGACCTCAAAATGCGAAGAGGCACATGCTGCATTAGAGGATGAACACTGATAATAATATCAGGCTGATATTTCATTAAACCTTTAGCAACCTCACTGCACAAAGTAGGAGAGAAGGTTTGTTATACAACTGAAGCTGCTACAAGGGAAAATCGAAATTAGTCAGCTTACAGCTGGGTGCAGATATGTATATAGACGTTCAACCAGTCCATGTTTATACTAAAGGCATGGAAGGGAAACATCTTTTGGGTAAAAAAAATTCAACAGAATGTCATAAGAGCCATAATATTAAGAGAACCAAAAGAAACGATTAACTGAGAAATAGGAGAAACATAAGTAGAAAACTGATAGTATCGTACCATGCAAATTACAACAACAACAACAACATACCCAGTGTAATCCCACAAGTGATCTATGGGGAGGGTAGAGCGCACGCAGACCTTACCCCTACTTCATGGAGATAGAAAGGTGGTTTCCGAAAGACCCTCGGCTAACGTAACACATATCAAGGCAATTAGAAAAGAAAAATACAGAATCAAAGAGGACATAGCAAATATATTGTACCACGCAAATTATTGACCAAAAAACTGGACCATACAAATTGAGTCACACATAAGAAGTAATTTGTATTATGTCAAGAGGATTATATACAGGTTATTTAGGCAGGCAAAAAGTGACAAGACTCTTGGGGTGAGAAGCAAGATGCAAGAAGCAAAAGCCTAACAATAGTGAAGCACACATTTTACAAAAATACAGATTCACCTATTTATCTCCATAATAACATATTTTGTAACAAATTTATCTGTTGTCCCAATAGTTATAACTATGGAAAAAGCAGTGACTCGTCTTGATTGATGCAAGGTTATTGTCAATGAAATAACTATTCAACGTGGTACTGGCATTTGGAAGATGGTTCCTTTATCACAGGATAAAACTACAATCAAATGCTTTTGAGTGTTTATAGTCAAGAATCAAGATAAGCCAATTCAAGATGAGAAAGTTAATCGTCTTAAAACTAGGCTGGTTGTCAAATGACACACTCAAATAAATGGCTATGACTATTTTTTGATAAAGATATATGGTCTTAACTATTATGACATAAGCTCAGCCACTTGGGCCAATTATAGGAGGGCACCCATGTACCCTCCAGAGTCCAAACTCCAAAGCCCAATTTAGGTGGTGTATGTCCTTGAGCTTGACTATTATGATACTGTATCTCCAATAGCTAAAATTGCATGGCCTTCTATCCTTATCTCTAGGGTAGACATGGTCCACTAGCACCTCCATCCTATTTCAAATGGTCTTTTATTATAATGGTGCCGTTGGTATTCGGACTAACTTGCACGCACTTTTTTTTTTTTTTTTAAATTGGTAAATTGTATTCATCAGCATTAAGGGTATGCTGGCCACCTCCAAAAGAGAGCAATTACAAGCTTCCTATCAAATCTACAATCTGATCCACATCTTCTATACAAAGTAGTTTACACCAAAGAAGAAAAGATTCAATACACTTGCACGCACTTTAACTATTCCACCAGGTACTTGCTACCTCCAACCGGCATATGTACTAAAAACTCTTCCCACAAAATCTTAGACAGATGGAAAGGAATCACCTAGTATTTTTTGTCTTTGCTGGAATTTAAAACCTAGTTTTCGAGCTTTGTAACCACTTCATTGACCACTATGCCACACCCTTATGTTCAAATTAAATGACCATTTACCAGATATCCTTACAAAATCGCTTCAAAAATGCTGCCGCACACGTGTCGGACTCTCCAAAAATGTTGGCGCACCGCACACCCATGTCAGATCCTCCAAAAATACTCTACTTTTGATCCGGATCAGACATGCACCCATCGACACTATTGAAGAGTCCGAGCAACATTAAGGAAAAGACCATATAAGGAGATAACTCCTCATTCCCTCAACCAACATGAAATACATAACATCCCATGCACGTCTAGGGCTAGACATCTGGAGTGCGATAATATACCAAGAAAGAGAATGGGTCTGGCTTTGATACTATGAAAAAAGGATGTTGGGCCTAATTCTACCCAGCAACTAGCTTGATACAAAATATGTCTCCCACCTTGCCATTAATGGACCTTTGACTTTGAGAAAAGCACCAAGTAGGCACACTGTAGTTTACAGTAGAAGGAGGTCTAAGTTGGAATTCAATAGATTATTTGCATCCATTTTTTTATAAGATTTTGGCTTCTCATTGGGGTGAAACATCCAACTTTGAAAGTAAAATACTCCACACTTTACTTCACATTGTTCTGTCATTTTAAACAGTAGATGATTGTTTTTACCAGCACTTTTCAAAAATATAATCAATCGCCATAAATTGCAGAAACCAAAACGAAAGGAAAACACCTTATCACTTAAAAATGACAGAAGATGAAGAATTAAGGATGAACTCCTGCCAATGGTCCTTGAAATAAGACCATAGGAGGTGGCTTGTCATTGAATGATAAGCAGCTACTTGATATAACAAATTTGCTAAAGCCACACGTGAATATGTACCAATGTTCAAGTTCACGCTCTTGATTCAGTTAAATGCTATTCAAAAGGGATGCAAAGCCTGATAGTGATATAAAGCACATCTAGTTCTCAGCACATTTAAAATAGGGATGCAGGTTGCAGAATAGACCTTACCAATATTCTTAAAAGAAAAGTATACCAAATTCTCTTTACAACAAATGTCCTACAGTAACTATCACAAAAAAATAGACAACAGATTCTTTTTGATGATTTAAAAAAAAAAAAGAACCATACCGTATTGAAATATAAAATATCTTGCAAAATAGACAACGCACTATGATGATGAAGGAAGGACTGTATATATGTTGTGAGATTTACCAACAGTTTCATCAATCAAACATTCAATCTTAGCCATGTCAAGGATATCATTGGTTCTAACATATTAAGGGATTTACATAATCAAAGAAGTCATTCTTACCGAGCAATAAATGTAGATGTAGCAGCAAAATTAGTTTGATGAACTAAACGAGGAGTAGTAGCATAATATGTCATTCTCCACAGAGAGCCATGTTTCACTAAGAAGTTGTAACTGCGTGGCAATTGGTTGAAAGGCCAGGGTGTATGTTCTGTCCACAAATCAGTAATAAACACCTGCAACACACCCTCTTTAAATCGATGTAACAAAATTGACCTACTCACATCTCTCGTACTCTTCTTTATCACATAAAACACACATCATTCCACGACTAATTAGCATAGCCCTTGCAGCAAGTTCAACCAAATCCAATGCTTTCAGTTCAGACAATATATATACATATAACACAAACTTATAACTGATTGTACTCACTCCGAACCCACTGACTCTAAATCGTAAATCGTCTAAGCTTATTACATGAGAAGTCAATAGGAGTCCATCAAAACTGACCTGATATTTATCTCCATATTCTTCATTGAACGCGGCCCTAATAGCTTCAGCAGAGGCTCTGTGACCACCACCAGTATCACTCATCAAAATAAGTACCTTTTTTGGAGGTTCTGATTCGACACCATTGACGGGTATCCCCTCATTCTCAAGTACACTCCCCTCATCTCTAACCCCATTGCTCTCCCCACAATGAACCCCTCCACCAACTGAGGCAAACCCAAGAGGGATTTTCTCACAATGGAATCTAATAGCCTTGTTAAACTGAAAAAGAGCTCTACTAATTCTTGATGCAGCACTCCTACTACTAACACTCAAACTCAATAAAGATACAGCCTTTGGCTTATTCTTGCAATTCAAAAAATCTTTCTTTCCCCTAGAATCAAAATACAAGTAATTAGACAACAAACTTGAATATGCATCTAAACTGAAGTTACTGTTTGAGTAATTGAATACAAAAGGGGATTTTTGAGATACATAACCAAAAGGGTTAGCAGATTCTTGAGCCACAGAAGAATGCTGCATCATTCTTTCTCTTCTGTTATTGCAAGGGGTTGAAAAAGAAGTTCAAAATCAACGTAAAATCCAAAAGGGTCCTTCCATAAAACACAAAGATTGGATTTTTTTCTTCTGGGGCATCAAGAATTCTACATAGCAAGAAAAAGTTAGTGGACAGAGAGAGAAAGAGGGTCACTAATACAAAAGCCAAGTAAGATGAAAGGTACCGTGTGTGTTTTGGAGGAGGCTGGAGAGCCACAAGGAAAGGATTTAGGGGAAGAAAGAATGTAATATGCTGAGGAATTTCTTTTTTTGAAATACTCACACAACAAAAATTGAAGGCTAGTTTTGCTGGCTGCTGGCTGGAGTTATAAAGGGATTTATTTTTATTATGCAGCTCGAATTCGGAATAATCGGGTTTGATATGAAATATCGAATGTGAAATCAAAAAAAGAGTTATAAAGGAATTAGTTAGGCGGAAGTCAATTATTTTTTTATTTTATATAAAATAATATGTATTTCATTTTTTATTTTCATTTTAAATTGGGGGTATGGGAAGGGAATTACAATGTGAAGAAACAAACTCTCACCAACAAGGTGGAAGTTCAGATAGCCAACCAACTAAGCTATTAAGATTCTCCTGATTGTAAAGAAAGAATTTTTTGTTGATTGTGCGTTTTGAACCCTGAAAGTTTGGTTGGGCCGTGGATTTAATTTAATTCAGGTAAAGGTGTTTGATTCGACACTGATTTTAAGGAAAAAAATACTGTATTTAATGTATTGAATTATATAAAGCAATTATCAAATATAATATTAACTATATTAATTTTAGTTTAACCACCAATCAAATGATCCTAAATTTTTATTTTATTGTGAAAAAGAATTAAGTTGACCGATTTATATTCAAATCAAACATAAATAGGATTGGTCGGTGGAGTTTACCACATTGACCAATTGAGTATCCATGGGAAAGACAAAAGTAAATGTGTTGCACATGTTCAATATATATATATATATATATATATTCTCAAAATGTCTTTTGGATATTTTTTATGTCCCAATTATTCACAGAACGTGAGAAACATATGATTAATCATCTGTTTTCGAAAGAGATGATTTGTGCTTGCTTCGACTAACTTTTGCATAAAAATAATGTTATCTCACATCAGCATAAACACTTGGTGACTCTATCTGTATTGATGAAAAGGAATTATTTAGTATATTTGTTTTTGCTTAAATTTAAACATGAGATATCGTGGTTCTCAACCCACAATTTCCTCTCTAATAACTTAAGTGAGAATACATTTTTTTTTTGTTTGTTTTTCATTTTAAAGAATGAACAATAAAGCTTTGCAAAAAAAAAATATAACGTTATAGAGAATATGGAGGACTTTTTTATAAACAAACGATCTTTTTTTAGAAATATAGCGACATGTATTGCTTTTAATACATCAGTCTAAACACTGAATAAAAAAATAACTTCAACATAATTAATCACACCATATTATATAAATTAAATGGGTTCCCAATAACAACACTAATATATTGTTGTAAATAAGCTCCAATAAAAGCTTTCTTTAAAAAATGAACAATGTTAGGCCCATTAAATGCAATCTTGGACAAAGTCTTTGACTTGCATTTCTGAAAAAGCTTGTGTTCACAACTCAAATAACACCTCTTGATCACACGACAACGACTTTTATGAAAGTTTCTTTCATAGAATCTAGATCGACTATCTTTATACATAACGTAATCCCACAAGTGAAATCAGAGAATAGAACATGTAAAATAGTATATGCAGACCTACCCCTACCTTTGCAGAGTAAAAAATCTGATCATCACCACATTATATGAAATAAAAATTATGTAGATGTTGAATAAAAATCTTTTAAAAGAAAGTACTAGGTAGTAAATTGACCCAAAAAAGCAGCTCTTAAAAGATTCTGCATATGTGAAAACAAAAAAACCAAAAAAATGAACAACATGTTGATCTTGTTTAAGTTATAGAGTTGTTAAATGTACAGTATAAAGTGGTCTACCCTTTATCTTGAACATGCTAACAGTCAATGATAAATACATACAATTTGGAACTGATGTGGGAATGCTTGGAATTTCAACTATCATAGATAAGTATTCGTAGCTATATGACACAAAAGTGGTCCCTTACATAACATTACTCCAAAAGAACATCATGGCTGCAAGAAACTTAGGCTCTTGAGAGGATAAGCAAGATAGAAAAGTGATCATGCAGTTTCTGAGACAATAATGATAGATATCGTGAGAGAAATGAACGATAAGTATCTTGTGTTTTATCCTCAATTACATCAAGAAAATATTGTCAAACTCCTGCTTCAAGAAGTGTAATTTCTATCTTGACCAAATTCAAGATCTTCTGTCTAGTTTAATTCAAAGGAAACCTCCACCAGAATACTCAACCTCCTGCATTTCAACGACTCCAAAACGTTATGAACACGAAAAGTACTCAGACAATAAATTCATGAATGATTTTCTTAAACAACCACTTCCAGACATAACAGCTAGAGAAAAAACATGCTAGATAGAACAATAATAAAGATTAAAAACTGCATAAAATGTAGGGAATACAACAGAATTGAAGGACAAATATGTGCAAAGGAAAACTCAATAAGATATAAAAGTAGTTCTCAATCACGCCAACTTAATGAAAACAACGGAAGTCCAAGGAAGATGCAAAATTTGTTTTTAGGAAAAAGTGAGAAAAAGATATGGAGTAGTGAGAAATTGCAAACATGGTTTGTTTGTTTCATTTATTCCTTAACTCTAAAATTATATTTCTTAATTCATATTCATTTTAGATCCACCTAAAATTTCGTGAAAAAAAAGTGAGTAGAAGAGACGACGTAATGGTTAGAGATTACATGGGACGAATTAATCACAGATTTATCTAAGTGGAATCAAATGCTGAGCAGAATTGGATGTGGAGATTGATAATACATTATCAGGAAACAAGGTTCTTTGAGTGTTGTATGGTACGATATTCTGACTATTGACTGATCAGCTCCCACCATGAATGAAATGACTGAAGTACTATCAGCCTTTTAAGGGTCAAGAACCACAATCATTGTATTATTTTCTCATGGATAGATAGACATAGAATAGTGTTGTCAGTGAAGCAAGACAAGACAACCTCTTCCCAGTATTACGCCAATCAAACCTAGTCCTAAGAAATCGAGATCTAGCAACTCGCTCTTTAACACCAGGTACAAGATGTCCCTTCTAGGACCATGTGACATCTCATAACTGATGGCTGAAACTGATGAGTCTTCGCCTTGCAATTCGGGTGCAACTCTTTCCTCTAACCTATCTACCCACATACTTTATGTCTTTGTAACAAGTGCTGACCAGTGTCACAGGCACAGCTAAAGTGAATAGACTGAAAAAAGAGCTTTTAATGATTGGACAAGGAAGTTTCATTGGTCAATTGAGAGACAGTTACAACTCCAAAGAGTTTGGGTGACCTTGGGTGAAAGATCTTCCAGTTGCTAACAAGGCCGTATCCGGGAAATGGCTACAAGATATTTAGAGGAGCACACTCTATGGAGAGATGTCACAGTGGAATCTATAGAATTTTGAATGGATGGGAAGGTAACATCACTTTCAGGGTAGGGTAAGGGTGCAGGTCAGGTTAGGGGCACAGGTAGTAAATAAATAATGCATTGGGATTCATGTGTCAAAACATATGCATAATCTTGTCAGAAATAGTTCAGACGTTACGAGGGAAAGTTCACTAGAATTAAGGTTTAGAAGAACCTCCGGCTGGAGGTAGAGAAATTCTAAATGAATTTCTTTATAAACAGAGTTCTTCACATGTCAATCAAAATTCTTGAGTAGTAAGTGGGAAATAGTGGGCTGCTTTCTGAAAAGTCCTACTACTATCGCTATAAGCTCTTGAGTAGACACATTTGACATAAATAATTTTGGATCATCAGGATGTCAATGTGTGTTTCTTCAATTGATTAGAAGAGAAAATAGTGATTCTGACTGCTGAAAACTTGAGGACAAGGAGAACTACAAATGCCAGATTGGTGTTTTTTGTTAGAGTTCCAGTAATCACTGACAACCTCCCCCCCCCCTACATTATCAGATAGTGTCTCGCTCGAGCTGAAATCTAGAGATGATTTGGGCTACAATTGTTGATTCCACACACTGTGAAGGAGGAATTTTTCAGCTCAACATTTAGAAAACGGAGGATAAGACGAAGATCGTGGGATGTTGCTTCAAGAGCACTCATGTGTATTGTGTAGAAAATGTGAAATAAGCTTTTGAAGGGACAAAATGATTTTGTACAGTAGAGGTTCACTTATCCCCTATTTATTTTTGGTACACCATGAGGTTTCAATTTGTATCGAAAATTGGATGTTTTTCATGGAGAATCATATTTATCTGTAAGTTCTATTACTTTTCATATACCGCTGGTATACGAGAGTGTTTCCTCCCATAAATAATAAAATTATATAATTCAAGCAAAAATTTCCTTTGGATTTACATTATTGTATGGACCACATAAATTCCATTTCCATGAGCAGGAGCAGGATGACTGACAATGACCGGGTGGAAAAGTAGAACTGCTTAGCCTGATTACCCATATTAGACAAGAATATGTCGCATCTCTTTCTGAAACATAACAGGGTACACAATCTTTCTTTGGATTTTCATTATTTCATGGACCACAATCAGTTCCATTCTCTAGGAACTCGATGACAATGACTGGGTGGGAAAGTAGAATTGCTCAACCTCATGTACCCATATTAGACTAGACTATGCCAAATATCTCTTTCGGAAACATATTTCGAACAGTATCGACAGCCTAAGATTTCCAAGCCTCAATTCGTATATGTGAAAAAAAAGAGTTGATATACAACTAATTCTAAAAATCTGACCTGGGCAGGTGGCAAGGATGAGACCCAATCTGACGCATGAGTTGGAAGAAGACCCAAAGTGTTGAGCTGCAAATTATACGTAGTTCCATGTTAGCAAACCACTTATCAGAGAAACTGATGTCAAATAACATGTGTGAAAGAGATGAATATCTTCTGAGAAGCTGATGCTGAATAACATGTGTGAAACAGATGAATATCTACCTTCCAGACACCCAGTCCTAAACCCACTAGATTGAGCGCAATAAATACTAATTTTGGCCCAAGAAGATCCACTTTGCTGTCCTTGTAAGGCTCAAAAACTGCCCCAGAAAGGAAACATAAGAAGAGGTAAGTAAAAGGAAATAAAAGGAGCAGCCAAATCAAGTCATAGCTTAATTCAGAAAAAGTACAAACAGTATGAAATTGCCTGAATTTGAGACAAATTTCAGCAAAAAAATCCATCTCTAGTCAGAGTATAACTACAAATGTACAATAAAGCAGTTAATTCAATAGTTTCTGATATGATGCTGACCTTTCCCAACTCCTTGAAGAGCACTGACAGGCTGCCACAGAGCTGAAACTGTGATACCAATGCTAAACAAATGAACTGTGCTTCCAGCCATCCACATCATGAAACCCATCATCATCAAATTCTTGAAAGGTGCTTGTGCCACTTCCCACGCTTTCTGTTCCAACGAATATCAAAATTAAGTACATGATTGTTGTGAAAAGTGAAGCAAAGGAAGAGCTCCTAATATATAGAGTTTAGGCTCCATGATATACAGAATATTTCCTAATTATAGAATGCCTAATGAGTACATAATCATCTTGAATGTCCTAATACCTATGCTATAAATCTAAACATGTACAGTAAACCTAATCACCTTCTAATAGTTGTAAACCAGAATTGAGAAGTAATCAACTCATAATAAAGGAAATTTTGACTATATAACTGTTGGAGAACTTGAAAAGGTTAATCTATTACATTTAGAGACACTCGAGAAATCATAAAAGCAGATCATCGGTCTAGAAAAGATATTCTTTTTGGGGAATTTCCAAAGGACATCTTCACATTTAAGCCCACATCTTCATAAGTTCTCAAAAATGTTGCTGCTCAAAATAGCATGAGGTCTCTGCTTTGAATTTGGGCTGGACAGGGTATTATCTTTGAGGCCAACCAAGAGTTTGGTCGCACTGTGAAAAACAATCAATTTTATGGTTAAAATAAAAGTTTGGTTGTGGTGTTACACATCAATTTTCAAGATGTATCTATTTCTTGGTTAATTTTGCAGTGAAAAACTCTTCACAATTGTGTAGTGTATAATTCTGATTGTGTAAAATGCTTTATTTTCCTTTATGGTGCTAAAATTTGTACTGGGAACTTACCAAAATAGGAGACTAGCTCCTCCCTTTTCCTTGACGTCATTATAGAGTTACAGGTCATCATAAATACATAGTTTATCAAGTATGAATCTAATTTCCACTAAACTTCCCTTAAATCTTTGTCGAAAGCAGCGAAGTTCCGCATGTTAGTTCATATAATAATACCTAGGTTTTCCCTAAAGAACCAACACTACACTAATGCATGTGAAAAAGTCGACAAGTTGAAATCATGTTTCCTATCTAAGTTTTGAATTCTTAAGGTTAAGGCAAGAGTTTCTACTGATTAAAAAAAAAAGACAGAGAGAGAGGAGAAGGAATAATCTCAGGGTAACGAATGCAACTAAACTGATTCTCACTCGCGTCCTCTCAACATAGATTCCTCAGAAATTATTCTTTAGTGTGAGCTATTTAATGTAATTTACACACTATAATTCCCCGAATTTTAATTCATGGCACAACAAACGAGCTTTGAAGCATACTCTGAGTTGTTTTGATACAGTATCGATCCCAGTATGATGACAAAAGAAATGACAACTCAAAGTTCTTTATGTCCCCATTGTCTAGTGCTTTCTGCATTCAAGAATCCAGATATCCAATATTCCCATGCTTTATCAGTTCATTAACAATGCCATAGTAGCAGATCCCAATTCCATCACTCTTCAACTTTATATATCAAAAACCCATATGATTGTAAGAAGATACTAAAGCCTTTTCCTGTTCTAAAATTAGACACGCACACACAGAGCAGCGGCAGAAATCTCAAACAGTCAACTTGGTGCATGGCAATAGGCAAGGATAATACTATAGTACACACTCAAATCAAAAGCTAACACATGAATGCAATCAATCAATCATAAACGCAGCAATACCATAATAGTTGTGATTCATCATAGTTTGACTATTTATCACATTGACAGTCAATCTATGGAACTTAAAACCGTCTAATCACAGTGCACTACCGTTGATCAATAAAGAGGGTTGCCAAACTCATTAAGGTTATCTATTGTATCACACACTGTCCCAGGCTTCATACCTCCTCTTTCTTCTTAAGGTAAGATAAAGGGCCAGGCATGGTGGGGTAGCAACAGCCACTCATCCGCTGAGCTGGCCGAAAGAAGCAAGCAAATAATTTTACTCTGAAAAGCCTATTTCTATACTAGAAATCCTGCAAACTATTAACCAAAGTACTTTTTAGAATGGATTAAATGACAAACAAACATTTTCTTTGAAGGTTCCAGGTATCCTTAACAACAAGTCAACAATCTAGTAACAAATTAGTAGGAACAGCACATAAAGCTAAATAAAACCAAACTATCACAGCACAATCCTCCTAGATTGGTACCACAAACAAAGATATATCACAGATCATCAGTGTACTCACAAGTCCTTTGCAACAAAGGCTACCAATTTAGTACAAAAAGAATCTTATAAAAAATCCAAATACTCACTTAGTTTCAATTTGTTTGTTTGGTTTTGACTTGACGTAGAGTTTAAGAAAGTAAGGAAGGCTTCTGAATCTTGTGGTCTAAAACTAAACATATGTAGAATGTATCAAAATGCTAAGACAAACAAACTGAAACGGAAGGGAGTATACATATACGGCCAAATGGGTGTACTGGCCCTCATTGCCCTAGATGTGAATCCAGCCATGACCACAAACTATGGTGCATTCATTCACATAACTCAAGTCTTCCTATCCAAAAATCATAATAAAACAAAAAATACATAAAAATCAAAAAAATTCAGCTTTCTCACCTGGGACTTCCAATTGGCTTCAGCATTCTTCTTTTCACGACTCAGAGTTGAATCATCCTAACAAAAAACATAAACATCACAGGTATTAAACTCAAGTGAATCCAGCGGCCGATCCAAAAGACCAAAACACAAAAATTAAGCACATATATATACAATAAACTGCACCCACAACAAACCCACAAGCTCTAAATCAACTAATCGTGTATAATTTTGAGTAAAGCAAAAAAAAACCTGATCTTGAGAAGCGCGAGTGAATCCAAGTGGATCAAGGATGTCACGGGAGGGAGGAGAAGTAGAATTATCTGTGAAGTCTACTGCCCATCTACGGCCCATACCCATCACTGCTTTACCTTTATCCATGGCGATTTTTCACTTCAAACACCACAACACACACACTGTGTTTCGTTGATTGATGAAATTTAGGAGTTTTGGCCTTTGGGAGTCTTCTGTTGGTTTTATAGGGTGGAGAATGTCACAAGAGTAAGAAATAAGAGGGGCAAAGTGTAATTGAAAAAAGTTATGAGGATTGAAGTTAGTTTGGGAAAAAATTTAGTTGCACTTGCACTTTGCACATGTTTAAGCTAATTTGTTTGGATGGTTGTTACGTATTGTTTCTTAATATATATTGTGTGTTGAATTATATATATATATATATCGTATTTTTGTAATGAATACAATATTATATAGATTGTATTGTATTTCATTGCTATATAATGTCATTTATAAGGCTGTTTAAAATCGAATTGTAATCGATAAGGCAATTGTGAAATTACCTTATTGATATTGAGTTATTTAATTAATAATTGATAAATTGATTTAAAATTTATGCATAATGATTTATTAATGCAAGAAAAGATTGCTTAAATTTCTTATTGGATAGACCGTTAACCCGTTAAGAAATATCTACATATATTTTTACCCCTTGATATATAAAGTATATATTATTAATCATAGAGCCTCATTTAATATTTCGTCGCTCCTTATATGACCCGATACGTATTTGTGAGTTGATTTTTTAATTGGTCTATTAGTTAGTTGATTTGGATCATAATATACGAGTCTTCACTTCTTATTTATAGAAATGTATATTTGAAGTATATTTTATATTAAGTTGTTGTACATGTGTATATTCGTTAAATATAAAATTTACATCATGCATCCTCTAAATTTAGGTTTTCATGTACTTCTCATTATGATATAAAACTACAGAATTGTCAGATTTTATAGAACTAGAAAAAATGTTTTGTTTGATGGGAGATCAATATATTGGTGAGTGAAAGTAAAAATAAAAGTGTATGGAATGATTGAGTCAATACACCGCTTGTTAATCGCTCGATAATAACCAACTCGATACCAAATCAATCGATATCTTATTAATTGGCTAGTGGATTAGTATATTTAAAAGTCGATATTCGACAAGCCAAACCATTAAGTATAATTACTCGTCCGATAAACAACCCTGGTTACACATCAATAATTTGAAGATAAACATAGTCAAAATCACATGTTTTGGAGGTTAAAAATCGTGATATTGATATTTATACAATCTAAATGCATCACAAAATACTTACCTTGATAGTATAAATCTAGTTTGGGAGATTTTTTTTTTTTTTGGGTTAAGTCGGATTTTCATAAATAGAAATTAGTAAGTAGTTAATACAATACTTGATGGGGCATCCTCCTAGCTGAATGTTGTGCCGTGGTATGGTCATTAGTATCAGTATTACAAAATGGCATGTTTCAAACAAAAAAGTTCGCTCGATGTCTGCTTGTAATGCTTCTCTAGTACATATTGGGGGAATTTCCTAAAGAATAGGAGCATCGTGATTCCTTCTCCTTCCCCCTCGTTAGCTAGCGTGTTCACTACCCTGTTGAGATTCTTATCTGTTGTATCAATAACCTGCATTCAAAAATTATACTAGCATAAGGAAGATAGTTTTTTAGGAGCATTGAGATAGCATTTGTAAAACTCATATTTAGTTCTAACGGTGTTAGGTGTTTGATCTTGCAATTTTTAGACCCCATAGGATTGCATGAAGTTCAGGCTATATGGCGGTAGTGTGTGCTAGTTTCTTGTTGAGAGACTCCATAGCCATGATCTCTTATGATCCTTGATTACACCCCTAATGCCTCCTGAGCTTGGATCAATGCTTGGTGAGCAATTCATGTTGAGTTTGTAAGAGCCTTGCGGTGGTGGAGTCCATTTGACTTAGATGATTACCTTTGCATCATTTTTGAGTTTCCTTCCTTGATTAAGGAATGATATTCAGTTGCATTTGTATTGGGAGAGAAACGTTATTCTATAATTTGTGCCTTGAAACACAGCATGTGTATAAGAGGGAAATATTCCTTAATATATATCAAAAAGTGATCAGTATCATCTTAAGACATAAATAAAAATAATAAAATTATTATTATCAAAATAAACTGAGACTCTCGACATGTATACTTCACACAAGATGACAAACTACAAAATAAAGGTACCTTCTTGTATCGTTCAATTCATATTCTATTTTCACATCAAAATTTCTAGTTTACACTTAAAAAAATCATAAAAATACTTTCGAAACAAAGAAATAAAGTTTGAAGAAATTATATTCAATGAAATATAAAAGGAAATCTAGAATATTTTCAATTGAGCTAAGTAAATTATACATTAGAGAAAAATATCGAAAACCTCAAGTTATTTTAATAGAAAAAAGGAACAATTATCTTTGCTAATACACATAAAACCAAACTAATTATAACAATATAATCAATGTAATTTCGAAGTAAGATTATACATATTAGAAATCACTTATTATTATTTACATAAGGTCAAAAGGACCAAATGTAACCAAATTCCATACATTAACTACCATTTTTGATCATTTTCAATTCTTCTCTACTAAGTAAACACACAGTGAAGAGTTTCAATAGAAATTTTGCATTTCTTCACTTCCAGATCTTGATTACTCTTTGCATTTCCTCAAAATTCAGAGCAATTTGATCCAATTTAGCAAATACCCAGATGCAAGATCTTCAATCTCGACCACCCCTTTCTCCACAATCGGCTCAAGCGCCACCACGCTCCGCCGCAGACCTGTTCGGAGACCCAACTGACCCAAATCCACCACAATGGCTAAACCCCACATTGTTCCAATCTCAAGATTTCGATCCAGAATCATATATCTCCGATTTACGTACCTTTGTTCCCCTTGAAACTCTCCGTTCGGAGCTCCGTTCTCACTTCACGTCGTTACAGCGTGACCTTGTGGATCTCATCAATCGAGATTATGCTGATTTTGTTAGCCTTAGTACGAAGCTTACTGATGTTGATGCAGCTGTGGTGCGTATGAGGGCTCCGTTGTTTGAGATCAGGGAGAAAATTGATGGTTTTCGTAATGCTGTTGAAGGGTCTCTTGCTGCTTTGCAAAACAGGCTTAAACAAAGAGCTGATGCTGGAGAAGCCAGGGAAGTTCTTGAACTTTTGCTTGATACTTTTCATGTTGTTTCTAAAGTTGAAAAATTGATTAAGGAGTTACCAAGTGGGCAAACTGATTATGTTGAGAGTGGATCTAATTTGAGGGAAACTCAAAGTATGTTACTAGAGAGAATTGCTAGTGAAATGAATAGGCTAAAATTTTATATTTCTCATGCACAGAATATGCCTTTTATTGAGAATATGGAGAAGAGAATACAGAATGCTAGTTCTCTATTAGATACAAGCTTAGGACATTGTCTTGTAGATGGACTTGAATATAGGGATGCTAATGCTATATATAACTGCTTGCGTGCGTATGCTGCCATTGATAACACCAAGAATGCGGAGGAAACTTTTCGATCGACTATAGTGGGACCTTTGATCCAAAAAGTCATCCCGCAAAATCCATCTGGGGTTGTTGGTGGATCATCTGGACATGAACTTGAGGAGGACTATGTTAAGATCAAGCAATATATAGAGGATGATTGTAAGTTTCTATTGGATATATCCTCTATTGAGAATTCGGGTCTGCATGTTTCTAGCTTCCTTGCGAATTCTATCCTTAAAGAGGTTCACTCTGCCATCCAGAAAGGAAAACCAGTGGTGTTCTCTCCTGGAAGGCCTACTGTGTTTCTAAAAAATTACAAAGCAAGCTTGGATTTCCTGGCACATTTAGAAGGTTACTGTCCCTCGCGATCTGAAGTAGTCAAGTTTCGGTCTGAAGCTTCATACATTGAGTTCATGAAGCAATGGAATGTGGGTGTCTATTTTTCATTGAGGTTCCAAGAGATAGCTGGGGTTCTTGATTCTGCACTTAGTGTTGCTGGTCTCGTCCCAGTGGCCTCTGACCAGAGGAAGCCTCAAGACTTGATTTTGAAGCAGAGTATTGCTCTTTTAGAGTGCTTAAGATCTTGCTGGAGAGATGATGTTCTTGTCCTATCTTGCTCAGACAGGTTCTTGCGTTTGTCTTTGCAACTTATGTCCAGATTCTCAAGCTGGTTATCTGCCGGATTGGCTGCTCGTAAAGCTAGTAATGTGGGCTCAAACCCAGGATCTGAATGGGCTATTTCTGCAGTCCCTGACGATTTAGTATACGTAGTTCACGATTTGAACCGTATGGTGGAGGAAGTGTGTGGTGATTATCTTGAACACATACTTGAGTTGCTCAAGTCATGCCCTGCTGAAGTTTGTGATTTTGTAAAACAAAGTATTTTACAAGGTGGGAAGTCCCTGAAGGAGCTTTTACCAATTGTGATGAGTGCAATAATTGAGACAATAGTTGAGAAATCTGTAGAGGACTTGAGGCAGTTGAAAGGAATAACTGCTACCTACAGGATGACTAACAAGCCTCTCCCAGTCAGGCATTCTCCATATGTCTCTGGAGTATTGCGTCCGTTGAAGGAATTTTTGGAGGGAGAAAGGGCTGCAACATGTCTGACAAATGAGATGAGAAATGAGCTCTTGCAAGGGGCTGCTTTGGAAATAACGCAACGTTACAATGATTTAACTTCAGAACTTGTGAATATGAGTAGAAGAACGGAATCTTCGCTTCAAAAACTACGTTTGGGTGCTCAAAGACGAGCTGGAGCAAGCTCAGATGTCTCGGATCACAATTTGTCTGAAACTGACAAAATCTGCATGCAATTATTTCTTGATATTCAGGAATATGCACGGAGCCTTTCATTACTTGGGGTGGATGCAGCTAGTATTCCACCTTATCAATCATTATGGCAGTGTGTTGCCCCTGCTGAGAGAAAAAACACAATAAGCTTCTAGTTTAGACTTGGTTATTTTATTTGTCTATTTCGTATTGTATCAATATCTCATTCTTTTCTTATTGTTTCCTCCCTCTTTTATATTATCATTTTGATTAAACAAAGCTGCAATTGATTTCTGAGATCTCCTGATATGTATACTGATTGTGGTGGATATCTGAATATTGTAAGGGAGATTTTCCCAAATTCATACATGAATACAGTGACTGCTATCTTAGTTAGAAATAAAAAAGAGATTTTCCCAAAGTCATACATGAATACAGGGACTGCTATCTTAGTTAGAAATTAAAAAAAACACTTTGTTTAACCTTTGATCAACAGAGATTAAAAGCTAATTTTTCTCCATTCTGACAAATGAATTGCACTGCATGGTTCTTGGTAGCACTAGTGTTTGTGTACACTTAGGATAAGATGAATTGGTCAGCTGGACAAAATCCCCTCATTTTTCTTCCTTTCCCTTCCCTTCCATTGTGAGCCTTTTCTTCTTCCCCTTCTTTCTCTATTTCCTGTAAATCAAGAACTATTAATCTGACCAAAATATGTACTTCTCGATGTCCTTAACTGCTATATCAAATTTTAGATCAACCCATCTTTTGTATCTTGGAGTGAATCTTTCTTTTTGTTGTTGTTGTTGGAACTGGTAATGTTGTATTCCTCTCTCAGTGTTGGGCATACATGCTGGAAACCTCCAAAAAAGGTAGTACAGCAAAATTAAACTAATCACAGTGAGCCTAAAAGATCTACTAACTGTTTACTGTTCAGCTTCTTCTGTACAATGTTCTTTACACCAAAAACAGAAAGCTGCAATGCAGTTCCACTTGATTTTCTGGGTAGTGTTGAGTCTGTCTTCAAAGAATCTTCCATTCCTCTCTATCCAGTATTCCATCTTTATTTGTTTCGTGATCCAAACATTTTTCCTATTCTTTTGTTGCATTCTGCAATATATTGGTACGTAATATTTATGACAAATTGAACAGAGTTAAGTTTTTTTGTCTTGTTTATCTGCTGTGCTAATTCAATCTTGAAGTTTTTGTCAGTAGAAGAATGTCTTGCAGATTCCAAGCTGAAACTGGCTTTACAGACCATAATTTGATCCAAAATTGATTCAGTATAATCCCTTGTGGTAGGACAAATTAGAGATTCCCAGATGTAATGTTTGTTCTGGTGATAACTGATAAGGGAAGGCTCTATTTGTGTTTGATCTGTTCATATCAGAGTCATCTTGTTTGTCATCTGAACCAAATCACACACTTCCGTATAACCAGTCACAGAGTGGGCATGGAAAGGTCTGAACTTTATTGTTATTTGTGCAGTGATCAAGTGTCAATGCTGATTTTGCTAGAGCTGTGATGTGTAAACGCATCATGGGATTATTATTGAAGGTTGCGACCATCTCGTCTGAAAGTGCAAATTATTAGAAATAGCACTGCAAGGCTTTTCAGGAAGCTACTTGCAACCTGTCTATTTGATTTCAAACTTATCCAAAAAATGGTATAATGAACATCCACAATACGTTGTATTCAAAACATCTCCAACATTATTTTTCGTTTTTGAGGCCTCATTAACAAAGCTCTCTATGAAAAACTTGTAGTGCTAGTAAATAATTTCTACTTGATACATAAATTCAAAATATAAAAAAGAACTTTTAAATTTTGCGGTCTTAAACTAAAGATATGTAGTGTGTATCAAAGTTTTCTTTAATCTTGCAATCTTGTACATGTCATGCAAAAAGTTGAGATTAAAGAATTGTCAAAAAAAGTAAAAAGAAACTTTTTTAAAGAAAAGGAATAAAAAAGAAAGCAAGTAAATTGAAATAGACGAAGTATTAGACCAAGTTAAGGTGTCTGTCTATATGTATTGCCTTTTCCGAAAGCTCTATGTTTTTGCAGGCCTCTGAATAATGGGGAAATGACAGAAAGCTCATTACCAGAGCAAACCAAGGCACAATTAACTGCAAGGAGACAATTATAGTGTACAACAAAACAAATTTAGCATAATTAGTTAAGATCAAAAGGTCTCTCCTTTTTCCTCTTCAGTCTTCCCACTCTAACAGATAACAGATTATATATTCTACACATTTTCAGCTCATTTCATACCAGACAGAACATCTAAACATAAACAACAGTAGCACCGCCAGCAGCATCATTGCAGGTGTTCAGCGATGACCAATTGTTTAAATCTAGCAGTAACTTCTGTACAAAAGAAGGGAAAAATAAAACAGTTTCTTAGAATTGAATAAATTTCTCTCTAACACCTCACCGGTTTAATTATCTGTTTGAAGTTATAGCAGCAGAGTCATGTAGAACAGGGACTCTGCCATGTACATAGGTCAGAAAGAAGATCTCGAATCTGATCAATCAAAAGCTTGAGATGCTTGTTCTTGTCTACAAGCTCCTGCAATTTGTAAGAACAATAGAATATGCTTTATATCTTGATTTTTCACTACCGTAAGATAGTAGAGAACTTATAGGCATGCACTCAAGTACGATAAAACTCTACCTTCATTTGAGGACTTCTCATTGCCACGAGGGGGAGACATAAAGCAAATGAAACACGATTTAACTAATTTTAACATAATAGGAATAAAATTAATCATAATTCAGTATGTACGACAAGCAGAGGATGTCGAAACCAGGTTTTCATATGTTATCACAAAGTCACATTGTTCAGATTTGAGGTTGTGACAAATATTGAGACTTCAGAAAGTTTGTACAATAAGACATTTTGGGGTGTCCGGAATGGAAATGTAACAAGTGGTGTACCTCAATATTGTTTTAATGAAGAAGAAATTACACAATGGATCAAGGAAGAAATCAATCATGATTCAAATGTAGGCACACACATTCTCTTCACCAACCCTCACCCACCATGCATCCCCAAAACCAACAAAAATCCAAGGAAATTCTAAGAAGTCAAAACTTGATATGTTATCAATACCTTTTTTAATGAAGAGGCCCGGTCTTCCAGCTGCTCAATTTCAGTTTGATCTGCTGCAGATAGTGAACCACTAGCAGAAGCAGCTTCCAATGCTTTTGCCTAGCTAACAAAGCCAGTAATCAGTGTGAAGTATCGTACAATAAGTCAACAATTTTCCAAAACGTGCAAGAAAATATAACTTGTTAATCATGAGACAACACGAAGGAGAGTTTGACAATTTGCAGTTAAAACGGAGCAAATACTTGCACAATTCAAAGGTAGAAGTTACTTAAAAAACACATTTAATGTGCGTTGGGACATATGTTGAGCAACAAAAAGGCAAGCAACATCAGTGATTTATTTGTTAAAACTGACAGATAGAAATAACTTACAAAATTCTTAACGCTTAAACAGATTCTCCAAATGCACAAACGTAAAGGCAATCCATACACCAACACCAAGAACTTAAGATGTGATTATAGTGCTCAGTCTTTCTTGAAAAGGATAAAGCGCAGTAGTTTATCTTGGTATAAACACTTACACCTCATGAGCGTTTAAACAGTAGAAACAAAAACAACCTGGAAAAGATAGTTGAATATCTTCCACCCACCCCCAGGCCCCAACAGCCACCCACAAACCCAGAAGGATATAAGACAAATCAGAAAAATAGTAAGCAATAACGAAGGATAATCAAACAACTGAATATTATATTCATAAGTCAAGAAAGCTTATCCCCATGTCTAGAATATCAAAATATACAATTGCCATGTACAAATGTTGCCCATATTGGTAAAGGCAAATTGTGCTAGTAGATATAACCACATGTCTTTCCCAGATCAATCACCAAAACTGTTTAACCCTTTCTTTTTTGATTAAGATCAATCATCAAACTCTTTTCACACTGGATTTACCTTTATCGCTATATAATGTTTTTTTTTGCTGCTCAAACTGGATAAGGTTTTTCTTTCCTAAAGTACTCCCAAGGAACTAAATTTCTAGAATATCTATTTTAGTTTCATTCCCAATCAAAACTACCATCTAACAGAACACCAACACCACCTATGCCTCAACCTCAAGCTAGTTGATGGCGGAGGTATACGAATCCTCCATATCCATATGGTACCACCTCATTCCAGTATTCAATAGTTTTGACCTTTGGGGACCTCTAAAACTAGAGGTTATCTACGTTGGATCCAAAAGCGTTGTGTCACGTTGAACTACCTTTGGCATTGAACCAAAGTCCCAGTCTTTTACACATTTTCTGGTTTACTTCCAGCTCTCGTTCATTCATAATTTTTTTTTGGATATACCATTCACATAATGGACCTCACTAGAAATGATTCATTCATATAGCTGAATCCAACTAGTTTATCATCGAGCCATAGTTGATTCATGATTACATCAAACTAACTTTTTCTTGGATCACTATCTTAACCATACACAATTACAAAAATAATTTTAAAAAATTTGCATTTCTATACGTAGAATTACCTTTTGAGAATTAGAAATTGCCGTAAGAACAGAACGCAAGGAAGCAATGGAGGACTTATAACGCAGACGAGATTCATCAAGAGCACCGCCACCAATATCCAAATGCTGAGCTGAAGCAGAAGAAGACGATGAAGTATCAGACGAAATGTCGCCGTTTGAATGGTGCTGATGTCCATTACTCAAAACAGTACTAGCACCAACAACTCCTCCACTCGCCGCCACCGCAGCCACAGAAGTAGCTGTATTTGGAGTAGACCAAAGTGATGGATTACAGAGTTCATCGTTCATGGCGGAGAGAATTTGATGTGCTGCTTCTATTGTATCTTCTAAATGCTTTTGCCCTTCTACAGCTAGTTCTTGTATGGTTTTAGGGCTTGTAATTGTAACTTTGTCCTCCATACCGGGAAATGTCACCGGCTAGTCAAAACCCTAGATCGGCGGCGGCGTTAGGGGTGGCGACGGGCGGTGCGAGAAGGTTTAAGGAGAATTAATTTACGCATGAAATGACGTCGTTTATGCATGGCGTGTACTTTTTGGGCCGGTAAGGAGCTATCTATTATTGGACCAAGCCCAAAATCAAGTCACTTGGGTCAAAATTCAATGGGGAAAGAAGTGCACAAATATCCGCTTTTGACGTTGCGGAAAAACTACCTAATTACACAAACATTCCTATCATATTTTTTAATTCTCTCTATAATTTGAAAAAGTTACATGTTGTCTCCTAATTAGTAATTTCGTACTAGATGTCAAGTCAGATACACCTAGATACATGTAATTTGTTACTAGATACACTTTAAAATACAAATCCATAGGAGAGAGGCGAGCGAGATAGAAGGGGAGGTGAGCGAGAGAATCTGTGTATTCTAGATACATGCGTATCACACTAGATACATGTATATGTGATACCACACACATTATGAAATGTTCAGACATACCACATACATGCGTGTATCCGAAGTTCGAATTCTGATAAGATTTGTAATATTGAGAAATTGCGTGAAAGAAAATAATTTTCTTAGTGGAATTTGTGTTATTTTCCCTTTAACTAATGTCCATCTTTTTTTATTTCATAAGATCACCCAATTTTGAAATGTTCAGACATGCATGTCTAAGGTTAAAAAGTCGCGTATGAAGTGCATGTAAAATTGTCTTAAATCAATAGTAAATATGTTTTTAAAATTTTAACACCTAAATCTCCTCTGAATAAGCTCAAATTTGAAACATAAGTTTCATGTATCATAAAAAAATAATTCCCAATCAACAATTTGTCAAAACAATAGCAAATCTAACAAACTAAGAACACTTTTTACTCTTTTTTTTCATGTATGTTTACGCTTAGTCATATATGACTAAAATAAATTTAAGACTCGTGTATCTAAGTGCAGAAATAAGAAAAATGAAAAAAATGTATTTTTACTTGAAAGTTCCGTAATACTAGATATTCGTAAAAAAGAAAAAAAAATTATAACAAGTGTTATTACTTAAACAGGACATAAAAAATAGAATACCTCATGAAATTTTTACAAATTCAAGGATTAATTGCTGAGAAAATTGATAAAAGTTTGTTTATTAACTATGCTCGAATTTAAATTCTTCATAATTTGATTTAAATGTTTGTTATGTCATTTTAAGAGAAAAAGACTAAAAACAATCCTTTGTCTATTATTTTATACTTAAAATTATCATTTTTTTTACAAGGAGCACTAAACATCAATCGAGCTTCTCATGTCAACATTGTTAAATCTAAATCAATACTAGTCTCTCCACAAGTCCGGTGCCTTTATCTCGACAAGCATGTGTCGTTTATCGGTGATTCTTTGAAGAATCGATCTCTGAGAAATATTAGAGTGGCGGAAGAAGAAGCAATTTTCATTTTTCAGTGACAGAGTTTTTCGTTTGCCTCTAGCTTTAGAGAACATCGAGATTTCTTGTTGCTTAGAATTTTGGTGAAGGTCGAAGATGCGGTAGTCATGGTATCCTCGTCGTCAAATCTGCAGAAGCCTTCAAAGAAAAAGAAAAGGAGGAATGGAAAAGAAAGAGAAAAAGAGAAGATGAAAATATAAAACGAAAAAAGTAGAATATAAAAAAATAATTAATTGGATAGTATTACGTGGCAGGCGAGTGCTGATTACTACCTAATACAAATCTGGGCGTGAGTTTGTAGGGGGCTAGATATTTCACTTTTAAAAGGTTCAGAGGGGTGATAGGACCCCCGTGAAGAATAAATGTGTAGTTAGGAATTTGGTAATAGCTTGGGGGGCTTTTGGCCATTTTCTCTAAGTATGAATAAAAATATAATTGTCTTTTGAAACTTTTTTCACATCATTTCCACTATATTTGTGGAGAATGTTTTATAAATAAATACTTTTTTTAATAAAAATTCTGTAATACATATTATTTTTAATACATTAAATCAAATAATGCATACGAAATAATATCAACATTATTAATGTTCACAATGAGGAAACTTCCTTTCCTTCAAAGTAACTACTACAACCTTGTCTATGCTCTTTTTTTTTCTTTTTTTGAGTGAGGAGAACCAATCAAATATCCTAAAAGATATGCTTGCAAGTTACACCTATATATGTCATGCATATAAAGTAAAAAATAAATTTTGATGGGAAGGAATTGCTCAAATAACAAGCTCCCACTACTTTTAATGAATGTGAATTTGAGTTATCAAGAAGCAAAAAAAGATATGAGATCCCAAGAAGAATTAAAAAGAAAAGAAGAAATCTTAAAAATCTTTCCTTTGAGATTTTGAGAGAAACAAATCAAAGATTCCTTTTTAACAACGCGCCATAGGTTCTAACAAAAAAAAAAGTCATTTGGTACAATGTTGATCTTATTATTGCATTTTACTAATAGAAATTAAAATATTAGATGTATAATAATTAATAGACATAAAGAAAACAAGCTCCCACTACTTTTAATGAATGTGAATTTGAGTTATCAAGAAGCAAAAAAAGATATGAGATTCCAAGAAGAATTAAAAAGAAAAGAAGAATTCTTAAAAATCTTTCCTTTGAGATTTTGAGAGAAACAAATCAAAGATTCCTTTTTAACAACGCGCCATAGATTCTAACAAAAAAAAATGCCAGTACAATGTTGATCTTAATGTTGCATTTTACTAATAGAAATTAAAATATTAGATATATAATAATTAATAGACATAAAGAAAATCATGTCATAATTTTTTACCAATTCTTATTATCACAATAACATGTTCTCCTCATTATCAAGACAAAATATGCAAATGACATGTAATTTCTTTATTATTGTATGGATGTTAACAAAGACAAAACAGCATGTAGTAGCCGGTAGTCTTTTGTTTGAAAATACTACTTTATTACAGTCTTCCTTCTCCCGGATTTTACTCTAATAATACAGAAGTTTGATGTGAAGTGTGAGCAAAAAATTGTTGAAACTTAGCTACCTTGAAACTTAAACTTTCCCTTGTCTCCAACAACCATTCTTGAATCTACCTGTTTTTTTACCCTTTTCAAATAGACAAACATACACAGAGAGAGAAAGAGAGAGATTTTGTAGCATTATGCAAGTTGAAAGAATAATTAATGGTCTTGGGAGGCATATTTTTGGGAATTTAGCTTTCAGATCAGATAAAGTTTGAATCTTTATTATTTTTTTGTAAGACAAAGTTTACTTCATTGCTATTTGAGGAATAGTTCAAGTTTAGGAAGAAATCTCTAAAATCCCATGGGAGAAACAAGTTCAAGAGATCCCTATTTGCTTGGAAGTTGACTTTTCCATACTTTTTTTGTGCAAGAATCTTGAAAAGGCCTAATCTTGAAGTGGGGTTTTACAGATTGGGATCCCCATTTGCTTGGAAGTTGACTTTTCCAAGACATTGAGGTAGTAGAATATTGAAAAGGCTCAATCTTGAACTGGGGTTTTACAGATTGGGATCTCCATTTGCTTGGAGGTTGACTTTTCCAGGACATTTTTTGTACCAGGATCTTGAAAAAGGCCTAATCTTGAAGTGGGGTTTTCTTGTTCTTTTGGGATCCCATTTTGTAGACTTGGGGAGTTATGGGGGAAGAAGAGAAACTTCAAATTATTCACAGTGAGGGGGAAGAAGCCAAACTTCAAATGATTCACAGTGAGGAGGAGGAAGTGCAAGAAAGTGAGCATAATAATGGGATCTTTAGTTCTATTTGTGCTCCAGTCAACTGGTTCAAAATGCTTGCTATGGAATTGCACTGGAATTTTGTATTTAGTGTGGTGATTGTATATGGAGTAAGCCAAGGACTTGGTGGAGCTTTTTCCAGAATAAGCACAGAGTACTATATGAAGGATGTACAAAAAGTGCAACCTTCTGAATCTCAGGTTTATTCAGGGATAACTTCAATCCCCTGGATGGTCAAGCCTGTTTGGGGTCTTCTCACTGATGCTGTTCCCATTTTGGGGTATCGTCGCAGACCTTATTTCTTGTTTGCGGGTAAAATATGCAATGCCATTTAGCTTTTATTTAGTTTTACTGCTGATTTTAGACTCTTGATTTATCTGTTAGTTTAGCTGTAGTTAATGTTATTTCAAGGCTGATAGCTAGTTGAAATCCGTCCACATAATATTGTATTACTTGCTAAATCTGGAAAATCCCATGTTATAAGTGGACTTATTAATAAGAAAAAAGAGAACTTTTAGTGGAGTTAGGTACATAAGTAGCAGGAAACCTTGGTAAAAGGATAAGGTCCCGATGTTATATCTTTTCCAGAACTTTAGCTAAAACTCCTATGGCTCTCAGGCTCAACTGTCATTGAAGTCATAGAATATGCTACTGGCACATATTTCTCTCCATTTTAAGAAAGCTTTTATCAGTATGTTGAAAGTAGTTTCTTCTGGTAGCATGTTCAGCATGTAGCTTCAGTTGAGTCGCCTGTCGATTACAAACAACTCAAACTTAGCTTGTAATTCGAGTTGAGCTTTTGAAGTACATTGCTGTTCTCAAATGGCGAGTATAAGAGTTTTAAGAATGCTGCCTGTGAGAATTGCAATTATTGGTGCATCATAATATTTAAATCATCTATAAATTCTTTGATGGAGAAGGAATCAAATGTGACTACAAACAAGTTAAGAGCAAACCTGAGATTGCAATTACCTACTCGGGAATTTTCAAAAAAAGTAAACAAAAATATAGTACTAGTTAAGGTGTTGAATACACTTATCCCTCATAGGCAATGTAAGGTTTTCACAAGCAAGTTTATAGTGCCTGGGGCCATTGTCTTAAGGTTTCCGGTAGGCTGCTCAAATTCTTTCATACGATATCAAAGCCAAACCTATTCCAAATTTTTGGTTTATTTCACACATTTGTTTGTATAAGGGTTTCCAAAGGGGTTTATAATGTCTCGAGCTACTCCACCCATTGCCTTAAGTTTCTGAGATGGACGCTTAGATTCTTTCACCGAGTGTGTAGTGCTTCATGAAAAAGATTTGTGTTGACTGTTGAGTAGGGTAGGTAAGAATATTACTCAGTAATCAATATGGTCTTGAGCCAATTTAGTTGGACACAAATAGATTTTGTATAGGTTCAATCATAGTTCCTTCTTTTCCTCTTATCTATTTCAATCAGCTCAAATATGCATAACATGTTCATTTTGACATGTCATACGGAGCAGGTTCCATGAATATTTCCTTATTTAGGTAATCTTTGGATTCTTCTGTGATAACAGTGGTGTTAGACTATTCTATAGGGTAACTGCTACTTTCTACTAGTAAGGTACCGAGTAACTTTGTTCACAAAGGCTTAGGTATATGAGAAAGAAATCACGAAGTGATTTGGTCTCTGCTATGAATTATGATTTGGGTAACCTTTGGATTTCAAACAAACAAAACTTTGATGGTTGTCATGCATAAATTAAGAACATCTCTCAAGTTCCTAACAGTAGTAGTTATTCAATCATAAATATTGAAAGCTACAGCCTACAACAGGAAGTTGAAGCTTGCGAGTTTATTATTTAGTATGAATGAAATATGGATATCATTTCTTTTACTCTTGTTTTGGTGCAGGCTGTCTATTGTAAATGTCGTGCTTGGCATTTTTTTTTGACTATAAAAAGATGTCGTGTTTGACATGCTTTTTCTCCTGAACAACTTGCAAAATTATGTAGGACGTTCTTAGTGCTTTTGTTCGTCAATAATTTTAACAGTATCAAAAAAAGATGTATATCATCAGGTAAGGAAATTCCTGGAATCAAAGATTTGTTACTAGAGAATTACTATTTAGTGTCAAGCAATTGCTTACTGTAATGCTGAGATGATATTAAGAAAATTAGTAATCATATTCCAAGGATTAATAATATTTGTTATTAAGACGAGAATATATATAATGGATACACAAACGATCGATAATCATTGCTTTCATGTATTCTCAAACTTGTAGTCTTGGTTTCTCTTATTCTTCACAGAGTATATAGTTAAGGGAAAGAAAAGACTAATTTTAGTGTTATTTTACTGTGATAGTCAATGTTTGTGCTGGTCTACCCGGTTTCCATTCTAAACAGGTCAATCTTCATTTTGCATACCTTGTCTCAACTCTTGAATCTCGACTTGACCCGTGCTCATTCCAAGATGTTTCAATTCTTGGTAGACCGACATTCATTGATCTACCATTCTAATACTCAGTAGACCAAACAACAACGTTCAGCGCATAGGTTGTTTAGTCTAGCTGAGAAGAGTACAATGTTCAAAGCTGCACCACCATGTATAATACATGATGTATTGCTAATTCTTTTCAATACTCTGTTTGATTTCCAAGCCAATTTCATATAGTCCAATCTCTGTGCTTGGTACTCAACCAGTGATATGATAGGGTGGACATCAATGATCAAATATACATATCTTTGTCTGTTATTCCTAAAACTTCAACAATAGCACTAGAGAAATTGGTGAACTCTTCACTTTATTTTTAATTTTTAATGACATGGCTTGATTCCCTAGAGCTTTGGTTTATGGGTCAAGATTTTGACGATCATATTAGCAAATAGACATCTCTCTGAAATGAAGACAAGTGGAAGAAGATTGACATGGTTTGTCTTGGCTATTGATGGATCGAATGGTTCTTGCTATCTTTCGTCCATACTAAACCTTTGATGAGCTATGGACCAAGGTGACGTGTTATACTCCAAGATATTTAAAGGTGTTATTAAGGACATTGTGAAGCTACATCAAGGTGATTCTGATATGTAGAGGTCAGAGAGATAATCCATTTTTGGTCTATTTTTCTTCCCGTCATTTTTGCCACACTTCAAGGTTCACTGTCCTATCCGCCGAGTAGGTCTTCTTTTGTTCTTACTGCAAGCTGGCAAAACCTATAGGTTATACACAACTATGGTGCCTGGCGGAGTAATATCAGTTGCAGTACTGTTTACCCCAAGATTAGTGACTTGTCAGGATAGCTTGAAGCGGGTTCAAAAGATCAACTGTATGCAATTTTACTGTCTATTACCAAGATGGATTTCCACAATGAGAGGTTAAGCAAAAATGAGTTGATGTTTAGGAAGACCAAGATACACAAAGGATTAGTACTGAGATTATGTAAATTATCCAAGAGGATATTTCCTTACCTAAAGGAATTCGAATTGGGGCTTTACGTTCGTAGAAATGATCAAGAAGTACTCCCCATAATTCTGATCCAGAGTATGTTCCTATCCACTGAGTAAATAAATAACTATCAAGAACGAAGTAATCTTTTACTTTGGTTAAAGGACCTTTTTCTGAGAAAGGAGAATAGGAATGAAATAAAATAAATCGCATATAGTGGTCAGTTGGGCTCAATTTCCACCCTAATGGCAATCAAAAGATTGTAGGAACAAAAGGTATTGGAACTTCGGCAACTATGGGATTCAAAGGAATGAGGTCTTCACATAATGTAGGTTTTGAAGGTAATTATGCATTACAAGGGAGAATGTGTTCCTTTGACAGTCAAGAAACCCTTTCCATCTAGTGCGACATTTGAAGTTTGTTACACATTCTAGTCCAAGGGAAAGGTCGATTTCATCACCCAAGGATAAGTATATTTGTGGCAAGGTTGGAGCATATCAATGGGAGTATAACTATGTTGTATGTGTATAATTTCGTATGAACTGAATATATGTATATGATCACGACTAAGAAATTCCATGGACAGGGGATTTGTAGGCATATTAATTAGTGTAACATAAATTGGACAACTTAATGAATTAGATATGGTACCCATAGTCAGTACAACAATATATCCGGTGTAATCCCACAAGTTGGGTTTGGGGAGGGTGGTATGTATGTAACCTTATCCCTACCTTCTGAAAGTAGAGAGACTGGTTCCGATAGACCCTTAGCTCAAGTAAATCATATAAAAAAACAAGTATGTAAAGGAAATACAAAAGCGAATAAACCATGCTGAAAACAATGAAGAAGAGAAAAATAGCAATGACAAAATAATACGATAACTGAAGCAAAGAAACAACACGTAATACTACGATCAAAAAATAAGATAGTAGGAGAGTAATAATTAGTAGACTTAGGAATTTTCTTATAATATGATAACGTGTTGTAATATACTTAGAGGGTGATAGATATTGCTCTGATACATTTTCAAATAATTGGTATCTTTCCCAGCCTTCTAAGCTGTAGTTAGTGCAGGTGAGATGAATGACCCTTGATGCATTTATAGGAAACTCTTAGGTTTAAGACTATAGCACTTTGAATATCATGCTTCTCATGTTCTTTAACATTTGGCCAGAAAGGTGGCTAAAAATTTATACTTCAAACTTCTGATTATACATTCTTACCCCCCCGAAGGAACTGAAATATTAAGATGATCTTAGAAGTCCTCATCTATGTCTGAAATGATTTTGGATTTAAATCTATTCTAGCTCCATCTAAATGACTCCATTCCATTCTATTAAAACGAGACTTCCTTCTTGCTTTGTTACAGTTTGTTTTGAGACACTCAGCCCTTACATCACTAAAATTGGAAATATATCTTTGGTCATAGAAAATGTTAACAACCTTGATTAATGTAGACACCAGTAATATTGTCTTTGAAGGAGGGATCATGTAGTGATCAAATATATCTTGTTCACTAAGTTTTATGATACTAGCTAAGGAGTCATTAGCTAATGCTGATGGAAGAAATTAATTCCCCTTTTCGAATTTTCTGAATGCAACTGATAAAATTTTCTTCTGCATTTGATGAAACTTTTGCCATTTACCTGCACCCCAAGGGAATATTGGTTGTATCTTATGAAATTTTCAAGTGTCTCGTGCTAGTTTTTCTTGGCATCCTTAGCATAACTTGGTTAGTGAATCAAAATGCTGACAAAAGTTAATTCTATGAAAAAGTTAACTGAATATCGTCTCTGTCGCTAATACAAATGGCTGGTTGAGAGGTTTTGATGTGGCCAGCGATGAAAGGGAAAGTTTAGAGGTGACTCATTTGCAATATGCAGATGACACACTCATCTTTTGTGGGGCAGAAGAAGAACAACTCAGATATCTGAGAGTAATATTGGTCCTGTTTGAAGGAATCTCTGGGTTGCATATTAATTGGAGAAAGAGTTTTCTTTATCCCATTAATGAAGTAAATAACATGGAGGCACTGAACATAATCCTAGGTTAACAAGTTGGGGCTCTCCCAACTACATACCTTGGGATGCCTTTCGGTGCTCTATCAATGTCTAAAGAGATCTGGAGCAGTGTAATAGAAAAGTGTGAGAAGAAACTGGCTAGATGGAAGGGGCAATACTTGTCTCTTGGGGGAAGAGTAACTCTAATTAACTCAGTCCTAGATTCGATGCCTACTTACATGATGTCATTATTTCCCATTCCAGTAGGGGTCACAGACAGATTGGACAGGATCAGAAGGAAGTTCCTATGGCAGGGAAACAAGGACAGGAAAGGTTACAATCTGGTAAAGTGGAATGATCTGATAATAGAAAAAAGATATGGGGGTTTGGGTATTAAAAATCTGCAGAACCATAGCAAGGCCCTCAGAATGAAATGGTTGTGGAAATATGCTAATGACAAACATCCGTTATGGAGAAAAGTCATTAAAGCCAAGTATGAGGAAGAAAATTGGTGGATGACAAAGGAAGTAATTTCCCCCTATGGTGTGAATTTGTGGAGATCTATAAGGGCCTTGTGGGATGATTTCAAGATCAAAACCAAGGTTAAGGTTAGGAATGGGGAAAAGACAAGCTTCTGGGGAGATGACGGGCATGAGATGGGGATTCTGAGGAATATCTATCCTGATATCCACAACTTAATGTTAAATCAGCAAAGAACAATTGCAGAAATGTGGACACCTGATGGGTGGGAAATCAGTTTCAGAAGACAAGTAAATGACTGGGAAATCACAAGAGTTGCAGATTTCCTCAACACTATTGGCCAGTTTAAAGGAACACAAGAACGAGAAGATGAGCTTTGGTGGCAGGGCAGTGACAGAGGAACCTTCAGGGTTGGCAAAGCATATAGATGGTTGAATAATCACAATCAACAGAATGTCAACTGGCCCTGGAAAACTATTTGGAAAGTGAATATACCCTACAAGGTATTGTAACGAACCGAATTTTCAACACAAATACTCGAGTATCATATAATCAATGATAGCCAAATTACAATGAAAATACTGAAATATAACAAGTAACTAAGATGGAGATAAGAATGGAGGTGAGAAGCTTAGATTCTAGAAGAAGAGGGAAGGAACATTCATTTTCTTCATAATACGCATAAACCTTTCTTTCAAACTCATTCTCCCTTTTAACCAAATGCTAATTGGGCCTGGATCCCAAATAAAATGCTCCAACATTTTACTTAGCCCAATCTCATTCACCACTTCTAACCCATAGGCCTTTATAGAGCTAGCTTGGTTCACAACAATCATGTTTTATTTGGCTCCTATCTAAGGAAGCTGTCCTTACACAAGACAATCTGATGAAAAAGGGGATAATTTTATGTCCAAGATGTGTTTTTTGCGGAGAACAAGCAGAAACTGCTCGACATCTGTTCCTTCACTGCAAGACCACAGGTCAGCTTTGGAGGCTATTTATAAACCTTAAAGGTTTCTCTTGGTCTATGCCAGGAAAGGTTACAGAGGCCCTTCAAAGTTGGGAAGAAGCTGGGGTTCATGCAAGAAGCAGAAGTAGGTGGAGAATCATACCAGCCAGCATATGGTGGACAATCTGGAAGGAGAGAAATGCTAGGTGTTTTGGGAACATAGAAAATAGTATAGAACAGATGAAATTGAATTGTATCTTGATTCTATGTTTTTGGTGTAATCAGATTCGGTCTAATGATCTTGTATCTATTATTGATGTGTTAGATTCATAATAGACATGGGATCATAGGATCTGGATTTACTTGTAAATATGGCCCTAGTACAGCCCATGTACTTTTCTGTTTCTATGAACAGACACAAAGTTACCAGTTTCAATAAAATATCGTCTCTGTCGATTATTTCTTTGGCATATTTGCAATTTTTTTTATTCTTTATATGAAAGCATGACATTAATGATTCCAGGTTCTCTCGGAGTTGTCTCCATGCTGTTCTTATCGTTGCACAAGAACTTGCATATTGTGCTTGCATTGCTCTCCTTGACAGCAGGAAGTGCTGCGGTTGCTATAGCTGACGTGACTGTTGATGCATGTGTGGCACAAAACAGTGGTTCTCATCCTTCCCTTGCAGCTGATATGCAAAGCTTATGTGCCTTGAGTTCCTCAATTGGGGCACTAGTGGGATTTTCTCTAAGTGGTATATTAGTTCACTTACTTGGCCCTATGGTTAGCTTTCTATCCATAATTTAAACAACTTTTTATATATACATTATGGGAAGTCTAGTGAATCTCTATATATAGTAGATTACTTCTGAATCCTTTTCTTTGAAAAAGGGGGTATATGGCTTATTGTCCATACCAGCCGGGCTTGTTATTTTGGTTGGAGTTTTGCTCAAGGAATCTCCGACACACAACTTTGCTTATCAACAGGTACTTACATCTCATCTCACTACTATTTGTGAACAATTCAGTCTCTAAAATCATAATCTGTCCTCAGGTAAATCAGAACTTAACTGATGCTGCCAAGGCTATGTGGAATACTTTGAAATGCCCAGAAGTTTGGCGACCATGTCTTTATATGTACTTATCCTTTGCGGTGAGTGTAGATATCCAGGAAGGAATGTTCTACTGGGCAACAGATGCAAAGGGAGGACCACATTTTTCAAAGGTGAATAACTGTTAGACATGTCACATTCCTATTATGCAAGTACATTTTAGAATCATAAATTCATTTAACTTACTGTTAACTAAAGGAATCTAATAACACATTTCCAAAATATCCAACTTGCAAGGCTTTAATTAGAGAGAGGAAACATCACACAAGAGAGGTTCTGCATAATTGAGAGTATCCCCCTCTAACTAACAACACGAGGACAAAAACAAATAAGGGAACTCAGTGACCCGAGTTAACCTTCTTAGATGCTAAGCCAAATGTTGCTTACCTTATCAACTATACATACAGTAGGCCTCTCCTATCTTTTCATTTGGCATCTTGGTTTGACTTCTCGTTAATATTGTAACTGCATCAGAAAAACCTATTATCAAATTAAAATTAGTTCTTTGTACTCTTTTGGGGATAACAAAAATTGATTTACCTGATTGAATGCACTTTTCTTTCTTCCTATTTCATGTAACTTCTCTTATCAGAATGAAAGAAGCCCACATGAGATATTCTATCAAGGCACAATACATAAACAAACAAACACTCAAACTTGGTCTCAACTGGCAACTCAATACTCCAACTTAGAGAGTGCACATCTAGACACCTCAACTTGGTTTCAATTAACAACTAAATACTCCAACTCGTCCCCACTGTCTTGTGGACACCCGATGCTGACATGACACATAAACTTTGGAGGTGTCAGATGATCATTTTGTAAGTTGGAGTGTTCAGCTGACTAAGTGAAACGGGTTGAGGTGTCTAGATGTGCATACTCAAAGTTAGAGTATGTATTTACTTGCCGGTTGAGGACAAGTGTGAGTGTATGCTTATGTATTATGCGTTCTATTAAACATGCATACTTTTTTGGTATTATTGGTAAAGGAACTAACAATGGAAATGTGAAATTCTGTAAATGTTTTATTCCTGCAGGAGTACATCGGATACATATCAGCAGTAGCCTCCATTGGATCACTATTAGGGGCTATACTGTACCAATATGGATTGAAAGACCATTCTTTTCGAGACCTGCTCTTTTGGACTCAGTTATTGTTTGGTCTGTCAGGAATGCTAGATTTGGTGCTAGTGTTGCGTTTAAATTTGAAAATTGGCATACCTGATTATTTCTTCATGGTGATGGATGCAAGTGTAACTCAAATGGTTGGACGGCTAAAGTGGATGCCACTTCTTGTTCTAAGTTCCAAGCTCTGTCCTCCTGGCATTGAAGGCACATTTTTCGCCTTGCTCATGTCAATTGACAATACCGGACTTCTGACATCAACATGGTTTGGCGGATTGTTGCTTCATGTCTTCAAAATTACAAGGACAAAGTTTCATAATCTCTGGCTAGCCATTTTGATAAGGAACATTTTGAGAATCACTCCACTTTTTATACTATTTTTGATTCCCAGAAGTGATCCTAACTCCTCTATCCCTCCTGATGAGATGTCAGATTCAAAAGAAACCACTGAAACCTCAGCAACTCAGAATGAAAATATCGAACTTGTCGCTCTGGTTCACAACATGGATACTAGATAGCGGATTATACACGTTTTTGAGCTTAACTATTTCCATAACCATACTTATAGAAGTGATTACCGGGTATGAGTTTTAGACACCACCCATTATTATTATTTTGGCTTAGTTTAGATAGTAAAAGTCATTGGATAGAAGATTCATTTTTCTCTGTATTTTTACGAGTTTTTGTCACATTGACAGCAAACATGTGAAAACAGAAATTACACTGTCTGTTAAACTTGCAAGACACTTGTTTCTTGTGGATTATATAAGTATAATGTGATCCACACATTCAGCTTGATGGTCTTTTACCATTTCATGCTCAATGTTCTATTAAGTATTGGATGTAATTCTCATCATATATGTAAATTCTTCTTTACAGCTTGAAACTTCAGAAATGGATTGTGTAATATGAAACCTCAAACTTGCTCTACTTTCTTATCAATTTTCTTCTCTTGCTACTCTACTTCTTTTAGGTCCTGAAGATGAATGCCTTTGGCATAATACATAAACATACACTCAATTTTGGCCTCAGATAACAAGTAAGCTCTCCAACTTTTAGTATGCACATCTAGACAACTCAACTCGTCTCTACTGTGACAATTGAACACTCCAACTTACATAATGATCAACTAGATACCTCCACAATCTATGTGCCATGTCAGTGTCGGGTGTCTACGAGATACTGTGAGGACGAGTTAGAGTGTCTAGTTGTCAGTTGAGACCAAATTGAGGTGTCTAGATGTGCACTCTCAAAGTTGGAGTGCTTATTTGCCAGCTAAAGCCAAGTTTGAGTGTTTGTTTATGTATTACCAAGAACTCCCCGTAGTGTGTTTGAAACATAGGGGATAGGAAAGGAAAAGAAGAGGAAAGAATGACGCTACACTTTCCCTTCTGTTGGTTAAGAGAGAAAATAAAGTTTTTAATTGAGGTCATCTTTTCTTGATTTTACTTTCTTGTGCTTTTCTTTCCTCAGGTTCCAGAAAAGTGTAGTTAGAAATGGACATAAAACAGCTTTTCCTCTGTGAACCTCACCTTCCTTTTGGCCTTTTTAACATGATCATCATTATTCTAAAGATATGTTCCCTCTTATCTAAGACACAATTGCTTTCTTTTAATATATTTACAACTTTCTTGTTTCATTAACAAACTCCTCAAATAAAGATATCCAACTTTAACTTTATCCTAGTCACCCATATATCATTTCTTTAAAAAGGGGAACTTCATGAAGTTCTTTATAAGCATTGTATTACCATTTCTTATTTGCTTCAATTAGCTATCTTTACTTTCTATCCATGACTAATAAATTATTGCTAGTCCTAGCATGTCTAACTACATTAATTTGTTCTACAATGTGTTTGAGTAAGGGAGGAGAAAGTTATGTTCGCGATGCATGTAGTGTGACTCGATACCAGGACCTCTGCCTCCACTCGCTAGCATCATTCTCGAGGACTGCCAAGGACAACCCTAGCAAGTGGGCCCGGGCCGGGGTCTCGGTGACAATAAGCCAAGCCAAGGGTGTCACTCAATCCTTGTTGAAATTGAGGAAACACAATTTCTTGAAAGGGAAAGGTAGAGTTGCTATTTTAGATTGTGTTGATTGTTTGCAAGATGCACTTGACAATCTACACAACTCATTAAGGGTGCTAAGAAAACTTAGTAGCCAAACTTTTAATGACCAAATGGGGGATGTGACCACTTGGCTAAGTGCTGCTCTAACTGATGAAGACACTTGCTTAGATGGACTTGAAGACAAAAAGAGAAAACAGGTTAAGTTACTCTTGAATAAAGTCACAAATGTGAGTTACATGACTAGTAATGCACTTGCTTTAGTCAACAAGCTTGCAACAACAGGACCGCAATGCTTAGAAAATTCATAGTAGAAGAACTTATAGACTTTTCTTTATATGAATTTATTAGTACCTGCTTTGAAATGCTTTTTTTTTAATGTCAAGTTACGGCGAGCATCTATCGGAAAAAACCTTTCTATCTCTATGAAGTAGGGGGTTAAGTCTATGTACATTCTATGCTCTCCAGACCCCACTTATGGGATTACACTGGGTATGTCGTTGTTGTTGGTAACCGGTTCCTATTAAAGGTTAAGAGTATATAATGTAAAAAAAGAACTTTATATTTTCAGTGTAAGATTTTCTTTTTTTCCAAAAAAAATAGATTAGTTTCTTAGCATGTGCATTACATGTGTATATCGAGTCATGTAATTCAAGGTTTTGTGAAATATTAGAATAAATAAACAGGGATCTATGAACGATAATGTGGATCGTCATATGGTGATTTAATTGCTTTGTCAAGGTCAAAATACGTACACACGGTTTTACCAAATTCTATTTCAGTCGTCATTTTGATTGAACTTGAGATGGTTTGGCAGGTCAATAATAATAAAATATAGGTTATATACGAATATTATGATTAATATTCTTGTTTGAAATAGACAAAAAATTTTGAAAAGTTTCACATCTTATTTTGGTAGTAGATATTATTATTGTTTTAGTTAGTATATTGCAATAATAATTTTAATAAGTAACCAATAGAAGCATTACTAATAGAATAATCCCAAGTACATGTTGGAAGAGTACAAAACATATTTACATTGATCACAATATTATTATGCAAGGATAAGAATAATAATTTTACTTTCCTCTTTAGTGGGCCTGATGCAATGCAAGACTAGTCAAGTCAGTGGGGTTTTAGATACAAGATGCATAAAGATTACAATAATATAACATACCCATTGCAATCCCGAAAGTAGAAGCTAAAAAGGGTAATGTGTACGCAAATCTTGTCCCTACCATATGAAGGTAGAGGCTGTTTCGGATAGAACTTCACCATAAGATGCATAAAGATTTTTAGAAACAACAACAAATTAGGCCTCAACAACACCTATCCAACAATATTGTGTCAAGTCCAAGACTTTTTCATGCCCATATATTTGTTCAAGTAAATGTACTGACAAGAAATGAGACTCAGTATCATAGATAAACTTGTACATCCACTATAAGTAGCTGAGAGATAAAATCACTAGCAAGTTTAAAGTGCTTGTACAATTTACAGAACTATGCAAAGTTTTACATCCATGATTCAAATTGCAATGCCAGTATAGGTTCAGTTCCGATAACAGTTGGTTTCCCACTTGATGCTCTGTAGATAGGATTTGGATTTCAGGGAAAATAAGCATATCATACATAGATTTTTACGCCAGACTGCAATCCGCCGATTCACAGCTCTTTTGTTCATAAAGTCAACATGAAATTAACTGAATATGGTATATAGAAACTAGCCTTTAAGATATATTATCTCTGTGATGCCAGCTTTTTCAGGTGTTGCAATGTTTTCTGTTTTATCCACTGTCGGTCATAGGGCAGGTAAGCCTGGATTGAGTGATCATACCTGCAGCAAGTCAACAAAGAATGCTGGAATTAGTAAACATTACAAAAGGATGTGAGTGCTAAGAATATGAGCAATATGTTCTATCTGGAATGAAGGACGAGGGGCCAATTGTTTGATGTGCACGTAGCAGTTCATCCTGTTCATGAACTGAAAGTACAGAAACCCGAGAGGTCAAATTGAAATGTGTGTAAGATGTATGTGTGTGTTTCAAAATCAATGAGATGAACTGAAAATTTTGGTGTGAAAAAGCAGTAGCATTTAAAGACCTGCTCATGGGGAGCCATATTTACATGTTCATATATGCTTTTCTGTGTCAATAACGAAATGTGCAATACTTGCATATTTCTCTGGTTTGGGATTCTATTCAAGGGAAGCATAGGTGGAATCTGTGTGTGTGAAAGAAAGAGAGAGAGAGAGAGAGAGCAGGAGGGAGGGAGGAAGAGGTACACTAATGCACTCATATCAGCAAGGCCATCTATGAAATTGTAAAGATCTGAGATGTCGTAAGTGATTTCTCTGATGGCTGGGTTCAATTCCTTGAGTTTCCTCTCATACAAAGCACAAATTCCTGCAGGAAAAAAGGATCTTAGAAAATAGCTAAACATAAGAGAACATTGAAAAGCTTAAATTATATCCACATGATAAATAATTTATACAAAAAATGAGAATGACTTCAGCCCATGATATATTCTTCCTCCATCTACAACAACAACAACATACCCAGTGTAATCCCACAAGTGCGGTTTGGGGAGGGTAGAGTGCACACAGACCTTACCCCTTAAAAACATTTCACAGTAGTTTGAAAATAGGAATATAGAAATGAAAGCAGCAACAACGACGAAATAATGTGAAATGGAAATCAGTACACAACATTCAGAAGAAAGAGTAGTAACAACATCACAATAACCTAAGCACAACCAAACACATGTGATAACCGAAATCGAAGAATAAGAAACTACAAGAATATTGATAATACTACTGGTAAGAAAGTAGGTATAGGTACGGCCAAAAGTCTATCCTGCGGAAAAGCGAGAACGCTCAACTACCAACTAACATTCTATTCTAATCCGTGCCCTCCAAAGCCCCTCCCTATATAAGGTCATGTCCTCAGTCCTCAGTAAGCTCAAGATGCGACATGTCATGCCTAATCACCTCCCTCCAATACTTCTTCGGCCTATCTCTACCTCACGCCCCTCTAATATTCCACCACCACCCCTCGCCTTCTAATTAAAAATTAAATTGAATAGACGATGAGAATAAATTGACAAATATGCAAGTAACACATTACTAACAAAATCTCTCCCATCATATAATACCATATAAGCATCCAGTCCAGGTAAGCTTTCTTTAAAATGTATTTCTCTCATTTGTCCTAGAGAATAGAAATGCTTATGATTGACTTCGCTCTACAATTGTTCTAGTTTGTTTTTAAAGTTTGAATCTGCTTATGATTTCTGATCTGAATATGGTTCATTTCCTCTATTCATCCAGGTCTTTTCTTTGAAAATAGGGGTTCAAATGATTGCATACTAACACTTTATGCCCAATCCAGTTGAAGACTCAAGGAAAAGGAAGGTCATGCAACCTAGATCTGTTGTTTGGGGAACATTTTGAGAGGCACACTAATTCTAATGGAGCTGTTTATTGTTAGAGCAAAATGTGGTATTGTGAAAAAAATTATCCACCTGCTACAAAAAGGTAACAGTACGTCATCAACGGTGTTATCAAATGCGCGCTTAAACCTTGAAGCGAGGCTCAAAACGTGTTGAGTGTTTCGTGTTGCTTAATGTGGGCTTCATTGTCGTCATCAAGGCTCTAGGACATACTTTTCCTTGGAATGAGCATTTCCTGAAGAGGCGACGCTAAACAATTGATACTTCACTTTATCATAAAAACAATCAATTTCTTTGTCCATATATTTGTTATTCAAGCTTATAATTATTAGTCTTGGATTAAACATATATATATATATATATATATATATATACCCGTTCGGGGTGGCCCAATGGTTTGGGCTTGGGACTTTCATGTTGGAGGTCTGAAGTTCGAAATCCCTTGCCAGCGAAAGCAAGGGCTTTGCCTTCTGGGTCGAGCTCATCGCACCAGGCTTGCCTAGTGCGAGTTACCTCTCCTGTGTGGTTTGCGAGCTATTACATATAAGCGGAGGTTTTACCCTGTGCGCACCCAAAGGGTAGCGGCTGCGGGTTTCCCTTGTCATTAAAAAAAATAAATATATATATATATGTTTTCTCCATTTGAGCCTTTTCTCAGTAAGGCCCACACTTTATATGCACTAAAAGCCCGACGAACCTTAAAGCTTTTTTGCACTTTTGATAACGCTGGTCATCAATGAATAATTATATGAATCAGTATCTTAAATTTCCACATATTAAACTAGTCAAACACAAATAAGCTTTCAACTAACTTTAAGTGGTCCAAAGGAAGGGGTGATTAACCTTAAGAAATTTGACCAAGCACAAATAGAAAGGCTTTAGCTCAATTTATAATTGTAGATGTGTTGTACTTCAATTTTGTTGAAAAAGAGAGCTTTAAAATCGTTATGAGAGGCATATAACCTCAATTTCAGATCTTTTTCGTTAATATTGACAAGAGATTGTTATGAACTATAAGTGAACTGAAACAAAGTTCTACAAAGAAGAACATTAAGAAATTTGTCTTACCACTGATACTTGGACTTATTTGCAAAGAATGCATAAAATACTACTTACTTTTGTCTTATCTCTAGTCATAAGGATTATATTTGACAATTGTTATTAGTAAGTGTTTGCTTAATTAGAGTTGGAAAAGGAGTTCACTATTATGATAGATAATGCTAGATCCAATGATCAACCGATGAAAGAAGAGTATAAATGATGAAATAATTGAGAAACTAATATGTTGGATGATAAACACGTTCCTGTGAGATGTATGGCACATGTACTTAATCTTATTGAGCAAGATGGTTTTAAGAAAAGACAAGTGATTCAATCAAGGATTAAGAAGTTCAACGAATGTTGTCAAATTGATAAGTGAACATGTAGAAATTTATTATGTTTACATGTTTCTCTTCATTAGAACTCTACATACTTTATGTTAGATACAACACAACAATTTGATAGATTTGCTCACCCTCACCTCCAATTTCTTTCAAACCATCTTGCAGAATAATGTCAAGTATATAACTAATAGATCACAAATGAAGGTTTTGATCATAAATCATACCAGTTCCTCAATTATTCAATTGTTTAGACGCTTCTTTAATGGGGAATAGTTGGATCTAGCATTAACAACAATAACAGTGCACCTTTTCCAAAATTCAATAAAGCAAGCATTTAGCATCACCCTTGTGATTAGAGATAGGACAAAAGTTAAATAATATTTTATGCACAAATCAATCTCTATTGGTGAAATGAGTTGTAAAACACATATAGTTGATTATTTCGAAAGAAGTCCAAGTGTCAGTTGTAAGACAAACTTCCGAATGTGCTTCTTTGAAAATCTTTTTCAAACTGGGTTTCTCTTTACTAAAAGGTTAATAACATTCTTTTGTCAATGTTCTACGAGGAGTAGTTCGAAAGTTGGGGTTATTTTTTATGACAAAGGAACCCACAAACATTACCCTTTGGGTGCACACAGGGTATACCTCACTCCTGTGCAATAGCTCGCAAACCACATAGGAGAGGTAAATCGCACTAGGCAAACCCCGTTTGAAAGTTGAGGTTATTGTGACTCTCATAAGGTTTTCAAAGCCTTGCTTTTCAACAAATCTAAAAGACAACACATCCACAAGTATCATTTGAGTTAAACCTCTCCTCCTACTTTGTGCTTAATCAAGTTTCCAAGTGTTAATCACCCCTTCATTTGCATCATTTTCAAATTGGCTGAAAGCTTATTTATGTTGTGGACTAATTTAATGTGGGAAAGATTGAAGTCCCATTACCTTTTGTTGAGAATATAATTAAAATAATAAAAGTGTGCTCTCTCTAACAGCTTAAGCTTTTAGATGAGATGGTCACACACTTCAACATGGTATTAGAGCAGGCAAAGGTCCTGGGATCGAATAGCACTGCCACCCAAATTAAAAAGAATTTCCACGTGTTTGGCCCATGAAAAAGAATCAAGCCTGCAAGTGAGGGGGCGTGTTGAGAATATAATTAAAATAATAAAAGTGTGCTCTCTCTAACAGCTTAAGCTTTTAGATGAGATGGTCACACACTTCAACACCTTTTATAGCAGTTGCATAATTTTTTTCACAATACTTAAATGAAAAACATCCCTAAACAAGTTCAGTTTCATTCTGACAACATCTGGAGAGGGGCAATGCAAGCAAACAACAACTCTGCGTCAAGCCCAAACAAAGTTGGGGTTGGCTATGGTGCTCATTATTTGTTTGCTCCATTTAAACTCATCTCAGGTCAACCAGAAGATGACAATAAGTACAAAAAGACAGTAACAGGGATGAAGAAAACAATATTCATGAAAACGTGTGAATAATAGCACAAATTGTAGCAAAGGAAAAGAGAAATTAGAGAGAAGAGAAAGGTATGCCTATTTGAGCTTTACATGCCGGTTCCAACCCAAGATAAAGAAAGGTTAGGGTTAAGTAGCATTTAGAGTAGAAAATCATCATGATTGATTCTCTAGAATATAGATGTTTCATATAGTTGACCTCAATTAGTTTGAGATCGAGGCATAGTTGATTGATAGAGAGCTGAGAAGTTGAGAACAACAAAAGATGGTTACCTAACGAGGTGAAACCTTGTTAGTCAAGATAATAACTTAGAAACCCAATACTTCATGGGAGCAAGACAAGTCATGAACACAACAGCTTCTCAAGTACAAATACCTGAGAAAACTCTGAGTAGTTAATCATCAAAACACGACATATGGACCCAGTTACTACAATTTCTATAAATGTACCAACAGATTCATCAAAGAAAAACTAGTAAGTTAATATGTAAGTCAACCTACACCTTACCAGGCCTTCGAGGCCTTCGTTTAAATTATTTTGAATAATTCACCTTACAAGTTAATTACTAGCTATAGTATATGTTAAATTCCACAACTAACATCCCAACAATGAACCTTCTTGCTTCTCATGGGTCTATAACAACAGATCCTTGTTAGTTTTTACAAGCTTTTATGAAAGTAACCACCTATGAATGTGAAGTGTCACCTATAATGCAAAGCAAAAAAAAATGCAAAGTTCTGGAGATTCAATACAATCCTTCCCTTCAACATTAAGATCCTCCTTAACCCTAAAAAAAAGGTATAGGTCCCAATTCCTTTCTACTATTTAATCCCATCATGGGAGTGATTCTCTATTTGCTTTATCTGGAAGTCAAAAGATAGACGTCATTCCTATATACATCTAGCTCTAGTCCAACACAATTTCTCCCACCAAAAAAATTCTAGTCCACCATAATTTTAAGTGTGATGAACAAAATGGGAAGTTAGACTAAAATGCTTGAATTAGCCAGACAAAGTTCCTTGAACTTTGGTGGGAAGACAAAGAATAAGTGTTTGTCAAAGTTTGGAATAAGAGAGAAGGATTTTCTCCATGGATAATAATACATAATGAAATTGTTTGCAAGGACTACAGGTGTACTATGTTGGATTCTAGCTTCACATTTCATGCTGCTGATACAAATCCTGTTGAGTAATTAAGTTTGTGAACTTGACATATCTTCCTAGGTTTGTGCCTTATTTTTGGTTACCTACATTCAGGGGGGAAACCAAGTACTGCCTCAAAGCAATTGCATAGGTAATCAGAAACAGGAGAAATATATCAAGAGTGCAATGCAATTATAAAAGTGTAGCAATACATACCATCCATTGCTTGACTTATTGATTCGTAATCCATGAAAGTGCGAGTTGCTCGGTTCTGAGATGTCTGCATGAGAACAATAGTGTGCCTGTTTGCCTGCATAACACCCAAAGAGTAGTCAAATAAATATACTAGTATCTCTTTGCCTTCATCTTGTTCTTGATGTACTTAAGTTATAAGCATCATGCCAATGGGATCATGTTGGCCTCATACAGCAGTCCTATTAGAATTCAATGTTGTACCACTTTTCTTACATCAGAATGCACATAAAACTTACCTAAAAGTCTCTAAGCCTGATGAAGTAGCTATATTCTCCTTGGGGGTGTCCCAAGATGGAAATACCGTACATAAATTGGGATGGGAATCATGTACTTTAATGTTTCTCAACTGTTAGTAAGATAGTGCTGTAGATGATCAAAACTTTTATCTCTAACTAGATGCATACGGTGTGTCTTCGTATGTTTTCCCCCCTCAAAAGAAAACAAAGTGGACAAGGATGTCCTTGTATTCAGAAAATGTTACTTATGTCACATAGAAGATTCGAGACTTTGGGCACCTTAGCTTTTACAAAAAGGAAAAAGAAATATCTGAGGATAAGCATCATAAATCACGAAGAAAATCTCTTTCCACGGAGATAACATCTTAAAAGAGAAAGCGATACAGTATGTTCCAGGATAAGGATTTTTCTTTTTGATTAAGTAATTAGTTCTATTGCAGGCATTAATCAAGTAGATGCATAATAGTTACAAAAAGGACAAGGATTATAGATCACCAAAAATATATATTTCCCGTTTCCACCGAAAGAAGATCTAAAAGAGAAAGTGATCCAGTACAGCCCAAGCAATAATACTATTTGGTAAAGACAATAAGACGAGGGGATATTATGGTGTTGACCAAGAAAAAGGAAAGAAGAAAGAGACAAGACCTTATTGGGGCACCACCAGAATACCTTATGGTGTGGCCATGAGAGAGGAACATGATACTATTGCAAAAGAAGCTAATACCATCCATATGAATCAATAAAACGTCCTCATTATATAGAGCTAAGCCTCTTTCAAAATCAGCAAAGACAGGTTAACTGGAACAGAGGTTCAACCTATTCAAATTACTTCACAGTGGGACTTCCTCAAGGAAGTGTTTCTTCACTAGCAGCGAGTAGAAAACACTATACCCTCAATGACTTTTACTACTATCAACTTTATAAGCATCGAGTGTATGATTCGTATAATTTCAGATATTCATAGCCAAGATATGGTCATATCTTCTATTATTGCTTATCATTTTACCTGTCTCCACTTCTATGACCAGTTTAAAGCTACAAGGACACAAGTAGGCATGTAAACAAATCATACAAACTCAAAACTAGTTTATGCTACAACTCCCTGTAGCTGACTCATCTGCACATGCTCGAAACATTGTGTGCCTCCCTGGTACATCAAAACTCTAGAAGAGGATGAATTTGGGAAAAGATATACACAACAAAACAAATAAACAAGTAAATAAAAACTTAATCTAGATTCTAGTGCATGGTTTTGGTTTTCTCTTCTCTAGACTTTTGAAAACAAGAATTCATGTACTTGTTAATGCTCTAGAAGGAAAAAGTGAAGTCTTTCTTGGAAGGAGGAAAGAAGACTTTGTAATGGTGTTCACTAGTAATAATAGTCCCTCTTGCACCCCACTTCACCCCAGAAAACAATAACTAAATAGATAAATTTCAAGAAACACCAAAAATGAAAGAAGGGACAACTGATTTGCTCATTAGTTCAGCTAATCTACTTCTACAATAAGTCAACCACCACATGGAAACACAACACTTATAGATAAATCATCTGTGCGACATAGTTAGTGCAAAACTGCTCCTTTTTTTATTAGTGCGTAACACTGGTCTTCTAAGTTCTAACCATCAATGTTGCTACCATAAAGTTCATAATGGCATAATGAGGGGTAACAGGTGTAACACAAAGCCTCTTTCCAATCATTTTTTCTCTATGCCGGAGTTGTTTGGTCAGTTTGAGGTCAGAGTAAACCTCACACTAAGAGTTGTACCTGGGGTAAAAGCTGAAATTTCCAGATTGTCTCTTATATGCCTCAACCGATCAACCATTCCTTTGTGAACAAAGCTTCTCTTCATTACAAAGAAAAGTTCAACCATTGTATTGTTTAAACAATTTAGTTGCATCTAATTATTGAAAACTGAAGTTGAAGTCACAGGAAATGTGTCACCTTGTTCCATCAACCCTTTTGATTACCTCATTTCCTCCAAGAATCAGAAAGGATGACACAGATTCCAACACCAAAACACAAAGCTAAACTAAGACACGATTGGAGTTGTAAACTAGTGGTTGGTTGCAACTTCATCTCACACTCAAGTAGTGCATGCTTAATATGACCCACGGGATTCTCTTTCTCCCTCTTCCTCCACCCACAAACCAAAGAACAACAACAAACCCAGTGTATCCCATAGATGGGGTTTGGGGAGGGTAGAGTGTACGCAGATCTTACCCCTACCTTGAGAAGGTAGAGAGGTTGTTCCCCAAGTAGCAAGAAAATAAGATATTGAGGTTAAAGAAACAAACAGGTAGTAATAGAAATCTAAAGATAAGGAAAAAAAGAAGAATAATACTAATACTCTCAGAATGGAAAAGAAATACACCCAACTTCCAACTAACATTTTGCCGTAATCCTCAACCTCCACACCCTCCTATCAAGGGTCATGTCTTTGATGAGCTAAAGATGTGCCACATTCTCCTCCCACAAACCCAAAAAAGTAAATATTCTACATATGATTTCTTATTGCTTTTGCGGTCAAATTGCCCATTATCCCCCTAGACACATGGTTACCAGATACCCATGGAAAAACACATACAACACTCGTCTGCTTCAAAGCCATGAAGTCCCTGAACTCTTATTCTAAGAGCTAGTGCTATTCCCTTAACTACAGATTCAACATAACCAGTTATGCACTTTTATTTCCATTTTATATTTTATATAGGCTCTCTCCCTCCTTTTTCAAACGATTCATCCACTTCCCTTTACTCCGTTGGGAAATTTTAGAAAACTAAGATGATACTGAAGCGGTAGCCTCCTGGATTTCCGTCCTCCATCCCATCAAAGGAAAAAAAGAAGAAGAAAGAAAGCTACATTATGTAGTGTAGTTTTTTAACCAGCCTAAACTAATACATTATGTTAGTTAAAGGCTTTAATCCAGCTGATGCATAATCATCTCAGCAAACAAAAGCAAAAACAACAAAAACATACCCAATGTAATCCCACAAAGTAGAGTCTAGGGAGGGTATAGAGTGTACACAGACCTTACTCCTACGTCATGGAGATATAGAAGCTAAATTTATACAAAAGGTAAAAGCAAGAGGTGATAAAACACAAAAAATTCTGCTTCAAATACCATACCATGATACAAAGTTCAAAAGAACATGATATAAATTCATAATCCCCAAAACAAATAACATAAATATCCTCTTTTCTACCTTCCTTAGGCATTAACAACCCTAAAAACACCCACAATTGAAGAAAGCAAAAACACCAAACCCTAACAATCGAATTGGTCAAAAGATTACGAAAAAAGTTGTAAAATTATAGAAAAATCACATAAAATTCAAGGTAGAAGCATAAAAATAATGCTGGAATTGAAAATTTAACATTACCATTTACGAATATATATAAGGATTGAGCCTGAATTTGCTGAAATTTTTCGAAGCAGAGAATCGGAAAACCCGTAACGAACAAAGAAGAGGAACGGCGGGAGGCGGCGGCGTCTTCACAATTAATCCGTCCACTGTTATTTCAATCAAACATACAGGTTGACGGGACGACTCACGACACGTTAATGGTTTAACAAAGGGCGGAAAAAGTCAAAAATACCCCTCAATTTCTCCGTCTCTTTTTATCTGACACAATTTGACATGACACGATAATTTTTGAGGCGGAACCTCATAGAATGAAACGGAGGAAGTCTTTGTTAAATTTTTAATCCTTGGTCGTATTATCATCTAAGTAGATTAGTTATTAAATGTCACAAAATAGTTATTTTTCACTATGAAAATGTAATTGTGGTTTGGTTATCAAAAGTCTCACTTCGAACATTTTATCTAATACAAAATGAAAATTTCATATGTCCTCGCATAGATACAAGTCTATTTTCTTGTATAATTTATTTTTTCATCTCCTTTGGTGAAATGATTCTATAGGGATTCGTCTAATTTTTTTGTGTGCGTGTTTTTATATTGTTATTGTCCTCTTTGTTTTTTATATTATGATTGTGATAGTTTTCCTTTTGTAGATATTGAGAATGGGAAATCAAGTTTTTTCAGAGGTAACTTAGATATGTAATATAGAGTCATCGTTGAAAGGCGTTAAAATTGAAATATAGAATTTGAAGTTTGAAAATGGTAATCTGAAGATTGAAGAGGTCATTTGTCGAAAATAATTGTTACCTTGGAGAGTATTATGAGTTGAAAGTGAACAAGGTTTAGGACATTTGAAGAGAAGTATTCTAAGATAAGACACAACTTTATTATTTCATTGCTATTTTTGTTGATTTGTGCATTGATGACAAACTGAATTCAAAATTTATTGTTAGGTGTTGTGTTTTTGGAATGTTGATCAAGTATGATAGTATTTGATGTGCTGATGGTTAATTTTTTTATTTTTTTAGAGGTGTAGTGAATGTAGTTGTAATTTTAGATGTAATGATGTGAAACTATATGATTTGTCGGAACTCTTATATGAAGCGATGTGTAATCATTCTCAACTTTCACATCTCTTTTTCTGATTGAAGTTGTGTCTCTTCGTATTTTATCCTATTTAGAATCTCTTGTACATGTCTAAATTAGGTCTTGAGAGTTGTTTAGTTGTTAATTATTATGATTTATAGTACTTTTTATATAGTTTTCAAATATATAAATTTTATTTTGAAAAACTTAAAACTTCTATGTTTGAATTCATGTTCAAGGTTTAGAAGTTTGAATCTCGAAACTTCAACTATACCACATTAATTAAGATACAAAAAAAGTAATATTATATACCGAGAGTATAAACACGATTATGAAAAGAAAAAAGTAGTCATAATGTAAACTAAAAATATAGCAACGTGGGGTGCAATACATTGTGTTGGACATAATATTTTTGAAAAAAATTCTTAAAACAATATGAAATTATCCCTTGAAGTTCAGGTAAAACATAAAAATAAATACGTAAAACAACAAGCAACAATATTTATTCATAATTTATATCTCAATTATTACAATACTTTTACTAAAATGTTCACACAATATGAGCAATAAATACATTATTCACTTTAAAGTAAATTATTTAAATTATCAGTTTTTTATTTCCAACAAATCATCAATGGCGGCCTGGGAATAGGTGAAAAAAGAAGAGTCAACTTTGACAATAATAAAAAAGTAAATAAATTGATTACTTGTATTAAAATAATGGTTTATTACTTTTGAAAAAATAACTAGTAAAATGATACTAAAATATATTTTCAATTGTTTCAGATTTTGATATCTTGTTTGAATATGTTAAATCATACTCTATTATTTTTTTTAAAAAAAATTAACTTTCATAAAAACTAATTCTAAAAATTTGTATCTTTAAAATTTTTTTTTATGAAAATTAAAAAATTCAATATAAATTTAAATTCAAAAACTAATGCAAATTAAACTAATTATTTCTCAGCATATTTCATCTTTAATAAAAACTAATTCTAAAAATTTGTATCTTTAAAAATATTTTTTTCCTTTTATGAGTTTAGTTAACCAAAATACCAAAACTATGATTCTGATTATAGGAATAACAAAATTTTCGTATTTTAAATTACACTTTATTCTTTTTTTAAATAGAATAAGTATGTACCTCTATGGGGGAGGTAATCATTTTTGATCCTGATCCAACACCAGGATTTCCTCCTGATTCAGTGGGTTTAGGTTCTACCGTTTCTCCATCAAATCGAGGAAAGTGTTTTACAGGTTCTCCATACCTATTTACTAGAAATTTTTCAAACTCTTCCTTGATAGGTTCGTTATCATTTGATTTCCTCAAAAATTTAAAAAGATTGTCATGATGATTATCATTCACATCAACCTGTTAAATAAGTACAATATGACATCAATATTCAAACAAACAATTTATTTTTGAGGAAATAAGATTTTTCTTGGTCATTTATAAAATAAATAAATAAATATTTTTTAGATTTTTTAGATAACTCTAAAATATTTTGATTTAATAAAAATAATTTTATCAAGAAAACTCTAATGTGATAATTTAAAAAACATATTTCAATACAAAATTAACCAATAAAATAGAGATATTTTATAATATATTTAAAAAATAATAATTTTGATGTATAGTTTAAAAAATATTTCATTAATAACAATCAAAATTTGTTTATCTATATAGCTTAGAGAGATAAGAGATAAAGTGAAAGCCAAAATACATGGACGTCACTTAAACTTAGCCCTAATTGTTAACTTCATAATTAAACTGACATTCTTAATACATGGTTTTCAAATAAATTGAAAGCCAAAATACAAGGTTTTCATATCTCTTATATAAAGATCATAAAAATAAAAATTATAAGTAACCTACTAAATCAATTCTCCCAGCTTAAATATACACACAAGTATGAATGCACATACATACATTCTTAATGCATGTAATATTAAAATAATAATCATAAAAACTAGCGTTATAATTTACAACAAATTCATAAAAGGGTTATTCTACTTATAATATTTATGAACTTAGATAAAAATTTAAAATACCTAGGTTGAAAATATAATAAGTATATTATATATAATATAAAAAGGTATTACATAAATAAAGAGTTTTCCTCTTTTAATAAATTTGAATTTTATGTGGAACACACTAAATTAGTTAAATCAATAAATATCGAATATCATATGATTATACCTTTTCGAAAATTGGAAAATTGGCAAGTTTACGAATTCTTTCTTTTTCCGCTTCGATTTCAGGATTTTCTTTTTCCGCTTCATTTTCAGGATTTTCTTTTTCCGCTTCAATTTCAGGATTTTCTTTTTCTCGCCCAGCTCGGGATTTTTTATTTTTCATGTCATAAAAAAATCCTAGAACCTCAAATCCTACAAGGAAAAAAAGGAGAAATATCTTTCACACCAATAAAAAGAAAAAAACAATATTTGGGTAATTGAACTAAAAAGAAATACTTATGAATAATCATATGACAATTGGAAAATATAAATAAATAAAAATTCAAGAAAATATTACTTCTATAACAATACGTTTCAGTTTCAAACTAGTTGAGAATAACTATCTAAATGCTTATTAGTATCTGTTTTTTATTAATTGAGTATATATGACCATCAAAATTCTATATAAGTGAGGCTTGTAAAGGATACAATGTACATATATTTTACTTCAACCTCATGGAGGTAGATAAGGAGGTTGTGTTATTGAAAGACCCTCAACTTAATTAGCACATATCAATATAGAAGTAATGAAAACATTGCAAAATAAGAAAATATTCTAGAGCATACAAAGAAAAGAAACAGTAACTACAATAAAATAAAATGATAATGAAATACTATAAACAACATATGTATATAGTAATAGAAATTGAGGGACTAGAAGCTGCAGGATTGATGCTAATAATACTAATATAAAAGGAGAAAACTTATATATCTCGATGGACAACGAGACAGCGCTTAACTACATACTAATCAACCCTCCTAATTCATGTCCTCTATAACTTTCTATATAAAATCATGTCCTTTAGCTAAAAATATGCTATTTTCCAATATATATATATATAGAAGGCAAACAATAATTAAAGAGGAGTAAAAAATAATACCCCCGCCAAACTTTGATATTTTGCCTTCATACAATTTACGCAGATCATTGAGAAACTCAATCTCCTCTTTTGCGCATTTAGAACTATAAAAAAAAAGAAGGAAAAATTGTGAATATATATAACAATGGAAAAACAACAACATGAAATCATATAACTTTAAAACACTAAATCATGTAGTACATTATTTTTTAAAATGATAAGGGCTTGATATACCCTTCAACTTTGTCATTTAGAGCTGATATATCTCTCGTTATGAAAGTGACTCATATACACCCTTACCGTCATACAAATGGCTCACATATACCCTACCGTTATAAAAAGAGCTCACATATACCCTTCATCTAACGGAAGTGAAAAAATTAGTTTTGAGTTTATTTTTTTGACTTTAAATTTTCAAAAAAATTCATGTAGGAGTATATATGATCCTTCTAGTAAAGTTCAAGGTATATTTTAATCTTTTTCATACTTAAATTATTTTTTGACTTCTTTGATTATCATTATTTGAGTTTCTTATTCTTTGTTTTTTTTCATTCTTTAGTATAAAGAAAAAAATTAAAAATTATTTTTCTTGCGGCTATATTGTAATTTAGTTTTTGTATTTGTAAAAAAAGGGGCATCTATAATAAATTTTGAAAGAAAATTAGCGAAAAATAAATAAATTTGACCATCAAAATAATAAATTTAAATTAGTCATTGAAAAAAATTCAAAAGAATACGTGTGAGAAGGATCAAATATACCCCATTGGATTCTATTTTCTTAAGAAAATAATTTAAAAATTAAATTAAATTCATTTTTCACTTCCGTTATAGGAAAATGGTATATGTGAGCCATTGGTATAATAATAAGGGTATATATGAGTCACTTTCATAACTAAGGTATATTAGCTCTAAATAACAAAGTTGAAGGAGATATCAGGCCCTTTTCCCATTTAAAAAATAATCTCAATATTATTAAATAAAAAATTTAAATAAATGATTATAAATGGAATGATAAAATATAACTTTATATGAATAATGGATATAAACTTTGTTATGAGTAATTACTAACTTTGTGCATACTTAAAGTTGTGAAATCAATATCCGAAAATATCTATATATCTATTTATAATATAAAACTATATGTAGATAAGATGACGTGACACGTTTCTAGTGCCTTAATTACATTTATTTTTTCTCCTTTTCTTTTGACTTTATTCTCATTTTAAAATTTATTGTGATATGTAAAAATAAAAAAGTCACTCTTAAAATCTCTTAATTACACCTCTTAAATATATATTGTTTCCTTCCTCCCAGTAATTCATTGCTTAGTTATTGATGTATTGTTGGAATTCATGTTTTTGATATAATATAAATATAAATAAATAAATAAATTTAAAATATAGAAGATATATTAAATTGAGAGTTTTTGGTTAGTGATTTGACATTCAAATTTGGGAATGTTCAAATTCCACTGAATTTAAAAAATTTATAGTTTAAAAATATTAGAAAACCTCTCCATTTATAACATTCAAGTTTAATTTGGGGGCATTCAAACTCTATAAACATGGAAATTTATTGTTTGTAGAATGGTTTTCGACCATCAGATTAAAAGGATATTTTGATACTAATATTTTTCATATCTTTAGTTTAAAATTATAATATTTAAAAATTAATATTTTTTATTTCTTTAAGCTTCATATTCAATTAAAACAAGACAATCAAATTCAAACGGTGAGATTACTTGTTATTATGAATTAGAGATATATACCCTGTCTGAGGAATATTAACAATTAGCAGAACCATCCCCCTGTATCTGTCAAACTGTAAAAGATTACAGACAATTAATACATTTCTAATTGTTTATGATCCAAAGGGAAAGGATTAGTTATATTGATAATTATGAAATAATCTTAACAATTTAGGCACAAAATTGTGCAGAAAGGACAATCTCGAATATATTTATCCACTTGAAAGAAGAAAATAATTTTTTAAAGAATAAAGAGGTAACAAGTGTATTAAAATAAAATATTACTCTTTCTGTCTTAATTTATATGACATTTTGTGTTTATTCATATTCAAACTAAATAAATCTTGATCAATATTCTAGAATATATTTTTTCCATCGTATTGACATGAGAATAGATGCAGTGCATACTACTTTTTAGTATAATTTATAAAAATACAACATATTAATTTTTAAAAACTTGAGTCAATCTAATCCAATTTAATTTTCAAAGATTAGTTAAACGATTTCTCGAAAAAAGAAAAGTGCTAAACAAATTGGGTGGAGGGAGTAAAACAATAATAGCACAACATATAAAGTATAATTTCACACGTGGAGTTTGAGAAGGGTGATGTGTATGCAATCTTATCCCTTCATGGCTAAAAATCTTGTGAAGGTAGAAATATTATTTATGATCTGCCAGAATTCTCACTAAGGGGTTTTGAAAAATAAAAATGTAATGCCTGAGATTTTAACTTGGGACCTCAAAATGAATTTTGAATCCTAAACTACTGAGCCGACCTCTAGTCTTGTATTTAGGAGATTCAAAATATATATATATCTTGTATATACAATATCATATTTTACCAAAGAAGTTCGGGAGAACACCCTCACCTCCTCTAGATTTGCCTTAGCTTACCCTCGACTCAAACAAAGCATATCAATATCATGTATTGAAAGAAAATACAATAGTAATGAAGAAGTTATGACAAAGGTAAATTAACAATAACAAATAATACGATACCTGGAGCAAAGAAAACAACTGTAAATTAAGAATATATAAAAGAAGAACAAATGAGAAAGAAACATGAAAATTATATTGTAAATTCTAAATCATTAACATAAAATGAAAGCAATTCAAATTCTTACCCCTTCAAATGCTGGGAAACGATATATATTTTCAGTTTTACTGCAAGCTTTAATAATATTCAAAGATGGAGAATATGTTGAAGCAACTCTTGGGAATTTTGGTGATGAAAAAGAGAAATTATCATCACCCTTTATAAATAAAGCTTTGGAAGACTCAATATGAGAAATATTCTTGTAGGAAAAATGCACATAAGAATTTTTTACCCTAGGAACACAACATGAAGGATGAGAATAAATTGAGTTTGTTCTTAATTTGACAAATGATTGAGCACCAAAAGGTGATGATGCAAAAACCATAGATGTCATTTTGTTTTTGTTTTTTTGGGGAGGTTTTTGGTTGGGGAGGGGAAAGGGGTTTTCTTTATCTATAGTTATATTTGATTTGAACAATAATGACTTCTATATATACACATATTTATAAATGCATGAATAGATAGGGTATCTAAACTTTCGTGAATAGTGTTATCTTATGTTTATTTTTGATAAAAAAAATTAAATAAATATTCAATTGAATAGTCTATCAGCAAACACATGTTATGCATATATTAACGTCGTGTAAATATTGAAAGTGGAAACTTTTACTATCGAATAGTCGAGATAGGCACGAGCTGATTTAAACAAGTTTTTCTGTTTAGTTATTACATAAGGGTATTTGTATTTCTATTTTTCCTAGTTGGATTGTAACTTATCATGCTAAAACATCATTAACTCTTTGAGACCGTTTATGTATGAATATAGTAAGGTTGTTTGTTATAAAAAATAATGTCGAAATATGCATTAGCTGGTTTGGACATTGTCATTATGAAAAAGGTAAAAACAAATGCATATAATGTTCAAGTCTTGATGAAAAGAATTACTCAATATTATTATTTTGGCGAGAATAACTGATAATCGTTCAAATAATTGAGGTGCGCACAAATTGATCAATACACCATTATGGTAAGGAAAAGAAAAGGTAAAAAACAAAAACATGAATATGTAGGGAACAAGTCATTCTCATTGATGATGAGTTGGCTTTTTTTTATTCTTGACTTGTTAATAAACAATAAGTACTTTTCTTATGTAAGGGACCAAAGGAGCAATGTGTTTCTTGTGATCTAACATAGTTAGGGATGACAATGGGGCGGGGCGGGGCGGGTTTAAGGTTATGTGGGGCAGATCGGATGCGGAGCGGGTTGAAGTGGGTTTTTCTTAAAACAAATGCTAGGCGGGGTGGGTTGCGGGTATATGTGATTTTATGTGGGTTCAAATTTAATTTTAACTTTTTACATGTTATAAGAGTGATAGATCATTATTTATTAAGATAATTTCTTTAAAGCTACTAAAATATTCAAGATAGTAAATGAAAATTGTTCAATAAAAAATGATACAATTTCTTACATGTTTCCCAATTGACCTCTAAAAAATAAATTTTTAAGTCACTCTTCTATTAAATTAATACAACTTAACGAAAAAATGAATTTATTTTTATGAATTTTATTTTTAGTATAAAACTTAACTAGAAAAAGAAAATATTTAAAAAATTATGCGGGCGGGTTGAAAATGAAAAAAAGTTGTTATGCAAGGCGGGACGGGACCGATTAAAACTTTTGGCGGTTAAGCTCAACACGCCCCGCCCCGCCCAATTACCATCCCTAAACATAGTAATAGTTCTTCAATGGAAAGCCCCTTTTAAATGTCTAATTTACAAAATTGTAAAAAAAGTTTGGTAAAAAGAAATATTTAAATAATTGTTAAAGAAAAATTAAGGAATCTCATATGTTATTGGACACAACCTTTGTTTTATATCAATCTAATATTAGAAGCCTCCTCAAGTGAGTTTTGAGTATATATGATTAAAAACAAAAGGGTATTTCAAAATTATCTAGCTATGTTTTTGAAATATGTTAAACTTGCTTATGTGACTTGAATATGTTTTTGTTTTTGAATAGCTAAATTTAACATATCAAGTCACATAACCAAATTTAACATATAAAGAAAATAAATAAACAGGTTAATGATAAGTTGGCTTTTTTAAATTCTTGACTTGGTAATAAACAATAAGTACTTTTCTTATGCAAGGGATCAAAGGAGCAATGTGTTTCTTGTGATCTAACATAGTAATAGTTCTTCAATGGAAAGCCCCTTTTAAATGTCTAATTTACAAAATTGTAAAAAAGTTTGGCAAAGAGAAATATTTAAATAATTATTAATCAAAATTGAGGAATCTCATATGTTATTGGACACAACCTTTGTTTTTATATCAATCTAATATTAGAAGCCTCCTCAAGTGAGTTTTGAGTATATAGGATTAAAAATATTTTTAAATATTAAATGGGCAAAAAAAAAAAGAAATTCAATAAAAATATTTAGGTTCTTTTTTAAATTGTGTTTTTGACCTTATATATTAAGAGATTGATCGACATTGCTGTTGGAAGACCAAAAACACTTACTTTGAGAAAAAAAAATTATTTTAAAAAAAAAAAGGTGTTTGGCAAATCAATAAAATTGCTTTTAAATTGAAGCAGAATCAATTTTTCTGATGTTGGGAAGAAGCTAAAAATTTCTGCTTCTTTAAAAAAACCAGAAGCAGAAGCAAAAAATTATTTTTTACAAAACCAATATATCCCTTCCATATTTATATATATACTCATATATACCTTATTAATTAATTAATATATCTCATTACTTTGATAAAAGTTTCATTTAAGAATTTTATTTCTATATAATAATTTTTATTATTTTACATTTATTATCATTACTTTATATTTGATATTTTAATTATATTTAAATCGTTATATTAATATTATATCAATATTTAATTTATTTATTTTATTTATCTATGTATAATATTGATTGAAAAATTGAATATGTACATTTTAATTCAATAAAAATAAAAGTTCGATTAAATATTTAAAATAATTTCTATCTATAAAATAATCTTCATATTAAAAGTACATTGATACTTGCCTTTTTTTTTTTTGTAATTTGACACTTAAAAGCACTTTTTAAAAAAAGTTAGTCAAATACAATTTGCTTATCAAAAGCATTTTCAAATGAATTAGCCAAACATAAATTGCTTTTTTCAAAAGCACTTGTTTGAAAAACTATTTTTAAAAAGTGCTTCTAAAAATAAGTAGATTTTCGCACCAAATACCAAACAGGCTCTAAGCCTTAAACTTAGTAGAATTTTTTTTTTATTACAAATATGTTAATTTTAAATTTTTTGATTAATCTCAATATTAAAACCCAAAGAACAAAATTTATACTACCATTTTTATTTTATAAAAATAACAATAAGCAGTACCACTTCTATTTTTTTTTTGGAACATAGAAAGGAAAAAAGTGGCATAGACTGTGTGGGGTCATTTTAAATAAAAATATTCTTCTTTTAGAAAAGGTATGGCTTCCTCTTTAAATAAATTGGAGTGTAACTTTAAATTGAAGACCCAAAAAAGGGTAATCGTGTGTTTAACTTCTTCTCTTCCTTTTTCTTCAATTTTTTTTAAAAAAAGAAATGGTGTAATTGTTTTATTTTGGAATAGTTATCAATATATACAACTAAATCAAATTTATTTATCGATACTAATTAAACAAATTGTGTACATTGATTATATACAATTTGGATAAAAATCGATTCAAATTGAAAAATCGAATCAAACTGATTATGTACATATTAATTTGGGAAACTTTCAAAAATAGCAAACATTAGGCCTTAAATAGGACTCTATAGCTATAACTTACTTAATTATGAATAACAACGAAATGTTAGGGGAGGAGGGAGGAGAAAGACGTGCGAGATCTGGGTGAGAGAGGAGAGAGTGTATTTTTACGCAGATTTTGGAGAAAAAAATACAAATACAAACTGATTTGTATTAAAGTGAATAGATATTAAGAGGAGAGAGGCGAGCGAGATCAAAAGAGGAAGGAGAGAGAAGAGAGGCAAGCGAGATCGAGAGAGGGAGGAGAGAGGTGAGAGAGATAGAGAGAGGAAGGAGAGAGAATTGTATTTTGTATCTATTTTGCACTGTGTTCTGTATTTATTTTGTATCAATTGTATTTGAAATACAACAAATTATATTTTGTATTTAATTTGTGTTGGAAATATTGGAGATGAAAAGCTTCACAGCTCTTTAATTATGGCGGCAAATGCTACAATGAAGAAGATGAAGAGGTCTTCAAAGTCTTCTGAGAATACAAATACAGGCATCCCTGTACATACATATTGTATTTAGATTGATATAATTGTATAAATACAGGCATCCCTGTACGTATCAATATCATCAAAAAAAAATTCCAATATTGTTCTTGATTAATTCTTATATTTTGCATTGTATTTTATTTATTTATTTTGTATCAATTATATTCAAAATACGACGAATACAATTGTATTCATCCTTTCTTTGATTGGATACCAATACATTTGACAGAGAGGATGAATGCATATTGTATTCGTATGAATATAAATACAATTGAATCAAAATATAGTTTTTCGAATACAATTGAAATAAAATAAAAAACTCTCACTTATATTTGATTGAATACAATTGATACATAATAAATTTAAATGGATTTCTTCTTATTGGCAGGAGAGAGAGAGATTACTATAAAAACAACATATTGCTCTTTTTTATAATATTTTTAAACCATAGCTATTTTTCATAAATAAGTTGCCAATTTTAGCTAGTTCCATAATATTTCCTATTAATTTAGGGGAAACTACATAAATAGGACACAAAATGGAAAATAATTAGAATTTCATAGCTCAGCCCAAAGTAATTCAGGAAATGTCAATTCGCCCAAAAACAGTTACAGCTCATTGCTGTAACACCCTGAAAAATTTCTAAGTTGAGACCGAACCATTTTTGAATTGCGTATAAGGTCGTACCGAGTGATTCTTAATTGTTCTTAGATTCTAAGGTCAATTCATTAGTGTGAGAATGATTTTGGATATCAATTAAGGCCACTAGAATCACTTAGCACAAAGTTGAGTTGGAAGTTTCCTACCGAGTGAGTTTTGACCTAAGAATTCTACTTATGTCAACTTCAAACGATAATATCTCTCAGAACATAAAGCATTAGGTGTCCCATGGGCTATCAAATTGAAGATCTTTGAGTTCTCTTTCCAACGCCACCAAGTTTGCTAAATTTCGAGCTAGGAATAAAAAGTTATGCCCACTTGAGTGAAGCCTCTCTAGTTAAGGCTTTTCATCCGTTTAAGGAAAGGGTATTTTGGTCTTTTGCTTACCCAATAGGCCTACCCACGTTTTACTCACCCAATTTAGGGGTATAATCAGACGCTAAGTTATTTTCATATTCCTAAACACTTAGAATTTTAGGGCGAAGTTTCAAGAAGAGGAAAAGAGGGTTTTCAAGCGTTTATTCAAGGGTTGAGGAAAAGAGGATTTTCAAGCGTTCATTCAAGGGTTGAGGAATTTCGCCAAGAACAATCGTTCTTTCCAGGTATGTAAGACTTCTCACAGTGATGGATTTCTTCGTCCTCACGCCATACATCTAATTCATCCATGAATTTGTTCATGAAATCATTATATTAAGATATTCTTGAGTAGTTCTTGAGTTTTAAGCTTCATTCTTTAACAATGGAGGTTTTTGAGTTCTTGAGGTGAGGGTTTTGCGAATGAGTGGTCTTTCTTGATAGAATTTGAGTGAGATTTTGATAATTTCATGTTGGGTTTGTGAATCAAAGAGAGTTTGGAAGAAACCAATCGATTCTAGATGAGTTAGAACCCGAAATTGAGCAAGAAAATTCGTCTAATTTCTGGGTTCGGAGCTGGGGCAATGCCCCACCATAGCGCCATGAGGGCTGGCGCCCTGCGCCTGCAGTGCTCCCCAAAGCAGCCCCAGTACTTTTGGGGCTGGAGCGGCGCGCCATTGATACGCCAGGGTCGCCAGGCCCTTTTCTTCTCCGTTCTTCGTCTTGTATGCATTATATCAAATCGTGTCTTCACTCTCTTCTTAATATGAACTCTTAAAGTCTTCATCAATCCTTGAGAGAGTCTACATGTCCTAATCACATGTCTTAATTTACATTCCAAATTATAAGTTTAAGAGGAAAGTTCAAGAGGTCTTTTTGAGTCATTTTGAGAGTTCTTTTGTAATTTAACAATTGTTTTGAACTAAGTCTTGAGAAAGTAAATATGAGAATGAGAAGAGTTGTATTCATCATTGAAAAAGAGTATAAGGGAACTATGTATTCCCAAATGTAACACTTTTACATTTAAAAGACAGAAACATTGATTTCTAAATGAGTTATGAGAACAGAGATATTTCAGAGCAGTTACCTCTTTTAAGAGGATCTTTTGAGTAATTACCTCAAATTGAGAAAAGAGAATGTTTTTAAACATTGAGCATGAGTATATATATTTATTGGGAGTAGTATTGAGCACTGATATGGGGTACAGTTCAGACTACTCACAGCCCCCATAAACCATGTATGCAAACATGGGTAAATGATTCATACTTTTTAGATGATTTCCTTAGTGCCTTCGGGTAAAGTTTAGTGAATCCACTTAGTTGAGGACAGAAATACGCCCAACTTCCAACTAACATTTTGCCGTAATCCTCAACCTCCACACCCTCCTATCAAGGGTCATGTCTTCGATGAGCTAAAGATGTGCCACATTCTCCTCCCACAAACCCAAAAAAGTAAATATTCTACATATGATTTCTTATTGCTTTTGCGGTCAAATTGTCCATTATCCCCCTAGATACATGGTTACCAGATACCCATGGAAAAACACATACAACACTCGTCTGCTTCAAAGCCATGAAGTCCCTGAGCTCTTATTCTAAGAGCTAGTGCTATTCCCTTAACTGCAGATTCAACATAACCAGTTATGCACTTTTATTTCCATTTTATATTTTATATAGGCTCTCTCCCTCCTTTTTCAAACGATTCATCCACTTCCCTTTACTCCGTCGGGAAATTTTAGAAATCTAAGATGATACTGAAGCGGTAGCCTCCTGGATTTCCGTCCTCCACCCCACCAAAGGAAAAAAAAAAGTAAAAAAAAAAGAAGAAAGAAAGCTACATTATGTAGTGTAGTTTTTTAACCATCCTAAACTAATACATTATGTTAGTTAAAGGCTTTAAGCCAGCTGATGCATAATCATCTCAGCAAACAAAAGCACAAACAACAAAAACATATCCAATGTAATCCCACAAAGTAGAGTCTAGGGAGGGTATAGAGTGTACACAGACCTTACTCCTACGTCATGGAGATATAGAAGCTAAATTTATACAAAAGGTAAAAGCAAGAGGGGATAAAACACAAAAAATTCTGCTTCAAATACCATACCATGTCACAAAGTTCAAAAGAACATGATATAAATTCATAATCCCCAAAACAAATAACATAAATATCCTCTTTTCTACCTTCCTTAGGCATTAACAACCCTAAAAACACCCACAATTGAAGAAAGCAAAAACACCAAACCCTAACAATCGAATTGGTCAAAAGGTTACGAAAAAAGTTGTAAAATTATAGAAAAATCACATAAAATTCAAGGTAGAAGCATAAAAATAATGCTGGAATTGAAAATTTAACATTACCATTTACGAATATATGTAAGGATTGAGCCTTCTTCACAATTAATCCGTCCACTGTTATTTCAATCAAACATACATGTTGACGGGACGACTCACGACACGTTAACGGTTTAACAAAGGGCGAAAAAAGTCAAAAATACCCTCAATTTCTCCGTCTCTTTTTATCTAACACAATTTGACATGACACGATAATTTTTGAGGCGGAACCTCATAGAATGAAATGGAGGAAGTCTTTGTTAAATTTTTAATCCTTCGTCGTATTATCATCTAAGTAGATTAGTTATTAAATGTCACAAAATAGTTATTTTTCACTATGAAAATGTAATTGTGGTTTGGTTATCAAAAGTCTCACTTCGAACATTTTATCTAATACAAAATGAAAATTTCATATGTCCTCGCATAGATACAAGTCTATTTTCTTGTATAATTTTGTTTTTCATCTCCTTTGGTGAAATGATTCTATAGGGATTCGTCTAATTTTTTTGTGTGCGTATTTTTATATTGTTATTGTCCTCTTCTTTTTTTTTATATTATGATTGTGATAGTTTTCCTTTTGTAGATATTGAGAATGGAAAATCAAGTTTTTTCAGAGGTAGCTTAGATATGTAATTTAGAGTCATCGTTGAAAGGCATTAAAATTGAAATATAGAATTTGAAGTTTGAAAATGGTAATCTGAAGATTGAAGAGGTCATTTGTCGAAAATAATTGTTACCTTGGAGAGTATTATGAGTTGAAAGTGAACAAGGTTAGGACATTTGAAGAGAAGTATTCTAAGATAAGATACAACTTTATTATTTCATTGCTATTTTTGTTGATTTGTGCATTGATGACAAACTGAATTCAAAATTTATCGTTAGGTGTTGTGTTTTTGGAATGTTGATCAAGTATAATAGTATTTGATGTGCTGATGGTTAATTTTTTTTTTTTTAGAGGTGTAGTGAATGTAGTTGTAATTTTAGATGTAATGATGTGAAACTATTTCAAAGCTAACACATATGATTTGTCGGAACTCTTATATGAAGCGATGAGTAATCATTCTCAACTTTCACATCTCTTTTTCTGGTTGAAGTTGTGTCTCTTCTTATCTTATCCTATTTAGAATCTCTTGTACATGTCTAAATTAGGTCTTGAGAGTTGTTTAGTTGTTAATTATTATGATTTATACTACTTTTTATATAGTTTTCAAATATATAAATTTTATTTTGAAAAACTTAAAACTTCTATGTCTGAATTCATGTTCAAGGTTTAGAAGTTTGAATCTCGAAACTTCAACTATACCACATTAATTAAGATACAAAAAAAGTAATATTATATACCGAGAGTATAAACACGATTATGAAAAGAAAAAAGTAGTCATAATGTAAACTAAAAATATAGCAACGTGGGTGCAATATATTGTGTTGGACATAATATTTTTGAAAAAAATTCTTAAAATAATATGAAATTATCCCTTGAAGTTCAGGTAAAACATAAAAATAAATACGTAAAACAACAAGCAACAATATTTATTCATAATTTATATCTCAATTATTACAATACTTTTACTAAAATGTTCACACAATATGAGCAATAAATACATTATTCACTTTAAAGTAAATTATTTAAATTATCGGTTTTTTTCCCCTAAAATATCCATCAATGGCAGCCTGGGAATAGATGAAAAGAGAAGAGTCAACTTTGACAATAATAAAAAAGTAAATAAATTGATTACTTGTATTAAAATAATGGTTTATTACTTTTGAAAAAATAACTAGTAAAATGATACTAAAATATTATTTTCAATTGTTTCAGATTTTGATATCTTGTTTGAATATGTTAAATCATACTCTATTATTTTTTTAAAAAAAAATTAAGTTTCATAAAAACTAATTCTAAAAATTTGTATTTTATGAAAATTCAAAAATTCAATATAAATTTAAATTCAAAAACTAATGCAAATTAAACTAATTATTTTTCAGCATATTTAATCTTTAATAAAAAATAATTCTAAAAATTTGTATCTTTAAAAATATTTTTTTCCTTTTATGAGTTTAGTTAACCAAAATACCAAAACTATGATTCTGATTATAGGAATAACAAAATTTTCGTATTTTAAATTAAACTTTATTCTTTTTTTAAACATAATAAGTACGAACCTTTATGGGGGAGGTAATCATTTCTGATCCTGATCCAACACCAGGATTTCCTCCTGATTCAGTGGGTTTAGGTTCTAGCGTTTCTCCGTCGAATCGAGGAAAGTATTTTACAGGTCCTCCATAACCATCTACTAGAAATTTTTCAAACTCTTCCTTGATAGGTGCGTTTTCATTTGATTTCCTCAAAAATGTCCAAAGATTGTCATGATGATTATCATTCACATCAACCTGTTAAATAAGTACAATATGACATCAATGTTCAAACAAACAATTTATTTATTTATTTTTGAGGAATTAAGATTTTTCTTAGCCACTATAAAATAAGTAAAAGAAAAATGTTGAAAATACTCTTAAATTAAGTGTGAATTATTAGTTTCAGTTCCTGAACTATTAACAGTTTTAAATATACACTTCTACTTGACTAACTATGCTTTAGGATAATAATACTTTATTCTTTAATTTTTAACTAATATTAATAGTTTATTTAATTTTTGTCAAGGTGAATATTTTTTCCATGTGGAATGTTATGTGGCAAGGTTTTTGCAAATAAAAGAGAGAGTGTATTGCACACACCACTGAGATGTGTTTCTCAAACTAATAAGTGATAATTTAGGTATGAAACTCACACTCCCAATAGTTTAGATATGAAACTCAAAAAAAGAAAAAAATTTATGTGTGTTTTTTACACTTATCTATTATTATTGTTGTGTACTAATGTTGATTCTTTTGTTTGTAGATTTTTGGAATAAAATTGTTTATACTCATAACCTTTACTTTAAAAATCAAACTCTCTCCTTAATTTTAAATAATAGACTTTCTCCCCATTTTTATAATTATTTTTTGATAATATTTATTTTAGCTTTACATTACCAGCTCTGTTTTCTTTTTCTGTTACTTCTTTAAAATTATGATTTTTGTAATTTATGGTAATAAATCTCTTATAGAACAAGTAAATTTTATATTCGAGACAAAAAAAAGAGTGGAAACTACTAATTTAGCATATAAGCTAATGAAGTTCTATGATAAATAAACCATAATTTTTTTTTATTTATTAAGAATAAAGAAAATTCTAATGTGATAACTTTATAAATATATTTCAATGTACATAAGACAAAATTAATCAATAAAAATAGAGGTATATTTTATAATATATTTTTAAAAATTATTTTTAAATTAAAATTTAAAAATATTTCATTATAAATATATTTCAATGTAGATAAGACAAAATTAATCAATAAAAATAGAGGTATATTTTATAATATATTTTTAAAAATTATTTTTAAATTAAAAATTTAAAATATTTCATTAGTGACAATCAAAATTTGTTTATTAGTATAGCCAAGAGAGATAAGAGATAAGTGAAAGACAAAATACATGGACATCACTTAAACTAAGCCTTAACTATTAACTTCACAATTAAACTGACAGTTTGGATCAAGTTCAAGTGTATGTCTATGAATTTGGCCGAAGTTAAATTTGAGTAACGAAATCTTTTAGTCACTTACAATTTGAATAGAAGAAACTGATCTTTTCAGATCTCTTATAAAAATCATAAAATTAAAATTAAAATTAAAATTATAAGTAACCTACTAAATCAATTCTTCCATGAAGCTTAAATATACACACAAGTATGCATGCACATACATACATACATTCTTAATGCATGTAATATTAAAATAATAATCATAAAAATTAGTATTAGAATTCGCAACAAATTCATCAAAGGGTTATTCTACTTATAATATTTATGAACTTCGATTGAAAATATTAAGAGTAAAATAGACATTGCATATGATAAGAAGGGAGAAGGGGATGAATATCTATTTTTCAAAATTGAAGAGAAGTTTGATCTTTAAAACAAAGTTAGGAGTGTAAATAATTTTCATCTACGAAATATACAATTTAATAGTTTTTAAATTATTTTATACAGAACACACTAAATATAAGTCGAATCAAATATCATATAGTCATACCTTTTCGAAAATTGGAAAATCGGCAAGATGAAGAATTTCTTCTTCTCCTGGTGCAATTTTAGGAATTTCTTCTTCTCTCCCAAACAAGGTACTTGGGAATGATATTTTATGATGGAGATTTTTCATGTCATAAAAAAATCCCAGAACCTCAAATCCTAAAAAAAAGAAGAGGAAAAATATCTTTCACACCAATAAAAAGAAAAAAAAAAACAATATTTGGGTAATTGAACTAAAAAGAAATACTTATAAATAATCATATGACAATTGGAAAATATAAATAAATAAAAATTCAAGTAAATATTACTACTATAACAATACGTTTCAGTCTCAAACTAGTTGAGTATAACTATCTAAATGCTTATTAGTATTTGTTTTTATTAATTGAGTATGAGTGTCTAAATTCTATAAGTGAGGTTTGAGGAGGATACAATGTACGCAAATCTTACCTCTACTTCATGAAGGTAGATAAAGAGGTTGTGTTACCGAAAGATTCTCGACTCACATATCAAAATAGAAGTAATGAAAACATTGCAAAATAAGGAAACATTTTAGAGCATACAAAGAAAAGGAACAATAATCACAATAAATTAAAACGATAACCGAATCACAGTAACAACAAATCATGTCTCGATGGACTAGAAACTACAAGATACTACCAATATAAAAGGAGAAAACCTATATATCTCGATGGACACAGAGACAACGCTTAACTACATACTAACCAATCACCCTAATCCACGACCTCCATAACTTTTCATATAAAATCATGTCCTCTATAAGCTAAAAATATTGCTATTTTCTGAAAAAAGAATATAAATTAAAGAGAAATAAAAAATGATACCCCTGCCAAACGATGATATTTTGCCTTTGTACTGTTCACGTAGATCATTGAGAAACTTGATCTCTCCATATGCCCATTTAGAACTAAAAAAGAAGTGAAAAATTGTGAATATATATAACGATGAAAAAAAACATGAAATTATATAACTTTAATCACTTTTATAACAATATTTCATTATAACTATAAAATTTTCTTTAGAATCAACGAGTTATATATATATATATATGATACGGTCGATTAATATATATTTTTTTATAATAACACATACATACACAATTATTTGGTTTACCGACAAGAAGAACTTTAAAGGATTATATATATAATGTTATATTATATATTTTAGCTAGAACAACATCTCACTGTAACAACCAATATATATTCAATAAACGACATTATTTATAGAGTGATATTAAAACTCACAATTATTTATATATATGTAGCAATATTAAAACTCACAATTATTTATATATATGTAGCAATATTAAAACTCACAATTATTTAAAAGATTGAAGATCAATAATTTAATTTTGGCGTTATAATAAAAATTAGAGTAAAATTTCATGATTGAAATACACTCCTAAATTTCATGATTGAAATACATCCTCAATCTTGCAACATGATTGAAATACACTCTTAAATTCTCGCCAATTTTAGAAGTGTTTTCGATACTTTTCTTGACTTTTTATTAAGAGCTCCATACTTGTACAAGAGTTAGAGACCACTTGCTATGTCATTAGCCAGATTAGGAGTGTATCTAAATTAAGTTAGTCAAGTAAAGAGGTGTTTTGCGGCTATCAATAGTTCGGGGATGAAACTAATAATATTTGCGGCAAGTTCAAGGATGTTTTCAATACTTCTTCATAAAAGAAAGGAAACATTCCGTTTCGATTTATTTATCTTATTCTTTTTTTTTTAATAGTCCATTTCAAAAAGAATATATCTTCTCCACAAGACATGTTTAAAACCATCAGATTAAAAAGATATTTTGATATATTTTTTATCACTTTAATTTAAGATCGTAATATTTAAAAATTATTATTTTTTATTTTTTTAAACTTCGTATCAAATTAAAAATAAGACAATCAAATTCAAATGGACGGATAATTTGTTATTATGAATTAGAGATATATACCCTCTCAGAGGAATATTAACAATTAGCAGAACCATCCCCTTGTATCTGTCCCCAAGCGCAAAACCATTTTTTGCTCCCTGTAAAAGATTACAAACAATTAATACATTTCTAATTGTTTATCCAAAGGGAATGGATTAGTTATTATACATATAATTATGAAATAATCTTAACAATTTTCGCACAAAATTGTGCAGAAAGGAAAATCTTGAATATATTTATCCACTTGAAAGAAGAAAAGAATTTTTTAAAGAATAAAGTGGCAACAAGTGTATTAAAATAAAATATTACTCTTTTTGTCTTAATTTATATGATATTTTATATTTATTCATATTCAAGTTAAATAAATCTTGATCAATATTTTAAAATATAATTTTTTTTCATCATATTGACATGAGAAAGAGATGCAGTTCATACTATTTTTTTAGTATAATTTTTAGACATCTGAAATATTGAGAATCTAATTCAATTTAATTTTTAAAGGTCAATAGTTAAATTGATTCTCGAAAAGAAAAGTGGTAAATAAATTGGGGTTGAGGGAGTACAACAATAACAACAACATAACTGTAATTCCATATGTGGGGTTTGAGATGGATGATGTGTATGCAGTCTTGGCCCTACATGGCTACAAATCTTGTGAAGGTAAAAAAGTTGTTTCCTATAGACCCCAGATTAATGTCGGATTTAGGATTTTCATTAAGGGTGTTTGAAAAATCAAAAAAGTAATGCACAAGATTTAAACTTGGGACCTCAAAGTGAATTTTGAACCCCTAACCACTAAGTCGACCTTGCTACTCTAGTATTTAGGGGATTCAAAATTTATATATATACACTAAAAGCTTTTTTTTAAAAATATCTTGTATATACAATATAATTTTTTATCGAAGGGGTTCGGGTGAACACCCTCACCTTCTCTAGATCTGCCCTTAGCTTACCCTCAACTCAAATAAAGCATACAGATATCACGTATTGAATGAAAATACAGTAGCAGTGAAAAAGTCACGACAAAAATAAAGTAATAATAACAAATAATACGATACTTGAAGCAAAGAAAACAACTGGAAATTAAGAAAACATAAATGAAGAACAAATGAGAAAGGAACATGAAAACTATAATGTAAATTCTAAATCATTAACATAAAATGAAAGCAATTCAAATTCTTACCAATTCAAATGCTGAGAAATGATATATATTTTCAGTTTTACTGCAAGCTTTAATAATATTCAAAGATGGAGAATATGTTGAAGCAATTGTTGGGAATTTTGGTGATGAAAAAGAGAAATTATCATCACCCTTTACAAATAAAGATTTGGAAGACTCAATATGAGAAATATTCTTGTAGGAAAAATGTATATAAGAATTCTTTACCCTAGGAACATAACATGAAGGATGAGAATAATTTGAGTTTGTTCTTAATTTGACAAATGATTGAGCACCAAAAGGTGATGATGCAAACACCATAGAAGCCATTTTTTTTTGTTTTTTTGGGAGGTTTTTGGTTGGGGAGGGGAAAGGGGTTTTATCTATCTATAGTTATATTTGATTTGAACAACAATGACTTCTATAAATACACATATTAATAAATGCATGAATAGATAGGGTGTCTAAACTTTCGTGAACAGTGTTATCTGATATTTATTTTTGATAAAAAAAATTAAATAAATATTCAATTGAATAGTCTATCAGCAAACACATGTTATTCATATATTAACGTCGTGTAAATATTGAAAGTGGAAACTTTTATTATCGAATAGTCGAGATAGGCACGAGCTGATTTGAATAAGTTTTTCTGTTTAATTATTACATAAGGTTATTTGTTTTTCTATTTTTCCTAGTTGGATGGTAACTTATCATGCTAAGACATTATTAATTCTTTGAGACCGTTTATGCATGAATATAGTAAGGTTGTTTGTTATAAAAAATAATATCGAAATACGCATTAGTTGGTTTGGACATTGTCATTATTAAAAAGGTAAAAAAAAACACATATAATGTTCAAGTCTTGATGAAAAGAATTAATCAATATTATCATTTTGGCGAGAATAACTGATAATCATTCAAATAATCGAGATGCGCATAAATTGATCTGTATACCATTATTGTAAGGAAAAGAAAAGGTAATAAACAAAAACATGAATATGTTAGGAACAAGTCATTCTGATTGATGATGAGTTGCCTTTTTTTTTATTCTTGACTTGTAATAGACAATAAGTACTTTTCTTATGTAAGGGAACAAAGGAGCAATGTGTTTCTTGTGATCTAACATAGTTAGGGATGACAATGGGGCGGGGCGGGGTGAATTTAAGGCTATGCGGGGTGGGGCGGGTTTAAGGTTGTGTGGGGCGGATCGGATGTGGGGCGGGTTGAAGTGGCCTTTTCTTAAAACAAAGGCGGGGCAGGGCGGGTATATGTGATTTTATGTAGATTCAAATTTAATTTTAACTTTTTACATGTTATAAGAGTGATAGAGCATTATTTATTAAGATAATTTCTTTAAAGCTATTAAAATATTCAAGATAGTAAATGAAAATGGTTCAGTAAAAAATAATACAATTTCTTACATGTTTCCCAATTGACCTCTAAATTTTTTTTTTTTAAGTCACTCTCCTATTAAATTAATACAACTTAACAAAAAAATAATTTTATTTTTAGTATCAAACTTAGCTAGAAAAAGAAAATATTAAAAAAATTATGCGGGACGAATTCATGTGGGGCAGGTCTATGCGAAGCAGGATGGGGCGGATTGAAAATGAAAAAAGTTGTTATGCAGGGAGAGGCGGGGCGGATTAAAAATTTTACGGGTTAAGCTCAACACGCGCTGCCCCCGCCCCGCCCTGCACGGCCCCATTGCCATCCCTAAACATAGTAATAGTTCTTCAATGGTAAGCCCCTGTTAAATGTCTAATTTACAAAATTGTAAAAAAAGTTTGGTAAAAAGAAATATTTAAATAATTGTTAAGTAAAATTAAGGAATCTCATATGTTATTGGACACAACCTTTGTTTTATATCAATCTAATATTAGAAGCCTCCTCAAGTGAGTTTTGAGTATATATGATTAGAAATAATTTTTTATATTAAATGTGCGAAAAAAGAAGAAGAAATTCAATAAAAATATTTAGGTTCTTTTTTAAATTGTGTTTTTGACCTTATATATTAAGAGCCTGTTTGGCATTGCTATTGAAAGATCAAAAACACTTATTTTGAGAAAAAAATAAGGTTTTTGGCAAATCATTAAAACTGCTTTTAAATAGAAGCAGAAGCAGTTTTTCTGATGTTGGGAATAGGCTAAAAATTTCTACTTCTTAAAAAAAACAGAAGCAGAAGCAAAAAATTATTTTTTACAAAACCCAAATATCCCTTCCATATTTATATATATACTCATATATACCTTATTAATTAATTAATATATCTCATTACTTTGATAAAGTTTCATTTAAGAATTTTATTTTTATATAATAATTTTTATTATTTTACATTTACTATCATTACTTTATATTTGATATTTTTAATTATATTTAAATCGTCATATTAATATTATATCAATATTTAATTTATTTATTTTATTTATCTATGTATAATATTGATTGAAAAATTGAATATGTACATTTTAATTCAATAAAAATAAAAGTTCGATTAAATATTTAAAATAATTTCTATCTATAAAATAATCTTCATATTAAAAGTACATTGATACTTGTCATTTTTTTGTAATTTGACACTTAAAAGCACTTTTTTTTTAAAAATAGTCAAACACAATTTGCTTATCAAAAACACTTTTCAAATGAATTAGTCAAACACAAATTACTTTTTTTCAAAAGCACTTGTTTGAAAAACTATTTTTAAAAAGTGCTTGTAAAAATAAGCAGATTTTCGCACCAATACCAAACATGCTCTAAGCCTTAAACTTAGTTGAATTTTTTTTTTATTACAAACATGTTAATTTTAAATTTTTTGATTAATCTCAATATTAAAACCCAAAGAACAAAATTTATACTACAATTTTTATTTTATAAAAATAAAAATAAGCAGTACCACTTCTATTTTTTTTTTTTGGAACATAGAAAGGAAAAAAGTGGCATAGACTGTGTGGGGTCATTTTAAATAAAAATATTCTTCTTTTAGAAAAGGTATGGTTTCCTCTTTAAATTGAAGACCCAAAAAGGGTAATTGTGTGTTTAACTTCTTCTCTTCCTTTTTCTTCATTTAAAAAAAGAAAGAAATGGAGTAATTGTTTTATTTTGGAATAGTTATCAATATATACAAATAAAATAAATTTATTTATCGATACTAATTAAAATATACAAATCGTATACATTGATTATATACAATTGGGACAAAAATTGATTCAAACCAAAAAATCGAACCAAATTGATTATGTACATATTAATTTGGGAAACTTTCCAAAATAGCAATCATTAGGCCTTAAATAGGACTCTATAGCTATAACTTGCTTAATTATGAATAATAGCAAAATGTTAGGGGAGGAGGGAGGAGAAAGACGTGGGGATCACGGAGAACCTTATCCCATTACTCACTTTAGTCATGGAGGGAAGGCTCATCAAACTCACTTGAAGAGCTATCAGGGCAGGGAAGGTAGTCAGCTTAGTAATTGGAACATCCATTGGGAGAGAGTGTATTTTTCTGCGGATTTTGGAGAAAAAAATACAAATACAAACTGATTTGTATTAAAATAAATACATATTAAGAGGACAGAGGCGAGCGAGATCGAGAGAGGGAGGAGAGAGGAGAGAGACAAGCGAGATCGAGAGAGGGAGGAGAGAGGTGAGCGAGATCGAGAGAGGAAGGAGAGAGGAATGTATTTTGTATTTATTTTGCACTGTATTCTGTATTTATTTTGTATCAATTGTATTCGAAATACAACAAATTATATTTTGTATTTTATTTGTGTTGAAAATATTGGAGATGAAAAGCTTCATAGCTCATTAACTATGACAGATGCTACAATGAAGAAGATGAAGAGGTCTTCAAAATCTTCTGAGAGTACAAATACAGGCATCCCTGTACATACATATTGTATTTAGATTGATATACTTGTATAAATATAGGCATCCCTGTACATATCAATATCATCAAAAAAAAAATTCCAATATTGTTCTAGATTAATTCTTACATTTTGCATTGTATTTTTTTGTATCAATTATATTCGAAATACAACAAATACAATTGTATTCATTATTTCTTTGATTGGATACCAATACATTTGACAGAGAGAGGATGAATGCATATTGTATTCTTATAAATATAAATACAATTGATACAAAATACAGTTTTTCGAATACAATTGAAACAAAATAAAAAACTCTCACTTATATTTGATTGAATATAATTGATACATAATAAATTTAAATGAATTTCTTCTTATTGCCAGGAGGGGGGACAAGGGAGAGAGGGGAAGGGTTTACTATAAAAACAACATATTGCTCTTTTTTATAATATTTTTAAACTATAGCTGTTTTTCATAAATAAGTTGCTAATTTTGACTAGTTCCATAATATTTCCTATTAACTTAGGAAAAACTACATAAATGGAATACAAAATAGAAAATAATTAGAATTACATAGCTCAGCCCAAAGTAATTTAGAAAATGTCAATTCGCCCAAAAAATTACAGCCCATTACCCCCCTTTAGTTTAGGCTCAATAAACAAATAAATTAAGGGAAAATTTCAGAAATAGCAAAGATAATAGACATAATAAGGCTCTATAACTATAGTTTCAATAATTGTGCTCCATAGCTATAGTTTTATTTGCTATGGAGGTTGCGGTTTGTATATTCCACGTGTGAATATACAAACATTGTAAGTATATACAAATGGAGGCTGCGGTTTGTATATTTCGCTTGCCCGTTTGTATATTTCGTTACGAATATACAAGTTGATTATCTCTTATATGAAGTGACGAATAATTATCCTCAACTTTCACATCTCTTTTTCTAGCTGAAGTTATGTCTTTTCTTGGCTTATCCTATTTAGAAGCTCTTGTACATGCCTAAACAAGGTCTTGCGAGTTGTTTATTTTGATTATTTTACTTATTAATGTTATTAGTTTCATAAATTTTAACATTCAAAATATATTTGTTATTTATTAAAAGGTCCGTAATTGATTTTTTCGCATATTCTTGATTGGGCGGTAAGAGTTCACCTATTTAGTTAAGAATAGAGTAGGTACCCACACGATCCCATAATTTGAATCGTGACAGTAATCAAGCCATGATCGCCACTTAATGCTTTAACTTCGTTGATGGGCCCTGTCTTTTTCCTTTCTTCATAAATATGAAATACTATGTACCCCAATACAGTTATAAATAAAAATATTGAAAATAAAATGATTAAGTTACTGAATAATTTTGTAATTGTTGTTTCTTTCTTTCTTTTTCAAAATTGTAACACTCTATGTCAATTGTTACGATCCAAAATCTTTAATAGCTGTGAAGGTATGTACCTTGACTCGTAGATGAATCATAGGTTGAACAAGTAGACACATACGTTCTAAGACTCCACATAGGACGTGTGTGTCTTTTTGTTCAACTATTTATACAAATTTAAGTATTTGTTTGTGCATACTCAAAATTAAAGGACGCTTTTATATATTATTTTCCTAATAAATGAAACCATGGAGATCCCTTGGAAGATAAAAATGTTCGAATTATTGCTTTAGACCACCCACCGCTAAGAAATATGTGTAAAAAAGGATAATAATTTTTTAATTTGTGATTGTGATTTTTACACTTAAAAATTGATTGAGACTGTATTCATATTTATGATCACAAATTTAAATATAATTAGGTCAATTAAAGTAAGAAATCTAGAGTGTACATAATTCTATAAGTTTGCTGGTTCAAGTCCATCCTAATTTATATGGCACAATTGAAATTTTAAGTGGCAACCAAGTTGTTTTTATTTACCTAAATTTCTTTATATAAGTCTTATATATATTTTAAGTTGTTCATTATTATGATTTATAGTACTTTTTATATAGTTTTCAAATATATAAATTTTATTTTGAAAAACTTAAAATTTCTATGTTTGAATTCATGTTCAAGGTTTAGAAGTTTGAATATCGAAACTTCAACTATACCACATTAATTGAGATACAAAAAAAAAGTAATATTATATACCGAACGTATAAACACTGTTATGAAAAGAAAAAAGTAGCCATAACGTAAACTAAAAATATAGCAACGCGGGTACAATATGTTGTGTTGGACATAACATTTTTGCAAAAAAATTCTTAAAATAATATGAAATTAGCCCTTGAAGCTCAGGTAAATCATAAAAATAAATACGTGAAACAAATAGCAACAATATTTATTCATAATTTATATCTCAATTATTACAATACTTTTACTAAAATGTTCACTCAATATGAGCAATAAATACATTATTCACTTTAATGTAAATTATTTAAATTATCAGTTTTTTTCTTTCCAATGAAATCCATCAATGGCATCCTGTGAATAGATGAAAAAAGAAGAGTCAACTTTGACATTAATAAAAAAAGTAAATAAATTGATTACTTGTTTTAAAATAATGGTTTGTTATTTTTGAAAAATTAATTATGAGTTTTGTTAGCCAAAATACCAAAACTATGATTCTTATTATAGGAATGACAAGTTAATAAAAAATTTTAATGGGCGTGTCAAGTTAAACAGTGACAAATAAAAATGAACGTACCTTTACGTCGTAGATTTTAGAATTACCAGGATTTCCTCCTAATTCAATGGGTTTAGGTTCTACCGTTTCTCCATCAAATCGAGGAAAGTATTGTACAGGTTCTCCTTTTCCATTTACTATAAATTTTTCAAACTCTTCCGTGATTGGTTCGTTATTATTTGATTTCCTCAAAAATTTAAAAAGATTGTCATGATGATTATCATTCACATCAACCTGTTAAATAAGTACAATATGACATTAGTGTTCAAACAAACAATTTATTTATTTATTTTTGAGTAATTAAGATTTTTCTTAGTCATTTATAAAATAAATAAATATTTTTTAAATATTTCTTAGGTGTAAAAATGAAAATTTAGTATATGTAAAATTAAATATCTCTTATTAAAAAACTGTAAAACTAAAATAAATTTATAAGTAATCTACAATATTAATTTTATCATTTTAAGCCTTGATATTATGAGTTTTGATTTTTGTAATATTTGATTGGATATGTTTAATTTTTTTTAAATTAAGAACTAGTTCAATCTCAAGGTTTTAACTCGAAATTCATGATTAAAGATTGGGTGAAAGAATCTCAGATATTCTAACTTATTTGAAATTAAGACATAATTATAATAATTATTATTATTATTGTGTATTAATGTTAATTCTTCTGTTTGTGAACCTTTGGGGCAAAATTGTTTATACTAATAAACTTTATTTTCAAAACCAAACTCCTTCAATTTTGAAGAATAGACACTCTTTCCATTTTTTGTAATTATTTTTCAGAAATATTTATTTTACCCTTACATTATCAACTTTTGTCTTCTTTTTCTGTTACTTTTTTAAAATTATGATTTTTGTAATCTAAGGTAATAAATCTCTTATAGAACAAGTAAGTTTTATTTCCGAGACAAAAAAAGAGTGAAAACTACTGATTTAGTATATAAGCTAATAACGTTTATGATTAAATGAGTAGAATAAGAAAATAATTTTATCAAAAAAACTCTAATGTGATAATTTTAAAAATATATTTCAATACAAAATTAATCAATAAAATAAAGGTATATTTTATAATATATTTTAAAAAATTAATTTTGATATTGGGGTTAAAAAATATTTCATTAATAACAATCAAAATTGGTTTATCTATATAGCTTAGAGAGATTAGAGATAAGTGAAAGCCAAATACACGGCCATCACTTAAACTTAGCCCTAACCATCAACTTCACAATTAAACTGACAATCTGGATCAAGTTCAAATGTCTGTCTAGGTATTTAGTCTAAATTAAACTCGAAAAAGGGAATCTTTTGATTACTTACAATTTGAATAGAAGAAAGTGATTTTTTCATATCTCTTATAAAAAGATCATAAAATTATAAGTAACCTACTAAATCATTTCTCCCATTATGCTTAAATACACACCAGTATGCTTGCACATACCTACGTTCTTAATGCATGTAATATTAAAATAATAATCATAAAAACTAGCGTAAGAATTTGCAAAAAATTAATAATTTTAAATTAATAATTATTAATTTTTTTTGGCGGGGGGTGGGGGGGTGGGGGTAGATGTCTATTTTTGAACATTGAGGAGTATAAATAATTTTCACCTACGGATCTTCCGCAAACTTAGCAAATTAATAATTTTAAATTATTTTGCTGCATATGTGTTAAGTTATATTTATATTTTTTACTTCATATTTGAGGACAATAATATTCTAAAAATAATTTATAAAAAAATTGTGTAAAAGGACAGAAATCTTACCGTTTACTAGGGAACAAATGATAATATTTGAGTTAAAGTAATTGAAGTGAGAACTTTTTCTTCTTTTTAAAAAAAATAAAAAAATATGAAAGTTGAAGTTATAATTAAAATATTTCGAGTTTGAGCTATATATGAATTAAGAAATGTCTTCGACAAAGAGTTTTCCTCTTTTAATAAATTTGAATTTTATGAGGAACACATTAAATTAGTTCGATCAATAAATATCGAATATCATATGATTATACCTTTTCGAAAATTGGAAATTCGGCAAGTTTACGAATTTTTTCTTTTTCCGCTTCAATTTCACGATCTTCTTTTCCATGCCTAATCCAGAATTTTTTATTTTCCATGTCATAAAAAAATCCTAGAACCTCAAATCCTACAAAAAAAAAAGAAGGAGAAATATCTTTCATAACAATAAAAAAAAACAATATTTGGGTAATTGAACTAAAAAAGAAATACTTATGAATAATCATATGACAATTGGAAAATATAAATAAATAAACATTCAAGCAAATATTACTATTATAATAATACGTTTCAGTTTCAAACTAGTTGAGAATAACTATATAAATGCTTATTAGTATCTATTTTTATTAATTGAGCATAACGATCAAAATTCTATATAACTGAGGCTTGTAAAGGATACAATGTGCATATTTTACCTCAACTTCATGGAGGTTGTGTTACTGAAAGACCCTCGACTTAATTAGCACATATCAATATAGAAGTAATGAAAACATTGCAAAATAATGAAATATTCTAGAGCATACAAATAAAAGAAACAGTAACCACAATAAAATAAAACGATAACGAAACACAATAAATAACATGTGTAGTAACAGAAATCGAGGGACTAAAAGCTACAAGATTGGCGCTAATACTGCTAATATAAAAGGAGAAAACCTATATATCTCGATGGACAACGAGACAACGCTTAACTACCTACTAATCAACCCTCCTAATTCATGATCTCTATAACTTCCTATATAAAATCATGTCCTTTGTAAGCTAAAAATATGCTATTTTCCGAAAAAAATATAGAAGGAAAACAATAACTAAAGAGAAGTAAAAAATGATACCTCCGCCAAACGATGATATTTTGCCTTCATACAAGTTACGCAGATCATTGAGAAACTTGATCTCCTCTTTTGCCCATATAGAACTAAAGAAAGGGAGGAAAAATTGTGAATATATATAACAATGAAAAAAAAGGCTTGAAATTAAATAATTTTAATTATTTTTTATAACAATATTCATTATATATATATATATATATATATATATATATATATAATGTTATATTATATATTCTTTAGCTAGAATAACATCTCGCTATAACAATTAATAAATATTGAGAAAAACAACATTGTTTATAGAATGGTTTCATTATACATATATTTTGTATCAATTTGCAATTATTTGAAAGATTGAAGATTAATGATTTAACTTCCGTCTTATGATTAAAAAAAATAGAGTAAAATTTCATTGAGTGATTATTTTTCAACTTTTACTTTACTGGAGGAAAGTTGCTACTTATTTTATTGTTTATTTTTTCAATAAACGAGGAAAACACTTAATTTTATTGTTTATTTTTTTTAATAAACAAAGAAAACAATTAATTTTATTGTTTATTTTTTTAATAAACAAAGAAAACACTAAATCACGTAGGACAATATTTTTTAAATAATATCAATATTATTAAATAAAATATTTAAATAAATAATTATAAATGAAATAATAAAGTATAAGTTCCTATGAAAAATAAATATAAACTTTCTTATGATTAATTACTAATTTTGTGCATGCTGAAAGTTGTGGAATCAAATATTCGAAAATATCTATATATTTATTTATAATATAAAGCTATATATAGATAAAGTGATGCGACTATCACCTCTAATTACATTTATATTTTTCTCCTTTTTTTTGACTTTTTTCTCATTTTAAAATTTATTGCAATATGTAAAAATAAAAAAGTCACTTTTAAAATTTCTTAATTACACCTCTTAAATATACCGTTTTCTTCCTCCATGTAATTCATTGCTTAGTTATTGATATATTGTTGGAATTCATGTTTTTGATATAATATAAATATAAATAAATATGAAACATAGAAGATATACTAAAGTGAAAGTTTTTAGTTAGTGATTTAACATTCAAATTTGGAGGTGTTCAAATTCCACTAAACTTAGAAAATTTATAGTTTAAGAATATAAAAAACCTCTCCATTTATATCATTCAAGTTTAATTTTGAGGCATTCAAACTCTATAAACATAGAAATTTATTGTTTATAGAATGGTTTTTGAGCATCAGATTAAAAGGATATTTTGATACTAATATTTTTCATATCTTTAATTTAAAATTATAATATTTAAAAATTAATATTTTTTATTTCTTTAAACTTCTTACCAAATTAAAACAAGACAATCAAATTCAAATGGTGGAATTATTTGTTATTAAGAATTAGAGATATATACCCTTTCTGAGGAATATTAACAATTAGCAAAACCTTCCCCTTGTATCTATCCCCAAGCTCGATACCTGTTTTTTTTCCCTGTAAAAGATTACAGACAATTAATATATATTAATACAATTAATGTATATATATATATAAAAAAAAATTATCAAAGGAGTTCGGGTGAATACCCTCACCTCCTCTAGATTTGCCCTTAGCTTATCCTCGACTCAAATAAAACATATCGATATTATATATTGAAAGAAAATACAATAGTAGTGAAGAAGTCATGACAAAAGTAAAGTAACAATAACAAATAATACGATACCTAAAGCAAAGAAAACAACTGGAAATTAAGAATATATAAAAGAAGAACAAATGAGAAAGAAACATGAAAACTATATTGTAAATTCTAAATCATTAACATGAAAACTTACCCCTTCAAATGCTTCATAATGATATATATTTTCAGTTTTACTGCAAGCTTTAATAATATTCAAAGATGGAGAATATGTTGAAGCAACTCTTGGGAATTTTGGTGATGAAATAGAGAAATTACCATCACCCTTTACAAATAAAGATTTGGAAGACTCAATATGAGAAATATTCTTGTAGGAAAAATGTACATAAGAATTTTTTACCCTAGGAACATAACCTGAAGGATGAGAATAATTTGAGTTTGTTCTTAGTTTGACAAATGATTGAGCACCAAAAGGTGATGATGCAAAAACCATAGATGCCATTTTTTTTTGGGAGGTTTTTGGTTGGGGAGGGGAAAGGGGTTTTCTCTATCTATAGTTATATTTGATTTGAACAACAATGACTTCTATATATACACATATTAATAAATGCATGAATAGATAGGGTGTCTAAACTTTCGTGAACAGTGTTATCTGGTATTTATTTTTTATAAGAAAAATTAAATAAATATTCAATTGAATAGTCTATCAGCAAACATATGTTATGCATATATTAACGTCGCGTAAATATTGAAAGTGGAAACTTTTACTATCGAATAGTCGAGATAAGCACAAGCTGATTTAAACAAGTTTTTTGTTTAGCTATTACGTAAGGTTATTTGTATTTATGTTTTCCCAAGCTGGATTGTAACTTATCATGCTAAGACATCATTAACTCTTTGAGACCGTTTATGCATGAATATACTAAGGTTGTTTGTTATAAAAATAATATTGAAATACGCATTAGCTGGTTTGGACATTGTCATTATTAAAAAGGTAAAAAAAAACGCATATAATGTTCAAGTCTTGATGAAAAGAATTAATCAATATTATTATTTTGACGAGAATAATTGATAATCGTTCAAATAATCGAGGTGCGCATAAATTGATCTCTACACCATCATGGTAAGGAAAAGAAATGGTAAAAAACAAAAACATGAATATGTAGGGAACAAGTCATTCTCATTGATGATAAGTTGGCTTTTTTTTATTCTTGACTTGGTAATAAACAATAAGTATTTTTCTTATGTAAGGGACCAAAGGAGCAATGTGTTTCTTGTGATCTAACATAATAATAGTTCTTCAATGGAAGGCCCCTTTTAAATGTCTAATTTACAAAATTGTAAAAAAAGTTTGGTAAGAAGAAATATTTAAATAATTGTTAACCAAAATTAAGGAATCTCATGTTATTGGACACAACCTTTGTTTTAACATCAATCTAATATTAGAAGCTGCATTTGTGCACTATTCAGATTAAATCGAAAAATCAAATCAAATCGAATTAAATTTTAATTTGAATTGGTTTTTTGGTTTGATTTTGAATTAATAATTTATTTTTATTTGGTTTTTTGCTTTGGGTCGGATTAGAAAAACAATAATTGAAAAACTGAAAAAATCGAATTAAATATATATATATATATATATGTGTGTGTGTGTGTTTAGAATTAAGTTGGAGTTAATCGCTTTTATTCCTTTTTATTTATTGCTTTATATTATGATTTAGTATATATTTTATGTTTGACATCTATAATTGATATACTTTTAAGTATTATGGTTTAAATTTTACTTGTGATTTATATTAGAAAGTATATTTTAGAGATTCAATATTATTTCTCTTTGTATTTTTTTTCTTCAAATTGTAGATATAACTTTGACTATGTTATTAATTATTGATATAATTGAATAATCGAACGGAACAAAGTCAATCTGAAAAGAGAAAAATCAAATCAAACCAAATTTATTTTGGTTCGAATTGAATTACTCTTTTTCAAAACCAAAAATTGAAAACCCAAACCACATAATACAAAGCCAATTCAAAAAAACGAATGCACACCCCTAACCTCAAGTGATTTTTGAGTATATTATTGTTTAAAGTATTTTTTGAAATTAAATGTGATAAAAAATCAATAAAAATATGTAGTTTCTTTTTTTAAATTTCAGTATTTTACCTTATATATTAAACCTTTAACTTAGTTGATTTTTTTTTATTACAAATATGTTAATTTTAAAATTTTTGATTCATCTCAATATTAAAACTCAAAGAACAAAATCTATACTACCATTTTTTTTAATATATATATATATATATATATATATATAAAATAAAAGCAGGGCCACTTTTATATTATTATTATTTTGGAACATAAAAAAAGAAAAAGGTGGGGTACGTAGATTATGTGGGGCGTCATTTTAAATAAAAATTATTCTTCTTTTAGAAAAGGTGTGGCTTCCTCTTTAAATAAATAGGATTGTAACTTAAAATTGAAGATAAAAAAAGGGTAATGGTCTGTTTAACTATTTTTTTTTTTGGAATAGTTATAAATATATACAGCTCAATTAAATTTAGTTATCGATATGAATTGAATTAAATAAAATTTATACATTGAATATATATAATTATTTCCGTAAAAATCGATTCAAATAAAAAAATAGAATCAAATTAATTAGTTAAATTGATTTTGTTTGAGTTTATGCTTTGATTTGATTTTATATTTTTGAAAATCGATAATATTTTTTTCAAAAAAACTGAAGAAATAATTGAATAGAATGGATAAACTATATACATATTTTTTTATATAGTTATACATACTTACATACCTAATATATTATTTTTTATGAACAATTTTAAATATCTTATATATGTTTTTATCAAAAAAATATTATAATTTATTTATGAAAATAAAATAGTCCAAAACAAAAAATATTCCAAACATGTGTATACCGAACAAAAAGTATTCCGAACATGCATGTTTTTCTATTCTCTAACCTTGTCTTTTGATTTTATTTTCGTGTATGATTAAAAACTGAGTCAAAACCAATAATGACCAAAACAAATAAGTGTATATTATACTTGATTTGTATTTAATAATTTTAAAAAATATTAAATTAATTTAATTTTGATCAATAATCAACTCAAACTGACTTGTAAACACCTCTTATTATGTATACTATTAGTATATTTATAGTTAAATATACACGATCTTTTTTTTTCCACCCGGTATTCGGAGCCCGCATTGGAGTCCCAACTATATTCAAATCGCTCGTTGTAGGGCCCATTTGGTAGTGATGCTCCAAACATGATTTTCTCCATGCCCAGGGCTCGAACCGAAAACCTCTAGTTTGGGGTGAATCAGTCTCATCACTGCACCACAATCCATGTTAATATAATATACACAATCTTTATATTTGCTAACTATTTCGTAAACTGAATCATCTAAATGCATTAATTATAAAACGAAACAATAATAACAATAACATACTCAATATAATTTTATAACTCGAATTCAAAGAGAATAAAGTGTACTTAAACATACCTTATTAAACTGTCGTTATCCTTTTCTTTTTTTTTTAAGCTTTTGATGATAGGTCTAAGTTAAAAAGTTATCTTCAATGATTTATTGATGCCATTATGCCTTACGTATTTAGTGAGTTTCACATTCAATGTGAAAAATGAACACTCAAAATTGGCCCACTTTGAAGAACCAAAAAAAAAAAAACTTTGAGTTAAAAGTTTTTTATAATAAAGAAAATAGGAAGAAATTAACCTATAAAAGGATAAATTAACTCACCTTGTTTAGACAAAAAGAAGTAAAATCCAATTTTCATGATCAAAAGTTTTTTCTTTAACTTTCATATATATAATAGAAAAAAAGTTCACTCAACTATTACGCTCTCCCAGTTAAAAATATTTGAACTTTTATCTTGAAAACATCATGCAAAAACGTTGATATTTGGCATTCACAAGGCCATATTTTCAAACGCAAATATATAAGCGATTGTCTGCTTTTTGCTCGTAGCGATTAATTTACAAAAAGAAATCGAACACTAATTAAATAGCAATCCCAAAAGCAAATATCTGTGCTCTTCACCTTTACAACTTTTAATGAATTTGTCTAAAGAGCCTAATCACATGTTGATCAAATATCTAGAAAATTAAGAAGTGTTTATTATTATTATTTTTTTTAAAAAAAAACAATTATTTTTAAAAGTAAAGGTGTTTGGCCATTGGCCAAGTTATAGGTAAAAAATATATTTGAGTATTAATCGTAGAAGAAAGAAGTTCTCTTTTTTTTCCCTCAAAATTGATATAAATATATATTTATATTAAGGGTGGCAATTGGATAGGTTGAGTCAAATTTGAACGGATGATAATGGGTTAAGATAACAATCGGATCAAGACCCAATCCAACCCAAATTTTCTTGGTTCAAAACAGATTGGATCAAAATGAATTAGGTAATGGATTTACATTACGGGCCAAGACCCAACCCAACACAATTTTTACAAAGCTTAATTGTTTTATTTGTTCTTTTAAACTATTTTAGTACTTAATAAAATTATTTTTTTTCTTTATTATGGCTATATACAACATATCAAATTGTAAAAAAACACTTTAAAAATATTGACAAAAATTTTTATGAGCCAATTCGAGTTACATATCAACCCAATTTTTAATGAGAAGCCTTTAGTTATCATGGGGTAAAGGCATATGTTCTTCATTAAGTTCCCAAGATTCTTGTTTTTAGTTAGAAAAAATTTGAAAAATAAACAAAGGAAATTATTGCTCAAAATACATAAAAATTGAAAAAACTATCTAATTTCAATGTTCTTATTCATCTTTTCATTTTGAAATAATAGCAAGAAACACACCTAAAATATAACTTTTTTTGATAGTTCATACTTGAACTATCAGATATTTGCATTTTCTACTTGAACTATCACCAATTATATATCATAACACACCTCAGAGCTGATCACTAGCTAAATCAATGTTTTGAATACAATCACCAAAAAGCACGTGACAATTTACTTTGCCCATAAAAGTTCAATTAATTTCGAGACATGTTTTGATAGTTTAGGTAGGAAATACAAACACCTGATAGTTCAGGTGAGAAACTCGCGAAAAATGATGGGCAAAATAGCTTGTTACTTCCCACCATAGCTTGTTTTTGGAGGATCCGACATGGGTGTGGCTGCATTTTTGGAGAGTCCGAGCAAAATAGCTTGTTACTTCCCACCAGTATAGGTACCTCACCAAGGCTTAAACAGATGAACAACATACCATACCCAGTGTAGTACCTCAAAGTGGAGTCTGGTGAAGGGAGAATGTAAGCAAACCTTACTCCTACCTCAGAGGTGGAGAGGTTGTTTCCGATAGACCCTCGGCTAAAGGAAAGGCTTAAACAGATGAAAACTTTCCTAATATTTTCTTCCTATAGAAGTGCACTCAAGAACTGTGGTGTCAATAAGAAACTCTAAAAGCATTTTCATGTCTGTTTTCCTTTTGTGAATCGGGGATTAACCAGAAGCTAGGTAGGGTTAATGCATTTTCGTTCTGTCAAGCTCTAAGCACACTCATAGTGGAGTATTTAGATGCAAATCAGGTCGAAGCTTATGATCATTTTACCGGGCTACTAGAGAGAATTCAGATGAGATAGTAGTACTAGTTAAGGTTGTGAGAAGTTTTACCATACACTAGGGGGTTAAGACAAGACATCTGTAGGAAAACATCTATTGAAGTGAACCAATCATCAAAATCATATTTGGATTTATTTGGGTTGATTTAGGACCAAGGTTCATTTTCTTTAAAAACTTGAAAGCATGAAATTTTTCGATGCATTGATTTGATAATAACGTCTGTCAAGACCCCACTTTGTCGGACTACACTGAGTTGTTGATTGATTGATTTGATACTAAAATACTATATCTCGCTCTTCGCTCCTATCTTTCTCTTATTATTATCTCCCTCTCTTTTTCTCCTTTCTATTTACTCAAAATTACAAGATTTACCAAAGTCATTTCTAATTCTTCTATATCTTTCTAATTCCCGCCATCTATTCTACCCATCGAGTTATTTAAAGAAACCTATGACTTAGGATAATAGTAATAAGAGTTTGATAGAATATGATTAGGATGCAACTATAAGATAAGAATTTTTTTGTTAAACGAACTATGTGTGGAAATGACGACCTGCAAGTATTTAAAGTTGTGGTTTGCTTTTATTTGGTGAGTAGCCTGGTCGTATGGAAAGTTGTAGGATGTGTTGAAACACCGCTTGAATAGAATTGAAAGAAGCTAGAGTCACAAATGGAAAGAATTAGTAGGATGTAGTGTAGCCTTTGAAAGGAGGCGAGAGCAGTGATCTGATTGTTAGGGCTAAAGATGTATCTTTATAAGGTTAAGAATTGGGTTCAGAGATGTGTGGTTTCATCTATTTTGTTTGGGGTATGGTAATAGTTTCTTGGGTTCATCAGATTGGTTAAAAACTGTTAGATAAGATTTGAGAAAGGAGTCTATAGACGTTTGATTCCCATGAAGTGATAAGTTTTTTTGGTGGTTTCGAGTTTGGTGAAGTTTACTATTGATATTTTAGCGAAGAATATGATAAGATCGATGGAAAGGCAATCAATGATAAGCTAAGATACGTGAATTCATAAAAATCTTCAAGGTATGAGATAATGTTGGTAGTTAAGAGTATTGGGTTACACAGTTGGATTCAGAATTAAAGTTTTTCATTGTAAGCATGCGTTCATGGTAGCATTTTTAGTCAGGGTATAAATTAGTAAGGTAAGAAATGATCGATCACATCGGTATGAGCATTTTGAAGTACTTGTGCATGGTTTGGGTCATAAAATTTGTCACTTTCAATGGTTAAAGGACCTAAGGAAGGGTTCCACTTAAAGTTTTAGGTTTAAAGTATAAGATAGAATGTTATGGGTTGTTCGTCAAAGGATAAGAGTGGTAAGCGAGTCAATGAAAGAAACAAGAGTCTAGTCTATTGAAGAGTTTAATGAATTTGAAATTGTGTTATGGAAAGAATTTAAGAAAGGTGAAGGAATAAGACCTCTCGTATAGGCCTTTGGTTCGGAGTTGAAGGTTGTATGAATTTGTCTTTGAATTTAGATATGACTATGAGATGTGAAATGGTTCGACATAGACTTACTAGGAATTTATTAGCAACTTTTATGAATATCGGGTTTTGATTTGGGTGAAAAACAATGATGTGTGTAAGATTATATGTTGTTATGTGGGACTAGATTGCTCAAATTATGGTAGGTGACTTATGGATGCACAACAGGATAAGATACAATTCTACATGGTTATTATGGATTTTGAGTTTGATTGATACAACTCTGTTGATGAGACTACACAGATTATTATGATGCATTACATAGACATTGGATGGTAAATAAAAGTTATGAGCGTATAATATATAGAATTATTGGAGTGACTAAGGATTTCTCTAAGTATTGGTATGAGTTATATGATGGTTTGAATAATAGTTGAAACTTGGTATGTGAATGATTGCGTAGAGTTGACATTGGGTGTGATTCAATTGTTGTACCTCGATGCAAAAGTACTTATAGATTTGAAATTAGTGCTATCAGTCTTGGGTGTGACTCGTATCTGTCAGGAAATGCTTAAATGGAAAGAGAGGGAGCCATAGTTTGAAATTTTTAGAGGCGACAATGTGTTTGATAAGAAGACTTTGATACTAGTGATGATTTGAGAGTAGGGTATTGACCGGTGTGGTTATGATTTTTTGTTAGTATTAGGAGTCTTGGCTTCAGTGGAGTATTGTGAGAAGTATGTGAAGTTTTATAAATTGAGTATGTGTACGATTGTAATAAGCTCTAGACTGGTTGATTGTGGGTGGCTAAAAATCAAGGAAATAGAGTCAGATGAATGAAAATGTTTGATATGGGCATTATGAAATGAGTATCTTATGTTATTCGATCTTGGTTCCGTATATTCTTATGTGACCACCTTCTTTGTGCTGGATATTATTTAGAGTATGATTCACTGCCTATGCCACGTATGTTTCCACATCTATGGGTGAATTTCTAGTGGTGGATCGGGTGTACCGATCCTATGATTGTCCTCACGGTAGAGTGGCATCCTTGGGCAGATTTGGTCATTTCAGTTATGATAGATTTGATGTTGTTTGGGATAGTTGAAGTATACTAGTGGTTCTACACGGACAACTTTGCTTATGAGAACTTATAAAAACATGAATATTTTCAGTTATTCAATAGTCTTTATATTTGTCTCGTCATCGAGGTCACATTTTGGCTATGTGTGATTGAATGAGGAGATCACTGGGTCTAGTTGTACCGTTCTTAAGAGTTGTCTACAATCACGAGTACTCATCTAGCCTTTCTGATAGTATTATTAGAGGTTTTGTATGCTTGGGTGTACCGTTCGCTAGGTGGTTACTCGATCATTTCCTTCTTTGGGTTAGATAAATTTGATTCTCTCTTGATGAGTACCTAATGTCTAAAGATCAAATTTTTATAACTTAATTAAACTCGTGGAAGGATCAAGTTGTGAGAAGGGAATCTTGATAAGATCTATGATGGTTTGTGCATTATGAGTGTGTGGTGGTTGGTTTAGGTTCACTTCTAATTGTAGCCGGCATTGATTCAAAATATAATCGTGGTTATATGAGAAAAGATTCGTCTTGATGATTGTGTTATGGTCCAGTGTATTTCGGCTCAGATTGGATTCATGGGTTAGCCTGTGGCTTGGTAGTCACTCCTAGTCTGTAGATTTGCTAAAGTTTGATTTGAAATTGCAATTCTTAGTTGTTGATCTTGATGGAATGGTCTTAAGGAGGAGCTCACTTAGAGAGATGAACACGACTATGAAATATCATACCTCAAACTTTTGGAAACGTCGGTTATTCTTCCTTCTTCTTTCTTATGTTCGAGGACGAACATAGTTTTTAGTGGTGGATAATGTAATAACCCAGAAGGTCATTTTTGGAAATTTTCATAAATTTTTGTTTTACCCCTCCCGATAATTGACCCGAGTCATTTTTGATCAGTCGGGAAAGTTGATTTGAGAATTTTAAACTATTCATTTAACTATAGTTAATTAATTGACAGGTAATTTTTAGATAATTAATTTAGTTTATGACTAACGGGCTAAATCCGTAAATTATTTAATACCCTACCCCACTTGGCCTATGTATAACACTGAATTTAAGTAGAAAGGGTTTAACAAATTAAAGAATAACATCAAAAGATTTCTAAGAAGCAGCATACGGGAGTTGAAGTATTATTTTCACACACACGCCAACTCTGAGGGAGATTTATTTTTGCAGCTTCACGTTAGTCACTTTGAAGGTATACATTCCTAACGTTTTACCTATAGTGGGTGAGGGCGAATTGAAGTTAGATAATTGTCCGTATTACACATGGGCAACGAACTGCAGCAGGTAAGCATTAATACGCCTTAATCAATGTATTGATGTGTATGCTTAGATGTCATATTATTATTATTGATGATTGTAAAAGAAAAAGGGAAACAAGGAAGTGGGTTTGAATTAAGAAGTTTAAGTTGGAAAGTTGACTAATCTGTAGTATTTTGAAGTTTTGATGTTTGGGGAGAGGGGACACAAGGTATTAATGTTCCAATATTAACCAATCATAATAAGGGATTGGAGAATTAATTGATGAGTATGGTTAGCAAGTGAGTGGATGGTGATTAGAGAATGACCAGATTGGTTTTAGCAATTTAACTTCGTAGTGGTCTTCAAATCAGTTGGCTTTGGCTTTAATTACTTTTGTATTAATTATCACATTATGATTTAAGTTTTGATATATTGAGATAGGTAATTAAATATTAGGTGTATTGTATTACATGAATACCATTAGAATTATGATATTGAAGAAGTTGGAACTTAACTCTAGGCTTGAAAATTGGAAAATATGAGAGTTGCACATGTTAATTGGCATCCAGATTAGGAACTTGATTATAAATCCGGGGTGAGTTTTTGGGTCTAGACTAGACACATAGTAATATGGGTGTTGTTAGTTTTGAAATCTTATTGTGATTATTTATTTGAATAGATTGTATTGATTTGGAAGCCCAACGAAAGGGGAAGGCTCAAGTCCCAGAGTGATCGTTCAATCATTTGAGGCAAGTGGATTTCTCAACCCTTGTTAAGTGTATAGAATTCGTGTATTTCCTTGTGGTATGTGTTGGGGAGTAATGGGACTTGGTGATGGGTTGACTTGTCCATATTGAATAATTTTAATGATGAAAAAGGGGTAATAAAAGGCAATGTGATTAATTATTGGTGTGCGATGCGTTGAGAATGGTTTGAAAGGCTTATTGATTCATTGTTGGTGTTGTATAACGATTGTGTTGTTATGAAGTGTGCATTTTTATGAAAATGGTCATCTCCTCATTATTTATGTGAACATGTTATTTGCATTGGTTCTGAGACATGGTTGTGACAAGTGTTATGTGAATTGAGAAAGAATAAGAAATTAAAGAGGATGTACCATTTCGAGGGACGTGTCGCGCGCCGCGACGGATATTATGATTCGAGGGACGTGTCGCGCGCCGCGACGGATACTATGATTCGAGGGTTGTGTCGCACGCCGCGACGAATTTTGTTATCGAGGGACGTGTCGCACGCCGCGACAGATTTCATTATCGAGGGACGTGTCGCATGCCGCGACGGATTTCATTATCGTGGGTCGTGTCTCACGCCGCGACGGATGCATGGACAGATATGTCCCCCATGGGTCTCGGACTGAGAGACAGCGGGTGTGTATCGTTAGGCCAGACATGTATCACTATACTTGACATTGCATTTCATTGCATTGTGCATCTTTATCATTTGTGAACTTATGAGTACTTTTCTGTGGAACTTGTGATTGGTGAACTTTATCTTGTGTGTTGCTGATCTGTAATTGTTGAAGTGATATGGTTGAACTATGTGCTATGTAAATTGTGAACTATTAGGTTGGGCTGGTTTTTATGCAGGTTGTAGTTGTGGAGGTTTGGTTGGGGTGTAAGGAGTACCCGTATTCCATACCCTTAGCTTGTGTTTAGAAGTTTTCTTGCTGAGTACCGTGTGGTTTGGTACTCACCACTTGCTTCTACAATTTTTTGTAGGTTATGAGCCCGGATCTTCATGATACCCTCTCTTATTTTCTTGTCCGAGGCTTCCTATGGAGATTTGTGAGGTAGCTGATTGTCATCTCAGCAGACCTTCTTACTCCTTATTTATGATCTTGTTCTATTCTAGAAACAATGTCATTTGAGACTTGTGTTTTCTTTCAAATCCATTGTAATACATTAGAGGCTTGTGCACGTAACAACCAGATTTTTGGGGTTTTAATAAGTTGACTTTGTATTCCGCATTATTAGATGGTGTTAGTCTCTCTTTTTTTCTGATTTTACTTCCGTATTTATTGTATTAGTTGGGTTTTAGGCTGACTTGTCTTGGTGGGATAAGACGAGTGCCATCACGTCCATTTTTGGGTCGTGACAAAATGGTATCTGAGCCCCAGGGTCATAGGTCTCACGTGTATATAAGCTGAGTCTAAGTAGAGTCTCGAGGATCGGTACGGAGACGTCTGTACTTATCGTGGAGAGGCTATAGTGACTTTTAGGAATAATCTTCACTTGTTGAATCTCTTTCGTGCGTTTTTGGTCCGGTCTAATTGTTATCGCTTCATCCCATTCTCTCTCACTTGTAGTGATGACTCGTGTGTGGTTCTTTATGCGAGTAGTCGGTGTCGTGTGGGTTTTATGTAAGATATGATATTAACGTTAAAGTGATAGACTTATGAAAATGATGTCTGGCCAGATTCGGAATGTTTAGCCATTCGAAGGGGTTGAGTAAGGCTAGTTACCCAACAGAGGGAACAGTACTTGTGCGGTATAGGAGAAATCTAGAGTGGTTTGACAAAAGAAGTGAAATGATTAAAGGGACAACTAGATAATGGACCCTGTAACTTTGGAAATTATAGTTAGCAAAGTGTCATCAGATTTGATGAGAATGATGTTAAGCCAATTGAGGTCAGAATTTCTACTACGATTTTACATATTGAGTGTATATCAAAGAGGGTCATGATATGACTACTACAACGGTACCAATGCCTAGTTAGTTAAAGTTAGGGAGTGTATTACTTTTGCTATCAACCTGATCTATGAAAGGATGCATATCGCTTGGGCTAGAGACAGAACAAATTTGATAATATTTTATAGCTATTCAATTGGTAGAAATGTGTGGGCTATTTGGATATGATCTTCTCGGTAGATATGATGTGTTCTAGTGGTGGATCTAACGAACTTTCATAGTGTAGTGCTAGTGGTATATGGAAATGGATACGTCAATTGTCAAGTGCGAATACTAACTACTTAAGGAGTTATCAGTTGTATCACATGCTCATATAATGAGATTCGATATTGCATTCACATTTGAGAAACTAACTAACTTGTCAATATGAGCAATAAATACAATATTTACTTTAATGTAAATTATTTAAATTATCGGTCCTTTTCATATCCAACCAAACCCATCGATGGCAGCCTGCAGAGAATAGATGAAAAAAGAAGAGTCAACTTTGACATTAATAATTATGAGTTTAGTTTAACCAAAATACCAAAACTATGATTCTTATTATAGGAATGACAAGTCAATATTTTTTTTTAATGGACGTGTCAAGTTAAACAGTGACAAATAAAAATGAACGTACCTGTACGTCGTAGATTTTACTAGTACCAGGATTTCCTCCTGATTCAGCGAGTTTAGGATCTACCGTTTCTCCATCAAATCGAGGAAAGTGTTGTAAAGGAACTCCTTTCTCATTTACTATAAATTTTTCAAAGTATTCCTGGATTGGTTCATCATTTTTTAATTTCTCCAAAAACTTCCAAAGATTGTCAGGTTTTTTCATATCAACCTGTTAAATAAGTATAATACTGCATCAATGTTCAAAACAACAATTTATTTATTTATTTTTTAGGAATTAAGATTTTTCTTGGCCATTTATAAAATAAGTAAATATTTTTTAAAGATTTCTTAGGTGTAAAAATGAAAATTTTGTACATGTAAAGATAAATATCTCTTATTAAAAACTGTAAAAGTAAAATAATTTTATAAGTAATCTACAATATTAATTTTATCATTTTAAGCCCTGATATTATGAGTTTTGGTTTTTGTGATATTTGATTAGATATGTTTATTTTTTTAAAATTAGGAACTAGTTCAATCTCAAGATTCTAACTCAAAATCCATGATTAAAGATTGGGTGAAAGAATCTCAGATATTCTAACTTGTTTGAATTAAGATGTAATTATAATAATAATTATTTGTGTACTAATGTTAATTCTTCTGTTTGTGAACTTTGGGATAAAATTGTTTATACTCATAAACTTTATTTTCAAAATCAAACTCCCTCCTCAATTTTGAAGAATAGACACTCTTTCCATTTTTCGTAATTATTTTTTTAAAATATTTATTTTACCCTTACATTATCAACTTTTGTCTTCTTTTTCTGTTACTTTTTTAATATTGTGATTTTTGTAATCTAAGGTAGTAAATCTCTTATAGAACAAGGAAATTTTATTTCCCGAGACAAAAAAAGAGTGAAAACTACTGATTTAGTATATAAGCTAATAACGTTTATGATGAAATGAGCAGAATAAAAAAATAATTTTATCAAGAAAACTCTAATGTGATAATTTTAAAAACATATTTCAATACAAAATTAATCAATAAAGTAGAGGTATATTTTATAATATATTTTAAAAAGTTAATTTTGACATAGAATTTTAAAATATATTTCATCAATAACAATCAAAATTTGTTTATCTATATAGCTTAGAGAGATAAGAAATAAGTGAAAGCTAAAATATATGGACATCACTTAAACTTAATCTTAACTATCAACTTCACAATTAAACTGACAGTTTGGATCAAGTTCGGAGGTCTGTCTATGTATTTAGCCTATGTTAAACTCGAAAAATGAAATTTTTTGATCACTTACAATTTGAATAGAAGAAAGTGATCCTTTCAGATCTCTTATAAAAAGATCATAAAATTAAAAATAAAAATTATAAGTAATCTACTAAAATATTTCTCATATTAAGCTTAAATATACACACAAGTATGCATGCACATACATACATTCTTAATGCATGTAATATTAAAATAATAATCATAAAAACTAGCGTTAGAATTTGCAACAAATTCATAAAAAGGTTATTCTATTTATAATATTTATGAACTTAGATAAAAATCTAAAATGCCAGGGTCGAAAATATAATACGTACATTATATATATAATATAAAAAGGTATTACATAAATGAGAGATTGAAAATATTAAGGATAAAATAGACATTGTGCATAAGATAAGAGATAAAAAAAAAGGGTGGGGGGGTGGGGGGGAGGGGGTGGATGTCTATTTTTCAATATTGAGGAGTGTAAATAATTTTCACCTACTGATCTTCCGCAAACTTAACGAATTAATAATTTTAAATTATTTTGCTGCATATGCGTTAAGTTATATTTACATTTTTTAATTCATATTTGAGGACAATAATATTCTAAAAATAATTTATAAAAAATATATATATATAAAAAAATTATGTAAAAGGACAGAAATCATACCGCTTACTAGGGACCAAATGATAATATAAGAGTTAAAGTTATTGAAGTGGAACTTTTATGAAAGTTGAAGTTATAATTAAAATAATTAAGCTATATATGATTTAAGAAAAATGTCTTTGATAAAGAGTTTTCCTCTTTTAAAAAATTTAAATTTTATTAAATCAATAAATATCGAATATCATATGATTATACCTTTTCGAAAATTGTAAATTTGGTGGCAAGACCACGAATTCGTTTTTTTTCCGCTTCAATTTGACGTTTAAAGAAGATCCTCAGTGGCCACCAAATGGTTTTATTTTCCAGGTCATAAAAAAATCCTACAACCTCAAATCCTACAAAAAAAAGAAGGAGAAATATCTTTCATACCAATAAAAAGAAGAAAAAAAACAATATTTGGGTAATTGAACTAAAAAAGAAACACTTATGAATAATCATATGACAATTGGAAAATATAAATAAATAAAAATTCAAGTAAATATTACTATTATAACAATGCGTTCCGTTTCAAACTAGTTGAGAATAACTATATAAATGCTTATTAGTATCTGTTTTTACTAATTGAGTATAACTATCAAAATTTTATATAAGTGAGGCTTGTAAAAGATACAATGTGCATATTTTACCTCAACTTCATGGAGGTAGATAAGGAGGTTGTATTACTGAAAGACTCTCGACTTAATTAGCACATATCAATATAGAAGTAATGAAAACCTTGCAAAATAATGAAATATTCTAGAGCATACAAATAAAAGAAACAGTAACTACAATAAAATAAAACAATAACGAAACACAATAAACAACATGTTTAGTAACAGAAATCGAGGGACTAAAAGCTACAAGATTGGTGCTAATACTACTAATATAAAAGGAGAAAACCTATATATCTCGATGGACAACGATACAGCGCTTGACTACCTACTAATCAACCCTCCTAATTCACGATCTCCATAACTTCCTATATAAAATCATGTCCTCTGTAAGCTAAAAATATGCTATTTTCCGAAAAGAAATATAGAAGGAAAACAATAATTAAAGAGAAGTAAAAAATGATACCGTTGCCACTCGATGTTTTTTTGCCTTCATACAGTCTACACAGATCATTGAGAAACTTGATCTCCGCTTTTGCCCATATAGAACTAAAGAAAAGGAGGAAAAATTGTGAATATATATAACAATGAAAAAAAAAACTTGAAATTAAATAATTTTAATTATTTTTTATAACAATATTCATTATAACTATCAAGTATATATATATATATATTATGTTATATTATATATTCTTTAGCTAGAATAACATCTCGCTATAACAATTAATAAATATTGAGAAAAACAACATTGTTTATAGAATGGTTTGATTATACATATATTTTGTATCAATTCGCAATTATTTGAAAGATTGAAGATTAATGATATAACTTCCGTCTTATGATTAAAAAAAATAGAGTAAAATTTCATTGAGTGATTATTTTTCAACTTTTACTTTACTGGAGGAAAGTTGCTACTTATTTTATTGTTTATTTTTTCAATAAACGAAGAAAACACTTAATTTTATTGTTTATTTTTTTTAATAAACAAAGAAAACAATTAATTTTATTGTTTAATTTTTTAATAAACAAAGAAAACACTAAATCATGTAGGACAATATTTTTTAAATAATACCAATATTATTAAATAAAATATTTAAATAAATAATTATAAATGAAATAATAAAGTATAAGTTCCTATGAAAAATAAATATAAACTTTCTTATGATTAATTACTAATTTTGTGCATGCTGAAAGTTGTGGAATCAAATATTCGAAAATATCTATATATTTATTTATAATATAAAGCTATATATAGATAAAGTGATGCGACTATCACCTCTAATTACATTTATATTTTTCTCCTTTTTTTTTGACTTTTTTCTCATTTTAAAATTTATTGCAATATGTAAAAATAAAAAAGTCACTCTTAAAATTTCTTAATTACACCTCTTAAATATACCGTTTTCTTCCTCCATGTAATTCATTGCTTAGTTATTGATATATTGTTGGAATTCCTGTTTTTGATATAATATAAATATAAATAAATATAAAACATAGAAGATATACTAAATTGAAAGTTTTTAGTTAGTGATTTAACATTCAAATTTGGAGGTGTTCAAATTCCACTAAACTTAGAAAATTTATAGTTTAAGAATATAAAAAACCTCTCCATTTATATCATTCAAGTTTAATTTTGAGGCATTCAAACTCCATAAACATATAAATTTATTGTTTATAGAATGGTTTTTGACCATCAGATTAAAAGGATATTTTGATACTAATATTTTTCATATCTTTAATTTAAAATTATAATAATTAAAAATTAATATTTTTTATTTCTTTAAACTTCTTACCAAATTAAAACAAGAAAATCAAATTCAAATGGTGGAATTATTTGTTATTAAGAATTAGAGATATATACCCTTTCTGAGGAATATTAACAATTAGCAAAACCTTCCCCTTGTATCTATCCCCAAGCTCGATACCTGTTTTTTTTCCCTGTAAAAGATTACAGACAATTAATATATATTAATACAATTAATGTATATATATATATAAAAAAAAATTATCAAAGGAGTTCGGGTGAATACCCTCACCTCCTCTAGATTTGCCCTTAGCTTATCCTCGACTCAAATAAAACATATCGATATTATATATTGAAAGAAAATACAATAGTAGTGAAGAAGTCATGACAAAAGTAAAGTAACAATAACAAATAATACGATACCTAAAGCAAAGAAAACAACTGGAAATTAAGAATATATAAAAGAAGAACAAATGAGAAAGAAACATGAAAACTATATTGTAAATTCTAAATCATTAACATGAAAACTTACCCCTTCAAATGCTTCATAATGATATATATTTTCAGTTTTACTGCAAGCTTTAATAATATTCAAAGATGGAGAATATGTTGAAGCAACTCTTGGGAATTTTGGTGATGAAATAGAGAAATTACCATCACCCTTTACAAATAAAGATTTGGAAGACTCAATATGAGAAATATTCTTGTAGGAAAAATGTACATAGGAATTTTTTACCCTAGGAACATAACCTGAAGGATGAGAATAATTTGAGTTTGTTCTTAGTTTGACAAATGATTGAGCACCAAAAGGTGATGATGCAAAAACCATAGATGCCATTTTTTTTTTGGGAGGTTTTTGGTTGGGGAGGGAAAAGGGGTTTTCTCTATCTATAGTTATATTTGATTTGAACAACAATGACTTCTATATATACACATATTAATTATGTTTGTATAAAGCGAGAGAGATTGATCTTGCCCTGCTCAGTTCTCTTTTGCCTATCTCTCTCTCTCTTTATACAAACACAAATGTATAATTTGTGTTTGTATAAAGCGAGAGAGTTCTCTTTTGTCTTTCTCTTTCTCTCGCTTTATACAAACACAAATGTATAATTTGTGTATGTATAAAGCGAGAGAGATTGGATCTTGCCCTGCCCATTTCTCTTTTGCCTATCTCTCTCTCTCTCTCGCTTTACACAAACAAAAATGTATAATTTGTATTTGTATAAAGCGAGAGAGATTGGATATACAATACACATGTTTTAACTCGATTCAATTGTATATGAATTCAAATTATACGTAGATATACAAATACAATAATTGATACATATACATATCTACAATTATTTTGACAGATATACATATATACATATACAATTCACCTCTCTCCACTCTCTACCCTCTATCGCTTGCCTCTCTCCTCTCTCTCCCAGTCTCCTCGCCACCCTCCTCCCTATAACATGTAGCTACGAATCGTAAATAGCAAACTATAGCTATGGAGCATAATTAAGTTATTTTTTAGTGGCTATATGTGAAAGTCCCCCTTTAAATTCTACTTGTGATTTATATTAGAAAGTATATTTTTGAGATTCAATATTATTACTTCTCTTTGTATTTTTTTTTTCAAATTATAGATATAACTTTGACTATGTTATTAATTATTGACATAATTAAATAACCGAACGGAACAAAGTCAATCCAAAAGGAGAAAAATCAAACCAAACCAAATTTATTTTAGTTCGGATTGAATTACTCTTTTTCAAAACCAAAAATTGAAAACCCAAACCACATAATACAAAGCCAATTCAAAAAAACGAATGCACACCTCTAACCTCAAGTGATTCTTGAGTATATTATGGTTTAAAATATTTTTTGAAATTAAATGCGACAAAAATCAATAAAAATGTGTAGTTTCTTTTTTTAAATTTCAGTATTTTACCTTATATATTAAACCTTAAACTTAGATGATTTCTTTTTATTACAAATATGTTAATTTTAAAATTTTTGATTCATCTCAATATTAAAACCCAAAGAACAAAATTTATACTACCATTTTGTTATATATATATAAATATATATATATATAGCAGGGCAACTTTTATATTATTATTATTTTGGAATATAAAAAAGAAAAAGGTGGGGTACGTAGATTATGTGGGGCGTCATTTTGAATAAAAATTATTCTTCTTTTAGAAAAGGTGAGGCTTCCTCTTTAAATAAATTGGATTGTAACTTTAAATTGAATCGTGTATTTAACTATATATTTTTTTGGAATAGTTATCAATATATACAACTCAATCAAATTTATTTATATTTTTAAAGATCGATAATATTTTTTTCAAAAAAAAACTGAAGAAATAATCGAATAGAATCGATAAATTATATACATATTTTTTATAGTTATACATACCTAATATATTGTTTTTATGAATAATTTTAAATATCTTATATATGTTTTTATCAAAAAAATATTATAATTTATTTATGAAAATAAAATAGACCAAAACAAAAAATATTCCAAACATGTGTATACCGAACAAAAAGTATTCCGAACATGCATGTTTTTCTATTCTCTAACCTTGTCTTTTGATTTTATTTTCGTGTATGATTAATAACTGAGTCAAAACCAATAATGAACAAAACAAATAAGTGTATATTATATTTGATTTGTTTTTAATAATTTTAAAAAATATGAAATTAATTTAATTTTGATCAATAATCGGTCCAAACTGATTTGTGAACACCTCTTATTATACGTATACTATTAGTATATTTATAGTTAAATATACACAATCTTTTTCTTCTTTTTTTCCACCCGGTGTTCGGAGCCCGCATTGGAGTCCCAACTATATTCAAATCGCTCATTGTAGGGCCCATTTGGGAGTGACGCTCCAAACATGATTTTCTCCATACCCAGGACTCGAACCGGAGACCTCTGATTTGGGGTGAAGCAGTTCCATCACTGCACCTCAACCCATGTTAATATACACAATCTTTATATTTGCTAACTATTTCGTAAACTCGATCATCTAAATGCATTGAATTATAAAACGAAACAATAACAACAATAACACACTCAGTATAATTTTATAACTCGAATTCTAAGAGAATAAAGTGTACCTTATTGAACTGTCGTTATCCTTTTTTTATTTTTTTTTATTTTAAGCTTTTGATGATAGCTGAGTTAAAAAGTTATCTTCAATGATTTATTGATACCATTATGCCTTACTTATTTAGTGAGTTTCACATTCAATGTGAAAAATGAACACTCAAAATAGGCCCACTTTGAAGAACCAAAAAAAAAAAAAAGTTTGAGTTAAAGTTTTTTATAATAAAAAAAAAATAGGAAGAAGTTCTTTAAAAATATTTATAAAATTTTTCATGAGCCAATTCGAGTTATATATCAACCAAATTTTTAATGAGAAGCCTTTACCTATCAAGGGGTAAAGGCATATGTTCTTCATTAAGTTCCCAAGATTCTTGTTTTTAGTTAGAAATTTGAAAAATAGACAAAGGAAATATTTGCTCAAAATACATAAAAATTGAAAAAAATATCTAATTTTAATGTTCTTATACATCTTTTCATTTTGAAATAATAGCAAGAAACACATCTAAAGTATAACTTTTATGGCAAGTTCATACCTGAACTATCAGATATTTGCATTTTTTACTTGAACTATCACCAATTATATATCAAAACACACCTCGAAGCTGATCACTAGCCAAATCAATGTTTTGAATGCAATCACCAAAAAGCACGTGACAACTTACTTTGCCCATAAAAATTCAATTAATTTTGAGACATGTTTTGATAGTTTAGGTAAGAAATACAAACACCTAATAGTTCAGATGAGAAACTTGCAAAAAATGATGGGCAAAACAAATCCTTGAGATATCTATTTCTCATATCACTTTAAGCAAAAGTTGAGAGTGTGAACATTTAATTGTAAAACACCTAAGAGGCTTCATCTCATTTTCCTCTCTCATATATGTACATAAAAAGTAGTAACCAATCTCCATACAAATTTAAGCTGCTAAAAGTTTCTGAATATCCTTCTGCAATAGATTAAAACAAAACATTACTTAGCAACAACAGAAAACAACATAATCTATGAATGCAGTTGATTGAAAAATTATGAAAAAAATGCAGTTTTCCTTACTGTATGTCCTATGATAATTGTTTTCAACTAACGGTGAGAGATCGAACTAACTTATGCACCTCAAATATTCTACCAGGTACTTGTTACCTATCATTGGTAGTGCATTTTTGGAGGATCCGACATGGGTGTGGCTGCATTTTTGGAGAGTCCGAGCAACATAGTTTGTTACTTCCCACCAGTATAGGTACCTCACTAAGGCTTAAACAGATGAACAACATACCATACCCAGTGTAGTACCTCAAAGTGGAGTCTGGTGAAGGTAGAATATACGCAAACCTTACTCCTACCTCAGAGGTGGAGAGGTTGTTTCCGATAGACCCTCGGCTAAAGGAAAGGCTTAAACAGATGAAAACTTTCCTAATATTTTCTTCCTATCTGGGCGTATAGAAGTGCACTCAAGAACTGTGTTGTGTCAATAAGAAACTCTAAAAGCATTTTCATGTCTGTTTTCCTTTTGTGAATTGGGGATTAACCAGAAGCTAGGTAGAGTTAATGCATTTTCGTTCTATCAAGCTCTAAGCGCACTCATAGTGGAGTATTTAGATGCAAATCAGGTCGAAGCTTATGATCATTTTACCGGGCTACTAGAGAGAATTCAGATGAGATAGTAGTACTAGTTAAGGTTGTGAGAAGTTTTACCATACACTAGGGGGTTAAGACAGACATCTGTAGGAAAACATCTATTGAAGTGAGCCAATCATAGAAATCATATTTGGATTTATTTGGGTTGATTTAGGACCAAGGTTCATTTTCTTTAAAAACTTGAAAACATGAAATTTTTCGATGCATTGATTTGATAATATCGTCTATCAAGACTCCACTTTGTCGGACTACACTAGGTTGTTGATTGATTGATTTGATACTAAAATACTATGTCTCGCTCTTTGCTCCTCTCTTTCTCTTATTATTATCTCCCTCTCTTTTTCTCCTTTCTATTTACTCAAAATTACAAGATTTACCAAAGTCATTTCTAATTCTTCTATATCTTTCTAATTCCCGCCATCTATTCTACCCATCGAGTTATTTAAAGAAACCTATGACTTAGTGGGAGATCAATTATATCACAGCAGATTTAAAACCAATTATGGAGCTTCCATGACTTCAAATATTGCAAATATACAAGAGGCAAGGCAAAAGAATGAGTACCTCGATTTGGAAAGGCGACGTCGTTGGTGGATACCTCTCAACAACTTTACCATTTTTGTCCACAAGAAACTTCTCAAAGTTCCACTTAACCAGATCACCTAAAAATCCTCCTGCACTTGATTTTAGGAACTGGTAAACTGGTGCCGTGTTTGGGCCATTCACGTCGACCTGTTTCATATCTTATTAGACCATTGATTATACCAGTATGTCACTCCATCGACATTATATGCAGGGGAAGTAAATGCAAACCTTGTCAAAAATTGGGAATTCAGCTTTAAACCGTGTGCAAGCAAACTGTTTAATATCTGGATTCGATCCTGGCTCTTGAGCCCCAAACTGATTACATGGAAAAGCAAGGATCTCAAGTCCTGCAAGGAATGTGATCAAGTAAGTTGGAAGGATAAGCATGAGATAAACTATATGTCAGTGAAAATTACAATGTTGAAATTGAACTTGTTAAAACAGTACATATTCAATAGCTATGCAGTAACAGAAATCGTTCAAAAATTAATACTTATTTTAAGCCAGTGGTGCAATGAAAATATAACATGGACTAGCTAATAAGATGTCACATTAGGGACGCTACTAGAGAAGCATCCGATGTCTCTTTTTGGTGACTCGAGTTAAAAAGCTGCATGACCTCTGAGATAGCAGTTAATAGGAGTTCTTTTGACAGGCTCATGCACTTGACAGTTGACATTGTAGATACTATATAGCTCTTTTGAAACTATGCTTTTTATTGCATAACAATTACAGCTGGACTAGTAATCATCAAATGTCACTGTTCCTCAAGCATCTACGATGGGACATATACCATCAACTTAATAGAGCATCTTAAATAAGAGAAGTTGAACGGCTACAAATATTTGAGAACATATTTGGTCGATTTTTCGGTTCCTAGAAAATTAAATTGGAAAAGGATCCGTAATACTATTGTTTATTATTACTTCTTGTATCTTTTTCTTCTGTTATCATACTATTTATTGTTGTTACTATTCCATTCTCGAAGAATAATATAGTAGGGGAATAATAATAATAATAATACTGATACGAGAAACTAGAGAACGCTTGGCTATTTACTAACCTTCTCCTATCTAGGGTTCATGCCCTCGGTGCAGCGCTATGTCCTGCCCAATCATCTCACCCCAATACTTCTTAGGCCTACCTCTACCTCTCCTCAGATCCACCATAGCCAAACTCTTACACCTCCTCACTGGGCATTTATGCATCTCCTCTTCACATGCTCGAACCATCTCAGTCTCGCCTCTCATCTTGTCCACCACGGAGGCCATTTCCACTTTATCCCGAATATCTATGTTCCTTATTCTATTTCTCCTAGTATGCTTACACATCCATCTCAACATCCTCATTTGTGAGTTCTTCACCGACCAACTCTCCGCCCCGATACAATTTTCATTTAGTTGTTGTGCACATGTTCTTATCACTGGGTATTTTTATTATGAGTAGAATAAAAATATTTATTTTCTGCTGTATCTGTTATACTTTAAAGAACCTTATGGGTAACTAAAAGCAGCACCACAAATTATACATATACATACAGGAGAAGCATTGCCATTTCTAGAGTGTTCCATGTGCTAAATCTCCAGACGCAGTCCAGATGTTTACAGAGATGCAACATATTCAATCCTAAAGCATGTAGCTCACCTTGATTTTTATACTTCTCATACACCTGAGAGAGCTCTGTGTAATTTGATGTCGTCAAGCCACTGAATCCAAAACCAGTTTCTCCAGTCAGATCACTAAACTATGGTAAAGTTATCTGAATCTTAAAACAATCAGTCAGAAATTGAGGAGAAAGTACCATCTGGAAGCAACGTTGACAATTAGAAGAACCTTTCCCTTAAATGTGCTAAGTGGAACATCTTTGCCATCAATATCCTGAATCAAGACATAAACATAAACAAGGAAACATACTTATTAATCTACTGCATAAAAAAATCTAAACAAATCAACATGTACAATCTTATCTTGTAGATGAGGATATATTTCTGCTAGCATCTCTTTCACAATAATATAAAAAAAACTTATAAAAGCAAGTTCCGTTAAGTGTTGTCGAGATGAGTAATGATCTCTTGTGATATTGCTATACTAGGGATTCCAACGGATAAATGAAGAAACTAAGAAATCCTTGATTATTCCCTTTCATGATGTAAGTTACATCACGAATCATTTATGATTATTTAGATAATGAACAATAATGATAATCAATCTTGTTAATTTTTTCAATGAAGATCAACCCATATACTCCACAGTTCACAACTGTAGGGTAACAGTTTACGGGATTATTACTTTTAATAACTCAAAGTGTCTCTCTAGTGCTACATCAAGTTGGTGTTAGTTTTACACAGAGTGTATCGCGGAAAAATACATATCTATCCCGGAATTCTATCCAACACCAAAATACTAAAGAAAAATGAAGACTTCTGTTCTTGCCTTTAAGTAATGAGACAAGTGAGGGCAATCATCCTTCAGAGTAATAGCGTTGCACCATACACTCCCAAAATCGCATTTTTCTTTCATTTCTACCAGCACATTTGATGAACTTAAAAAACTCTGCTTTCTCATTCATAATCCTTCTCCAAAAGCTCATCCTGTATAAGGATGTTACATCTTTTGAGTACCAAGTATCAACCATATTGGTTCACACCATATTCCCAAGTAACCACCATCCTCCACATGGCACCCTTTCTCTGTAAATATCTCCATATCCATTTTGCTTGGTTAAAGAACTTCAATCTGAATATCTTCAAATATTTTGCAAATAGTTGTTGGAATAGAAAACAAGAGTATAGATTCATGGTGATACTTGGCAGGTTGCGTTATTCAAAGTGTTCTCCCTCTCCGTCGTCTAGAAAAATACTATATATTCCACCCCACCAATCTTTTTCCAAATTTCTGTATCACCACTGGCTATCGGTCTCTCCCGCCCCCTAATCTCCCATCTAATGGGAGCCCCAGATATTGTTATACAATACCTTGCATCCCCTCATAAATGTGAGTTCATGTATTCCTGTGCACCTCTCTTGTGTCATTCTCTGACTTACTCACTAATGCACACTGCATATACAGCCTAAAATATAATGTGCACAAAGCTATCTCGATTGGGCTTGGAAAATATCAGTGTGTCATCTACAAATAGAAGGTGTGAAACAGATATCTCCTTCTCATGAAAAAACACTTACTCAAAACCCAGCTAGTAACCTCCTCGGATGGATTTGCTCCAATAGCTTGATTAAGGCATTCAACAGAAAGAGAAAAACATCTCAGTTTATGACTTTATTTCCAGTAATCCTAGCAGCTCATACCAATCTCCAACAGGGACAAGTGCAACCTTCAAACCTTTGTCAATTTTTTTTCCGCTCTTAAGTAGTAGAACTACTGGAGATATATGATCTTTACATGTGTATAACCAATGGCGGAGCCAGAATTTTCACTTAAGGGGTTCAAAATATGAATAAACACACGAACTAGCCGAAGTGGGTTCAACATCTGCTATACTAATACAACAACAACACACCCAATGAAATCCCACTAAGTGGGGTCTGGGGAGTTCAACATCTACTCTATATATATAAAACATAATTTTTTTTATCATGTACAACTAGTGTAATTTTCCTTTGAAGGGTGTTCGGATGAACCCCTAGCCCCAAGCTGGCTCCGCCATAGCTAAAGCTTGTTCAAAAATGACGCCAGGTGCATGCCGGATACTCCAAAACTAGTGCAGAACCTAACATAGGTACAGTGACCATTTGGAGAGTCCGAGCAACATAGAGTTTATCCCACCTTCTATATGAGATAGTAATCCCAGAATAAGCTAATAACTCAAACCAAACATGATATAAAGTTAATCACAAATTTATCCCGAAATTACTATCCTTATCCCACGTACCAAACGAACACTAAAATCCTGCAATAAGTTATCCCCCAATTTCATCCCAACCAAACATGGATAAACTCATCCTAAAATTAATCCTCATATTAGTTATCCCTTATCCCTCTTACCAACCCCCAAAAAAGCTGCAAATTTTAATATAATTATAGTATTTAAACATCTTAAACTTACCTAACAAATCGAAATAATCTTAATTTTATAAAATGGGTGTATCAATTTGAGATGAAATAATAAAATACCTTAACAGTGAAGTCATAAATAGTCTTCTCAGTAGCAGCTCTAGCATAGATGGTATTGCCCATATTCTTAGATTTCAATGAAGACCCACATGATTTAGCTGTTAATAAAGATAACCCATTTTGGAAAAATGAAGATTTGGAAGAACTACAAGTGGGTTTGTAGGATAATGAAGAAGAAGAGTTGCAGTAAAGGGTCAGTTTGGGTTGAGAAAAAAAGGTACAAATTGGTGAAAAAACTGAAGAAGAAGCAAAGGAAGCCATTTGGGTGTTTGGATTTCAGATTTCCAAAACCTCAAATTGAAGAACTACAGTGAATTTGGTGGCTATGGATTCTTCAAGAAATGATAAAAAAAATTTCTTGAAATTAAAACTCAAATTTGGAAAGTGTGGAGATTTATTTATTTATTTATTGGTTAATTTAATTTATTAGATAAGTTCATGAAAGTGGAATGTAATGATCCACGTGGTTGGTTATCATAAGTATTTTTTCATTTCTAATCAGACGTTACATGTTCGAATTTTCTGGGTACGAATTCACCTTTGTTATCATTTTTGTTCTCTCAATATGGGATTTCTTAGATTCGAATTCATCTTTCTTGTCATATTTGTACTCTCAATATAAGATTTCTTGATCCAAATTCAAATTTAGTCAAACTCCAATAGAGATATCAAACTTAGAATGAAAAACAAAAAAAATTAATTAGCCCTAGTTTGGAGAATCACGTGGTTGGTTCCTTACCAACACTTTTTTAAGAAAAAATTTTAAAAATCACAAAAAAGTCCTTATGATAGTTACTATTGTTATTATTATTTATTTTTTCACTAATAAATCTTTGTAATTAATTGTCATTTGATGAATTGTTGTAGCTAGTAATTATTTTATAACTAGTTTCTATTAAAACATTGTATTATAATTTTAAATAATATATTATTTAGTTCAAAAAAGATAGATGATAAGGAAGTCCATATATTTTCAAAATATTACATATCTCATCACTAATTAAGAATTTCATATCATATATTAAGTATGATACACTTAGATACATGTATTTTTGCTGCCAGATACACTAAAATAGGGAGAGAGGCAAGCGAGATAGGGAGGGAGGCGAGCGAGATTTGTTATGTATCTCAGATGCATGCGAATCCCACTAGATACATGTATATGTATGTATATGGCATGATTCGCATGTATCTGGGATACCAGATACATAGGAGAATGACATACATAGGAGAATGACGAGCAAGATGAGAAAGATGCAATAGAGGGAGTGAGATTTGTTATGTATCCTAGATACATGCGAATCCACTTGGATACAATATATCTAGAACAAATCACACCTACTTTTGACTCCATATATCACGAGATACTTGTATATGGACGTATTAAAACATATCTGGACACACCAAAATATGGTAAGATACGTAATATTGCAAACTAAAGTATATCTAAGTAATTAGCTCTTCAACTTGTGAGATCTATATAAGTTTCCCTTAGTAGATATGATATGATATGATATGTATATATATATATATATATATATATATATATATGTTTTTAGCAATCGGTCCAATTCCTACAACTCAATATATTAAGTTTCTTGGGCTTGACTAATGTCCACATTGGCCCATTATAACAACCAGTCTTCCTCTAATGGGAACATTTATTCTCAAAATAACATACTTGGCCTATTCTCTCAATTTTTGATTTGTTTGTTCTGATTTAAACTTGATGCAAATTTAAGAAAATAAAGAAGACTTTTGAATAATTTGATCTTAAATCAAAGATATATAAAATGTATAAAAATATCATTTAATCTTTTGTTCTTAAACATACCTATCGAAGATTGATATTAAAGAGTAGTTAAAAAAAGTAAGAGACATTCTTTTTTAAACAAACTAAAAAGAAAACTACGACAAATAAATTTAAAAAAGGAATTAATATATATTTAGTGGTTGCCGGTGGGCAAGGAAATTTTGTTTCTCACTAATATTGGTTAAAGATCTATCACATTAACGATTATTGTTTTGGATAATGATTAGTAAATCTTATTAAATTTTGAATAAATTATTTATACATATTAAGTGAAAATTTTTACTACAAATATAAGTTTTGAATTAAAAGTAACTAAATTCTGTGAACTGTAAATTGGCTCCCCTAACTCAAATGTTTACATTGTTAGCTAGCCTAAGCTAGCGTTTAATCATAAATTTTAAAGTATTTTTAACAATTTTTTTGGGGTTTCACCATGTGTTTGGCTTTAATTTTTGAAAAAATATATTTAGTTTTTTAAAGAAATATGATATATACCCATAAGTAATAAAAACTATTAAAAATATTCATAAGTTGTGATATTCTACACGATCTAGAGTTTAGTTACATAACATAACTTTTCGCCTAAGTGAAAAATTGGTTGTCTAACATTTTCCAACGAATTAAAGCAGTAAGAGCAATAAGTAAAGAACATAATGTTTTACGTGCAAAACAACCAGGTCAAAAGGTGTAAATAATCATGACCTGTACCCCTACAGGATTTAACTTCAACTTCACTAAATCATTAAGCCTCAACAATTTAAGATTACAATTTCTATAACCTAAGGAATTAACTCTAATTCCTAAACATCAACAATCAATTAGATCAACAAACCTACTTCAAGTCATGAATTCAGATTACAACTTTTGCAATCTTAAGAACTAACTCTAATTCCTAACCTTCAATATAAATCTCCCAAGGTATGTATTCCCAAGTCTTTGAGTTATCTCAATTTGAAGACAAATCTCCTAATTCAATTTATAACTCAGTGAACTAAGATTACACCAACATTACAATTCAACAGTGCACCGTTGAACCAACTTGACTTACATGTTTCATGTCGCTTTATCAATCATCAAAACTGCAGAAAACCCAACAATTTGAATTATCATTTTATAATAAACATGTTCGATAATAAAAAACTAAACTCATATATAGATTATAAGTTCCAAACTGCATATAAACAATTTCATAGATCAATGTAGGAGATACTAAAGTTTTGTCAACTCAAAAAAGAGCATTTAATTTTTATATTTACATTATTTTTAACAAATTCTATGGAACAATATTGTTACATAAGTTGAATACTTTCTCAAGCTTATCAAGTTGGTATTAATAAATAATAGGGTGTTCTTATAAAATATAAACGTTTAGGGTAAGTGATTACTTAATAATAGGTGATTCGTGTTTCTTCCCAAGTTTCATTGGCTTGCATGTTGAATATTGTAATTATTAAAATAATAAGATGATGTTGGTAAAGTTGGTAAGTTGTTAAGTTTGACCATTTTACCAAATGTGTAGATAAAGTCAATGATGTTTGAGGTGTGTCTCACAACTTGCAAGATGTTTGTTTGGTAATATTTGTCCAAACGTAGAGACAATTACTTGGTGACCAAATAGCCACAAATTACGAATCGTAATTAAGTAAACTATAACTATCATTCTCTAATTAAGTTTAAACTATAGTCATTTTTTAAAGTTCCCGTTAATTCAATCTATTTTAGCTCAAATTCAGCTCAATCCATATATTTGTTACTGTGGCTTACACATAAAGTTATCAAATTGAAGAAACTTTTATTTCACCTTTATTTCCTTAATTTGTTGGTTTATTAATTTTGTAGTTTAACTTTGCTTGTTTCAACCTGAATCAAGAAATTAAAGAGGATCGTGCTAGATAGACATTTAACATAGATTTAGTTACTCTTCGTTTTAATTTATATGACATTTTTCGTATTTTGAGAGTTACATGAGTGTTTTTTTATCACAATTTTTTGTTAGGTTTTTAAAATTTTTGAATTATCTGTTATGACTCATAATACCTTTTATGTATTTTTAATAATGAAAATTATATTCAAATATTTTAAAAGATTTTATGTATAAATTTACTATAAAAAATTAAAAATTTAACTCTTGAAATTTGAATTGTACCATATAAATAGGGATAGAAAAAGTAACTAATGATTATTATTAGGAAAAATTACTAAAGTACACACCTTTAAGTATATTATTTTCCATTTGTCCCTATATTTTTTTTAAAATAACTAAAATCCCTTATTTTAATAATGTATATGTATTAATGTATTAATGTATCCGTGATTGTATTAATGTATCCGCGCTTTCATTAATGTATCCGGAATGGGTTAATCCCTTATTTTAATAATGTATCCGTATTAATGTATTAATGTATCCGTGATTGTATTAATGTATCCGCGCTTTCATTAATGTATCCGGATTGGGTTAATTTTTATTTTAATAATGTATCTGTATTAATGTATTCGTGCTATTAATGTATCTGCGCTTTCATTAATGTATCCGAATTGGGTTAATTTTTATTTTAATAATGTATCCGTGCTTGTATATGTAACCGTGCTTTCATTAATATAACCGGATTTGGTTAATTTTAAGGGATTATTGTAATTAGAAAAAAAATAGAGAGAGATAGTAATTTCATCTTTACACTATGTGATTTATGTAACTTACCCTTATTATTATTACTTTTTTTAATCAAAAAAGTTTAATATTGGATTGAGACAGAATCAAAATTCTAGGACATTAAAAATGAGATTTCCCATAGTATTATTAGTAGATTTTGTAATGAAAATACAAGTCACCTCATCAAACATTTCTTGGACCATGTCAATATTATATTAATTTAATATATTAGACATGCAAGTCACCTTCAAATTGATGACTTGTAGTGATAGGTAGGTAATTAATTTATGCTTGTATTATGTAAAATTCATTTAAAAAGGATTTTTTTGATCAGTGTATTTATTTTTTTGAGTTTCAACTTAAAATTTCTAGTTAATTAATAATAGTTATAAAGTCCTATATGAATTCAATACTTAATTATTAACCCTTAATTTGCTACTTTAAAATTTAAAATTTATAAAATTAATTTAAATTCTGACTCCACTTCTTAATAAAACAAAGATGTTATCCATTCCACCAAACTTTGATGCTTGCAGGTTTATTTTAATACCATTAGTTAATTTTTATAGTGATAGGTTGGATTGTTTGACCATTTTCTCACATTAGAAGAAGATGTCTCACAAATAATTGTCTCACACATACACTATAATAAGTTATCGTTTGATAGTTGATTAGAATTACGTAGATATTAATATAAAGTAAAGATTAATTATCAAAAAAATTATATATTAGTTTATACGGGATTTAATTATGTCATTACACGAAAAAATCATAATTTTTCCATTGAAATGTCTCATTGAAAAATATTTAGTGACTATTCTCATAGATATTTTAATTTAATCAACAAGAAAAGAAACGAATAATAGTGTTTTTACATGAAAAAATTAGAAAGCTTTTCAGTATTTTAATGAGAATCTGTCTCCCTGCACCATGTGTTTTTTCAGTAAACTGGTTTGGTAGAAAAATCATGTTTTATAACATGAATTTTCTATCAATTCACAGGGGACAAAACCTTTATTTCTTGTAGTGTGTATGTACTAATTATTCTATCTTCTATCCTGCATATAATAATAAATAAATTTTCTCATAATTTATACATGTATTAATTATATGGGTTTGTATTAATTTTATGCATTACAAAGGAATAATATCAAATATGGTATACTATTTATGCATGATTTAATACATGAATAATTTACATCCTAACCAATTACCACACGACCCTAGGCTAATCAGACACAGAATTATGATTTCAATTTTATGAATTTTGAATTTTTTTTTACAGTGATGATTTTAAGTGATAATAATTGTATTTAATATCTATACTTATTAGTAAACTTATTAATACAAACACTATCGCAACATCTTTTAAATATATAATCGAATCTATACATGGGCTACTAGCTCCGCTCCTAGACTTTTACTGGCAAGTTATTTGGGATACTCACTTTGCTCCAAATTAGTAGAATTAGTTGCAAAGGAGAATTATTTTATATTTATATACATTAATAATTTAATTACTAATTCGTTGAGATTAATTTAACAAATTATATTCCTTCTATGGGTGGAATGTGATAAGCAGTCTATCTTGTTTATGTCTTAAAATATAATTTCTCTTGATTAAATATTTACTGTACTAAAATATTTTTAGTTTTCATCTACTCAAGATATAAAAAAGTGATATTTAATTTTGTCTTAAATTTCTTAAATGATACTCTAAATAATTTGAATAACTATTATCAAAAATTACGACGGATAACTTGAGACAGAGGAAGTGTATGTTTATGTTTTTCTTTTTTTTTTTGTAAGAGAAAAGACATAAAGTGACACCTGAAATTGTCCGAATTTTTAAAAAAACATCTTAATTTTGCGGGCGTCCTATTACCTCACAAAATATTTCAAAATCACAATAAATACACACTTTTTGTACAATCTGCATTCTTAATGCATGAGCGTGAGTCTCACCCCAATTAATAATATAATTACATATTTTTTCCTACCCATTTAGAAAAATTAAATAAAATCTTGATCCATTCACATTTTAATCATGACCCGCTCCATTTAACCCTAAACCCCTTTTAGATTTTCACTCTACTCTCTCTTTTTGATGGTCAAAATCCTAAAGCATTTCAATAGTCACAATAAATTTATTTTGCGGTGATAATTTCTTGAATTATGGAATCAAAACGAAGAAGTGAAGGCTCATATGTTAACTGCTTCTTGATTTGAATGCAAATTTTGATTTAAAAAATATTTTTTTTATACATCAATGATTTTTTGAAAAATCATCTTTATAGTGATTTGTTGTTATTTTCTTCTTGTGATATCTATTATTCATGTGTATGTAGCGTTAGTTTAGGACTGATTTGAGTTTGAATGTTTCTTCGCTAATTTAGTTTTGAAATTTGTTTCCAATTGCACTTTCAGGATTTACAAATTAGTTGATCTCATAACTTTTAAATAAAAAAAAAGAAAAAAAAGAAATTGAAGCTAGTAAAACTAGATGAAAATTTCATTGAGGATGGAGAATTTTTTTTTGGTTGTAGATGAAAAGCTCTTCAACATCTATCAATGGATGTTTTGGAGAAGATGGGAAGTGGATATTTTAATATAGAAGAAAATTCAAAATGTCAGTGTCACGCGGCTTTTTACACTGATTTGAGGGTATATTTTTACTCCTCCACGCGCCTATCAAATGTGAGAACACAGCTGTTGTGAAAATGGGTCAAAAGTATTTATTTATTATTATTTGAAATAGTTCCATGGGGTAATAGGACGCTAACAAATTTTAAGTGTCTTTTTAAAAATTCAGGACAATTTAGATATCACTTAATGTTTTTTTTCTTTTTGCAATGTTAAAACTTTGACATTATTAATGTTGTAATACTTCGACTCATCAATAAATAGTAGTCCCTAATTAATTTACTTTTTTTGGTTTTTTCATGATTCTACCGGCTGAATTTTCTTTAATTTTCATCATTTTAAAGAAAATTCATAATTTACTATTTTATGGTCCTTTTCAAAACAAAAGTATTTAATAGGAAAAGATGATGAGCCAGCAAAGTACGTGGACATGGTACTCACTACTCTCACCAACACAACCAAATTCAACCAAATTATTTATTTTTTAGTGTTTAATAAATAAATAAATAAATAAAACATATGTAATCTAAAAAAATATTATGTGGGTAGAATGAAGTAAGGAGTGGGGGTTTAGGGGTATCGGTAGGTGGGATGGTCAAAGGATGGCGAGCAGACAATGAATTTGGAATGTCACTTATAAAACTTGTTTTTTCTACTTTCATTAAAGAACTCATTTTCCGAAACATTTTGACCAACAAAACATAAAAAAAATAAAATTAATAACATTATTACAAAATGTTTCCTCCATACCAAACACACACTAAGTTGCACATCATGAATAAACCTCACAATTTTAATTTAATATAAATTTCTTCCACCAACCCCACAAAAATAACAAATAAACAACACAAAATTTTCAACTATAAATAACCATCTTCATTCAAACACATCTCATCATAACCAAAAAAAAAAAACTTCAATTTTTTTTGTCTTCATTCATCTATTATATATCACCATGTCTACAATTGAAAACCCCCTCACAATTACTGAAAAAGTTTATGTTAGAGTTAGACTTGCAAATGAAAATGATATACATCATATATACAAACTTTTTTACCAAATTCATGAATATCACAATTACACTCATCTTTACAAAGCTACTGAATCATCCCTTTGTGATCTTTTATTCAACAAAACAAACCCTCATCCTTTATTTTATGGTCCCTCAATACTTCTACTCGAAGTATCGCCAACACCTTTTTCAGATGTCAATAGCAAAAACGAAAATTTCAAGCCTGTCCTGAAACAATTTGACCTAAGGGCAAATGTCGTAGACAAAGAAGCCGATGAATTCAGGTCAAAATTGAACAATGGTGATGAGAAAAACGACGTATTTATTGCTGGATACTCATTTTTTTACGCGAATTATTCGTGTTTTTATGATAAGGCTGGGATTTATTTTGAGAGTCTTTATTTTAGGGAAAGTTATAGGAAACTAGGCATGGGAAGATTGTTGTTTGGGACAGTTGCATCAATTGCTGCAAATAATGGATTTTCATCAGTTGAAGGAATTGTGGCTGTTTGGAATAAAAAATCTTATGATTTTTATGTTGATATGGGGGTTGAAATATTTGAAGAATTTAGGTATGGGAAAATGGTTGGTGATGCATTACAAAAATATGCTGACCCTAAGGAGGTTTCATCATGATGAAGATATTTAAATTTATTTGGCACTTTTTTTTTTTTTGTAAAAGCAATTTTACTGAATATGTTTTTATTATGTATTGATTTGTGTTTGAAAATGTTGGATGAATAAATATGTGTTTTTTTTGTTTTCCATCTGGTGGTTGGTACCTACATTGGAGCCTAATTAAATTTGAATTTTGCCCGGAAAGTTCTACATTGAGGATAAAGCGCTTCCTAACAAAGGTGACTCTGTACCTAAGGAGACTCGAACGCGAGACCTTTAGTTAAGGATGAAGGAGTATGTACCACTCCATTGCAAACATGTGTTAATACTAACTATCTTCATAGGGATAATCTGTCTGGTCCATTTTACATGCATGTCATGTTTTATTTTTATTTTTCATGCTCCTTAAGAAAGTATTATAAATTAAAAAGCGTAATTTGATTTAAGATCGGTATACATTTTATCTTCTTAAGATCATACGTCGTGGGATTGTAATGAGTAAGTTATTGTTATCTTTATTTAATCTTGATCTCAATTTAATACTTTGGTCTTTTTCATCACATTAATCTCTCTTTATATTTATTGAGTAAAGGTGAAAACAAAAACTAACAATTAATTATATCTTAATTTTTTAAATAACGATTATTTTGAACCATCTATTGTTAGTAAATAGGTTGACACATAAAATGGACAGGAGAGTGTACTAATTAGCTTTCCTTTTTTTTTTTTTTTGGGTTCTCTTTTAAATATAGCCAAATCAAGAAAGTTTAGAATAATTTGGAATGAGTGTACACTTCCATCCTCCTTGTAAATTTATCCCCCCTCCCCCCTTCTTTTTTTTCTTTCTTTCTAAGAAGGTGGTTGTGGAAAAAAAAAATACTTTATTATATTTTGAGAGACTCAATTTAATTTGAATTTCTAAATAATTTATACAAGGAAAAAAATAGAATCAAAATTGAGAAAAGAAAAGTTCAAAGAAATATATCCATTTATGATTTCTTTCATTTGTCAAGAAGTGGATGTGAACACAATCAACATTGGTGGATGTGTATAACATAGAAAGTCACTTTTGTCTTTTAATAAAAGTCATATTTTGCTGCAATAATTAATATATTTATATAAAAAAAATTATTATATTTTGAAGGAGAAGTAGGTATACCTACTACGTTAGATTATCTGCCTTTTGACACATTCTATAGGTGGGTTGGTGAAAGAATCTTTCATCACAAAAATAAAAAATTAAAAAAAAAAATTAAAAAAAAAAAAATTCACGTCATCAAGTTTCCACAAGCAACAAAAATAAAAAAATAAAAAAAAATCTCTAAGCCTTTTTTTGTGACTTTTTATCTTTGATTCTATTGAAGCCAAAAAATTATTTTAGTTACTTTTCCCCTATCCATTTGAATGCTTAATCAAGTTAATTAAGGTCAATTTTTTGTTTAAACATTTGAAATTTGGAACTTATCGAGTTGTCTAATTTGGATTGGCTTAGAATAAATGTACAAAAGATGTAAAGTATTGTGATTTATTTCAGAATTTGAACCTTTTAAGATAAAGCCGCAAAAGGATACCAACGACACCATCACATTAGTGCATTTCTTTCGAGTATGTCTAATACAAACCATTTTAGCTATATGTGGCATTCGCGTGTTAAAAAATAATAAAAATTGACGAGAATATACAAAAGTAAATATTTTTTAAAGCTTTATATGAGTGCCAAGAGTCCAACTTTTTTTTAAAAAAAAAAAAAACTTCATTCAAAAGTATGTGACATGACTTTTGAATATGCTTCTTTCTTTCTTTATCGAATTCTAACATTTTCTTCATTAATTTGACAGCAATTCTTGATCACTTTTTTTATTTTTTATCAAAAGACTTTGTTTTTACTTATTGTTTTCATATTTATCATTACTTAAACACTATGTACTAAGAATTAAGAAATTACTATCTATTCATTGAAATTTTTCATCGAAAAAAGTTAGATATTTCCACGATTATTTTGATTAAATTAAGAAAAGAAAAAAAATGGTAAGAAGAGTTTTCACACAAAAAAAATTAGAAAGCTTTCCAGTATTATAATGAGAATCTATTTTTGATTGCGTTCTTAGTGAGTTGGTTTTGTAAAAAATATGTGAGAAAAATCATGTTTTAAAACACAACTTGTTCATTGATTCGCAATGGGGAAAAAGCCTCTATTTCTAGTGGTGAAAGTTATTATCCTAAAGTTCAAAACCTATACAATAAAATCGTTAATTTGTCTCTAGCCAGTGGTAAAATGAAAATTTTCGTTAAGAATATTTAAGATTTAATAAATACGACTATAGGTATAAAAAATAGTTTTTACCTATATTGTTCATATAATTATTTTATACGTATAAAATATAATTTTTTTAATGAAAATTGTTCAACTGCTACCCATTGTCAACTCTAAATATCAAGATCATTCAAAAACTTACTAATTTAAAATCAAGAAAAATCAAAACTTAATTGTCAAATCATTAGAGAATATTGAGTTATTTTTAAGTGTACAAATATATAACGTGCCTATTTTATTTTTCTATGTGTTCAAATATTCTAATATACGTTGTCAACATGATATACCTCCATCCTTGTCAAGATTGAGTTAAATATTTAATATGACAATTCTATTTTCTAAGTAATACAAGTTGTAATACGTGGCATCTTATTTATTGATTTAATTTTGGGTTATATATTTAATTAGATTATAAAATTGATATTTTGAATTAACTCTTATACGTCTCTTAAAATCACATTATTTGAGTTATTGAGTTGGTAGACATTGAAAAATTGTGGGATTCTGCAAGACGTGTTCAATTCTAGTTGGACTCTATTTGATTCCAATTAGGATTTTGGAAGGTTACTTTACCCTAAATCCTAACTCATGCTTATATAAAAGGTAATATATATTTCCTTAAGAGACATCTCGAATATTTCACAAAATATTCATAGAATATTTATAAAGAGATCATGAATACATCAAATATTGTCTTTCTCAAATAAATCTCGAATATCCCATAAATTCTTGAATGTTCATAAAGATTAAGATTGAATTGTACCCATATTATTTTATCAATAAAATATTCTTGTTTCTTTAGATTTTATTTATGGTTAATTTATTTTATGTATATTTAAAATTTGTTGCAAACAGAGTTCATCTAGGATTGAATAGTGATAGTAATATCAATGAATTAATAATTGGTATATATAGGTGCAAATTAATATTAACCAAGTGAAAATTATCTTCTCAACAGAACTCTCATTATAATAAAAGAGACATTTACTAATAATAATTTTTTCTTAAATATTATTATAAAAATATTTAGCAACAATTGAATTCTTGTTATTACATCCAAAGTTGTTAAAGCCTTTAACAATATTTATATAAAGATAAATATATTATTGTCGCTGAATTATTTATTTTTGGAGTGTCTCTAACTACTAACTAGTTACTTGAAGTTCAATTAATTGTCATAATAATTGTAGACTTCCATTGTCAAGAAAAGAAACTATATGACTATATGTGTCAAAAGAAATGTCAGTTCAAATTTAAGACAAGGATGTAGTTTTGTATACTTCAAAATGATTCATTTCACTTGGTCTATATATGTGATAATAAACCAGTATAAGGTGACAAATGTCACCTAACTTGAGTAACATATTGACATTGTTGAGAATACTTGGTTGATAAAGGAATTTAGGTCAAGATAGGTAAGAAAAAAATCTGTTATTTGTCCCATATTTTTCATGATGTGCAAGGTGTCAAAAAATTTTCTTGCACAACTTGAAATGCATTGATTAGTGCCTGACCAAAATTATGACTCCATCTGTTTCAAATTATCTGTCACGTTCGACTTTTCATGATCACTAAAAATTGAGTCAAAATTGAGGACAAAATTGATTAAATTCGAGGAATAATTGATCTTGTCTGTTAGTTTTAATCGGTTTTGAAAAGTCGATGGATAGGATGAACAATTCTACCACTCAACTGCACATGTTCTTTAATGAAATATTTTTATCTTTTTTATTTATACTCTTCAACTGTAATTTTGAACTTCAAAAATCGACCTTGTTCGCCCTTTTTTTTGTCAAAAAAAATAAAAATAAAAATTGAGGGACTGCGTCGTCTTCTTTGAAAAATAAATTTAAAAATTATAATTTTTGTGTGAAAAAATATCCTATGTCCATCTGTCGATTTTTCATTATTTTAGTAGTGTTTCAAGAGTCAAATTATTTAAATTTTGAGTAATATTTTCATATGTATTTTTTATTATATAATATAAGAAGAATTGTAACGGTATATTTTGTGTAGTTCTTGAACACCTAATTTTAATTTTATATATTCAGTTAATTTAACTCAATTTAGCAGAAAAAATTAGTCAAATTGCCTCTCAATCGAAATATGAGAACTATTTTTAGTCCATGTGTTCACTTAATTATATGTTGTAATTGTTATTTGCATAGCCAAATGGTGCTATCTTTGATAATAAATCTTTTTAAAAAATATTTTAAATTATTAACTGTGGTGACCCACGTACTTTGAATAGTATTTTTCACATAGTTTTTATAAAACTAAAAAATAAAAAAATTGAAAATTTTATATACAAATTCACACCAAAAATTAATTAATATGACCCAAGTACCTTGAATCAGGTCACATAAATTGAAATGTTAGTTTTCAAGAGACAAATTTACTTTATTTAGTATGTTTATAACTTATTAAATTTTACATTTTATGTAAAAATTAAAAAAATTATCCATGCTTAATTTTTGTAGGAAAAAATGTTCAAATTAATTATTCCAAAATGGAAAATTTAAGATAAATTGAAGGAGCCGGTTATTCACCAAAAATGAAAATAGAGGAAAAGTATTATTTATTGGGTTCGTTTCCATCAGTAATATTTTGATTTATTTGTGGAAAAATAAAAAGATTACAAGACTATCACAAAGTCCACCTTAATTAAACAACACCACCAAAAAAAATTGTAATTTAACCTTGAAAACACTTATCTATCTTTATATTTTAGACAAATTTCACATCGATTAAATATAAAAAGATATGTTAGATATTTAAAGAAATTTATTTTAAAATTGCATAAAGATGATTTTTATCACTATTTTATCTATTATGATTATTACACTGATTATATTCTTGTTATCATTAGTATTGTCTCCATTAAAATTCAAAATTATTATTATTGATATTCCGTGCACAATCATTATTATCAATCACTTTCAACACCAACTACTTTAGTCGCATAAGTAGCAATTCAAACTCGATAATTTAACAATCGCCAATCACTATCATCAATACCTTACGCAGCTAACCACTAACACCATCAACCACCTTCAGTGGTGGAACCACATATATTCCAAGAATGTTAATTGATACTTTTTCATCAAAAAATTATAGTAGGTAACTAGGTGAATTTATAATTTTTTATATGTATATATACCACTCCTTTGCTTTTTTCTGGATCTACCTCTCTATATTTTGACATCACGTAATGAAAATTTTGACTCGCCACTGACCAAATCCATCACTAACTACTTTCACCTTTAGCTATCACCACCAACCTGTCTAACCTGACTTGACTTTTTGACACATGTAGCACTATTTTCACTCAACTCTTTAATTAATTATATATTAAAAATAACCTACCTTGTTCAAACTATGGTTATAAAGTTATAAAGTTACATAGAAATTTTATCAACCTCATTTATTTCTTAAATGATCACTTCTTTTTTCTCTCCAAACTTTGGTTAATTATTAAAAATATCCTAATGACCTACTCTATTCAAACTTTAATTAATTTCAATAGGGGTAATTATATTTATTGACCATTTCAAATTGGTTATCTAATGGGGGTAGTTGGAACTTAAGATTAAATTAAAGGACAAAATAAATGAAATAGTATTAACTAAGTTAGGTGACTCGTGCGTTTTTATTACTAAAATAATTAGGAGTATGATTTAGTTTTGATCCTTGTTAGTTAATTAATTAATTAGTGTCCTTTGGATTTATTTTATATTTTGTTGTTTGAAATAAATACCTCATGAGATAAGGGTTTGGGATTGCATATTTATTAGATTATGATAAATGATTGGCTTAATGGGGGGATATTATAGTTTATTAATGGCTAAATGTTAGGTAGTGGCAACCATCAAGTGATGAAAGTCTAATACTAAGTCCAAAGGGAAGCACTTTTAATAATATTCTAAAACCTTTGGTTAAAAGAATAGAAATTTTTTTCATCTTTTCATAACTTTTAGTTCACGTATATATACATTTATTATATACTTATTGTATATTGAATATACATCGATGAATACAAATGGTTATGGTTAATTAAGTGGATGAGATTTATTTTAATTGTCTGTCGGAAAGTTAATAAAGAGTCTTAAATAAGTGGATCTAATGTTAGTATGGCTCGAACTTGAGACATCTGGTTAAGGGTGAAGCACTCCCATCAGTGCACTGCAATCCATGTTGGTGTGGTAACAACTTTTAATCAAAGCACAAAAGTGACAAATGTCATCAACTAGTGTAACATATATATTGACATTGTTGAGAATACTTGATTGATAGAGGAATTAGTAGTTCAAGATAGGCAAGAAAAATTATGATTTTGATATCAAAATACTAGTTTAATTTTGACTCTTCATACAAATGTGTATTTCTACTTTGATCATTTTCATTTTATTTATTAATAATAAAAGAATTTTAAGTTGTCATAATCTTGTGTAATTTTCGATTAGGTTAGAAGTTTGAATAACCTTTGACAATCTTGCAACAGCCAACACCTATGAAGGGTATGTACTCTAATTTTTTCTCATCTCCAACTTTTAGGGTCATTTGGTTTGCACATGAATTATGCTGAGATTAATTATTTTGATATTATTTTTTATTGATTGTTTGATCTGTTGTATCAAAAATAGCATGCATTATATAATTTATAAGGAGAAATTGCTTGCTTACAAAAATATACCTTCTACCATATTTAGTAGAAAAAGAATTTGAGAGACTTAGAGAGGTATTTTTGCCATTTTCATTATTTTATTTAGTAACCAAACAAAAGTTAAGACAATACTAAATTTGTATCCCAAATTAATTATTCTTGTACCGCATACCTAACATTCCCTTAATCATAAGGAAATGTATTTTTTTTTTCAAAAACATAAAGAAGAAGCTCATTGAAGGCTATGGTTAGGGCTGGGCATGGTATGGTATATACCGAATTACCATACCATATCGAAATTTTTGATACCGTAATTTTGATCTTATGGTATATGGTATACATTTTAAACTTTTTTGGTATTCGGTATGGTATTTGGTATTTAGAGGTGACATACCGAAATACCGAATACCATACCGAAGTATATAGTTACATAAATAACATATATATATTATTGAAATACTAACAAATATGAAACCTAGTATTAGTATATACTAAATGTTTAGAAGTTGAAGACGTGACTACTCTATTTTGATTGAAATGTATTTTAAATGTAATTGATTAACAAAAGAAGTTGATTGTATTTTCTTTTAAATATATATTTCTACATGTGTAATGTGTTAGTATGATACAATTGAGACTTCTTTTGAATTATCGAAGTCATAATACTCTATTATACGAGTATACATTAGTCAAAGTTGAATAAACTTTGGTTACCGATTACCATACCGCAAAATACCGAAACCGAACTTTAAAATACCGAACCATACCGAATTAAATTGGTATGGTAATGGTATAATAGTTTGAAAACCCGAATACCAAAATTATGATAGCGAAGTTTCAAATACCATACCATGCCCACCCCTAGCTATAGTAGAACGGTTGAGATTTTTTCACATCTTATCAGAAGTTTGAAGTTTAAATTTAGTAATTGAGAAAATTAAAATTAAAATGCCCTTCCCCTTAAATAGATCCTATGTGATCAGAATTTGGGTTAATCAGAGTATCAAACTAGAATTTCTCTATTTCAATTTTCTTCAACAAAAAAAATGTACCTTTCTGAAATAATAATCTCTCCATTTCAATTTGTTGGTTTATATTTTTTACTCTATTTCAAAATAATGTCTTTTTTTTTTTTTTTTGGCAACTATTTGATTCTAACTTTCTGCATGCTTAAGATCATAAGATTAAAAAATATTTTGATACACTTTACATATCTTTAACTAGTTTAAAATCATAAGATTTAATTTTTTTTTTTTCTAAACTTGATGTCAAATCAAATCAGATAAATAAATTAAAACGGAGAGAGTAATATTAGTTGGATGACCATATGAGAAACAACTCATAATTTATGACTTTATGTTATGACCCAAGTTAATTATTCTCCCTCATGACATCATTAATTAATTTGTGGTACTTTTTTAAGATTCAAGAAGTTACATAGAAATTTTTATCAACTTAATTACTGTTATTTTTCTTCTTTTCAATCTTTGATTTATCATTTAATTTATATTTATTGACTACGTCAAAAAGGATATCTAATGGGGGTGGTTGGGAATCTTAAGAAGTGATTAATTAGAAAAACAATGTCGATTAATAAAAAATAATAATTAGGATTACGATTTAGTTTTGAACTTTTCTGAGTCTTAATGGATTCTATTTTTTTTCTTTAATTGTTTGAAATAAATTACACCTGAGATAAGGATTTTGGATATAATAAATAATTAGATTATGAAAATGCTTAAGCTTAGTTGGATATTGTACATTATTATTATTGATTAGGTAATGGCAATCATCAACTAATTAAAATAAAATATTAAATGTCAAGACCGAGTTCTAATGACCAACATGGGTTATGGTGCAGTGGTGGGAAAGCTTCACCCTTAATAAGAGGTTTCGGGTTCGAAGACTCTGTTGAGAGCATCATCCTCGAATGAATCTTGCAGTGTGTGATCTGAATTTAATCGGACTCCAATGTGGACTCCAGATACGCAAAGGAGAAAAGTAAAGAAAAAAAGAGAGACAAGTTCTAATGTCTAAGCATGTCATCATCATGAATTGGCGTGTTACTTTTGACTTGGGAACATATTGCTTGTTCAAAGGTTCTATTGGATTTGGTAGGTAGGAAATTTAATTAAGAAATTAAATTGAAAAGGATTTTTAAAATATAATTTGATTTCTTTTTATTTATTTATTTATTTTATTTGGTATCCGGAGCTCGCATTAGAGCTTCGACTGTAGGGCTCAATCTGGAGGTGGAGCTTCCAACATAATTTTTTTTCATTTACTTTTAAATATTATCATAGTGAATTTATTGGTGAGAGTTTGTTTCTCTATCTTGTTTGATTTTCTTCCCCTTCCCCTTCCCCTTTTCCTTTAATTTTAAAAAAAATAAAAAAATAATGGTAATAGGAATAAAGGGATATGACCTGTTCAACCTGATTAAGTTTGAGTGGATCAATAACCACTCATTTATTGACTTAGCCTATTTTCGCTCGTCTAATTCAACTTATCAAAACATTAGGGTAATATGTATTTTAAATAATCCATGAGAAACTTTGTCAAAATACTATCAATTTTTTTAATTTAATATATTATATAGTCATAATAATGAAAAAGACACTCCTAATTGAAATCTTACTCCTTAATTATGCATAGTGAAATAAATTCTCACTATATGTTGCAACCTTTATGTTTGTCAAGCAAACCCTTGGGATCTAAATAATCACATACTTAGAGTAGGGATCCAAAAATAACTTTTAGCGGCAATAAATATATACATTAACAAAGAGTGTTGAAGTCTTTATCAGCATTAGTTAATTGTATATATGGAGAGAGAATCAAAATAATCTTATAAGTGCAATTAGATTAATAATCAAATGAAAACTTGAAATTTATTCTCAAATTATTATTATATGCATCAAACCATGTACTTTTCAAGGTGTTGATTTATGTGGCATAGTAATACATTATATCTAGAATACAATTTGTTGTGTATGTGAATAAAAAATAAAGTCATAAACAGTTTTAATATGAAGACAAACTCTGTGGTAGACGCCCTTCATGACCTTCTAAGCAATAATGTAATCAATTTTGTGATAAGAGCAAGCACAATTTTGAGCACCAATATCATTTGCAACACAAGGAGTACTAATTCTTCCATCTTGATACCATTTTTTCCTTTGTTGAAGTAAATCAGTGATGAAATTATCAAGAGTTTCTCTAGTGATGCCTGGCATAACAATAACATGTGCCATATCTCTCACACAAGATAGTTGCCAACGACGAACGAACTCATGGTCACGGGGCCTCTCGAGGACAACTATGATGCTAAGCTCATTAAGCATAACACTGATTCCTGCTTTCTGAAGACGGTCTTTTAAGTATACGGCGTTGTCAAGACATCTCTTAACGTCTTTTTGAAAGCCAATTTGACCTTTAGAACTTAGACTATACCACAAGAAGATTGGAGTCAAACCATTTCGACTACCAGAAATGGTGGCATCCACAGAAGCAATGTATTCAACTCTTCTTGAAAGGTTGTTAATGTAACTTTTCCTTGTTATTTGAACTCCACAAGGCATTGGACATCCCAAGAACTTATGACCAGAAATTGTCACACTTCCAATTGGCTTCTTGAAAGTAATCATCTATTATAAAAAATATAATCACAAATATTAGAATTATTTTTATGTTAAGCTAATATACTTAAATTTCTTAAGATGCAACTAAGAAAAAAAAACTTACATTTTTAATAAAAGGGATAATAAGTCCATTAAGTGCTGCATCACAATGAATATAAAATTGATCATGTGCATAACCACAATCTTCAAGTGTGTTAAGAATAACATCAATGTCATCAACAGCTCCTTTGAAAGTAGAACCTATAGTTTATAAAACAAATAATTATTAGAAAATGTATAACACAATAATTATTTTAAAAAATATCTTAATTAAAATATTTACCAATTGTAACATTAATTATTGCTGGTTTTCCCTTATTTTGAAGTAATTTAGCTTTCAAATCAGAATAATCCATTTCTCCATTTATAGATGCATTAATATTTTCAAAGTCCATTCTATACATCATTGCTGCTTTAGCCACTGAATAATGAGAGTCTTTTGATGAATATAAAATTCCTTCTGGAAGCAATTCTCTCCTACAAGAATAAAAGTTAATTAAATTAATAACTAACGAAACGTTAATTAAATTAACTCTCAAGAATCGAAACATCAGAAATTAATACTTACCCAACCAATATGCCATGTAAATTTCCTTCTGTGCCACCATTTGTAACATAACCCCAATATTGATCTCTTTCAATTTCCCATAAATCAGCAAACCAATTCAAAACAGCCACTTCAAAATCTTTTGAATGAAAATCCACAGTATTTTGTAGAAATGGATCACCACAATTATTTATGTGAAATTGCAAAAGTGGGGCTAAATTAGCATAGTGCTCATAGCATATGTTCACTGGATAACCTGAAAAAAAAAGAAAAAAAGATTTCAACAACTCAACATTTACAAATTCATACAAACAAACAAAAAAAAAATTATCCTAAACTTTGTACTAAAAAGAATTAGTATATAGTTTTCGATTGAGCCAGTCCATTTTGACAGCTTTAGTCAAAAATCCAAAATTGCTTGCGATAGCAATTTTGTCCTTTACCTTTCGAAAATTTTGAAATGTATACCCCTTTTAATATTTATTTACGAGTACAAAACTACTCAAAATTTACCAAAAGAAGAAATTGTCAACATATAGACCAAAACTAGTCTTGCTTGTCAAATTTGTCAGCAATTTACTAAAAAAAGATATTATAAATTACAAATATAAATATTTTTCTTTTTACTTTATTAGGAATTTAAATAAACATGTAATAGCGCGCTAATTAACTACCCATTTTATCCGAGTTAAGCTAGTGCATATCAAAACAATAGCGTAAACATTCTTTATACTGTCAGTATATATAGCTTAAACTCGATGATAATTACCGATATGATAGTTGATACGTTGGGTAAGTGTATCAATATAATTCATCAATGTACAATCCAAAGTTGGTCCATCATTTTTGCCTGGCTCAGTTACTGAAAGATTCAAGTTTTTTCTTGGTGTTGTAGGTGTTGATGACACCTTAAGTCTTCTCATTTCACCAAAATCACCATTTACAATTAATCCAGGTGGTGCTAATCCTCTTGGAGTGATTGCTGATGGCTCAAAATCCTATAAAATATCACAAACAAGCAAAAAATAATGTTTATATACATGCAAATGACTAAAAATGATAAAAGAATCAAAGACAGAGGTGAGGGAAGCCTTATAAGTTACTGAAACGACAATATACATGTCCTTTTTGGATCAATAGAGGGAGCGAAAACCAGGTTTTGCTTCCCAAAAGAAAGAAATAAGGGTTGAAGTTTAGACTGCTCAGAAGAAATTCTACAATAAAAGTTTTGTGATATGTAAGAATTATACCTTCTCAAATGATAAACTTCCCATTCTTGGAGCTAAATTCTTTTAGCTTTTTTTGTTAGTTTTAGAATGGAAAATCAAGTTTGGATATAATTATGTATAATATTCTAGGATTATATATAGGTACAAAAGATTGTGGGTTTGGGCACCAACCACAACTCACTTTTTTATTTTTTATTTTCTTATTTCTTCACCTTTTCCTCTTTGTTTCCTTCTTTGTGTTGTTTTCCCACTTAAATAAAAATTAAAAATAAGTCATTAGTGTTGCACAAAATACTCTTTGACTCCGTGTTACAAAGACTACTCAAACTTTGGCAAAAATGTTAGGTGAGAATGGTAAATATCCAATTCAAAGATTCATGCACAAGTGGTTTCTAAACTTAGAGCTCGTAGACGACAACAATAACATATCTAGTGAAATCTCATAAGTCAAGTCTGGTAAGTGTGAGGCATATGCAAAGTCGCAGACCGTTTCTCTATCTTACGTGAGGTAAAACGGCTCTTTAATTCCGATAGACCTTTGACTCAAGAAAAAATCCGAGCTTGTAAATAATTCATTTTATGTTTGTTATAATAGTTTTATCAATTTTCAACAACTTTAAATTATATGGAAATTTGACTCATTATTAGTATACCATTATTTGACAAGGGATTTCTAAACTTAGACCTCGTAAACTATAACAATAACATATCTAGTGAGATCTCATTACTTAGGTCTGAAGAGGGTGAGATATACGCATAGTCGCTGACCTTATTCTTATTTTGTGTAACGTATGCTTTTTCTGATAAACCCTCAGCTCATGAAAAAACTCGAACTCAAGCTTGTAAATAATTCATTTTATATTTGTTATAATAGATTTATCAATTTTCAACAACTATAAATTATATTGAAATTTGACACGTTATTAGTATAATAAAATTATTTTTTTCTAGCTTTTTGATGTATCACAACGACAATCTCCATTTAATAACGGCCAGCTGCCAAAAATATTGAAAAAGTTTAGGACACATGCACTAATTTAACAATGTAAAATATATTTACACAATTACATCACTTTAATATAATCAGGAAATTCTATTTATTTTTAGGTAAACAATATATAAATTGTATTCTATTAAATCAAAATTGTCACTGCAAATTGAAGCTAGTAGATGCTGACATTTATATAAATTGCATACATAGTCACTCTTTAGCGATATTTATGTCATATTTATATAATATAGCGAGAATTATATTATTACCGTCAAATCTTTTGTTGGTTGTAGTAATGTTCACGGAAAACTTATTATAAGATTTAATTACTTTTCTGAAATATGGATCAAGTATATAAGTATGTATATTACAACACAAAATCATACTTGACTTCAACTAATATCGAATGGAGTCTCGATTGCCCCCGCGAGTATTTAGAACCTGTTTTGGCCATAAATTTAAAAAATATTTAAAAGTATAATCAAACGCTAAGCTTAACCTCAAAACGGACGTTTATTTAAGCACCAAACCAACACAATATTTAAGTAATATTATTGTTATGACCCTCGTTTACCATTTCTTTTTTTTTTTTTGAGGAAACCATTTTTTCTTTTAAAATACACAATAAACTATATCCCAATTGTTTATCATACAGGAATAATATTAGTTACTTTCAATCAGATTTTCAGGAAACATTTAATTAATTAGTATTACTTGATGATTGTCCATTTAAGTAAAAATTGTACTTATAAGAATTTTTTTTCTTCAAAAAATAAAGTATTATTGTTTTGTGGACCGTTTGAGCGTTACATAATGTATTTCTAGATGATAGAAAATATCAAAATTAATAAAAGTCACTCAAGACCAATTAAAGATTGAAAACTGATCATGGAATAACTAATGTGAAATTAATTACATGTCTTGAACCAATTCAAACAAATTAGGTACTTTTTAAATTGAACAATAACGTAAGTAATAAAAAAATATAAAAATTATTGCCTCACTCAAGAACTTTTGTCGTACATTAACCATTATATATCGACTAAATTTGTCCTCCGTGATGAAGTAATTTTGGATAAAAGCATACTCGTATTACGTGTTTACATCAAAATCAATTAATGCACGATTTGTGGTTTTTACGTAAACTTTGATGGCATTTACATATGATTAATAACATGTATTCTAACCTATTCAAATCACTTAACAACAATAAATTTAAATAATTTGATATAAACATTCGATACAAATAAATATTTATCACAAATTTGGGAGGTGCAACACATGTAAATTTTTAGGACTTTCAGTGTAATTTAAATAATTTGATACAAACCTTCAATACAAATAAATATTATTCAAAAAAGAGATAAATATCAAAAACACACCTAAACTATCACATTTTTTTGAGTTTCATACCTAAACTATTGAGAGTGTGAGTTTCATACCTGAACTATCACTTATTAGTTTGAGAAAACACGCATCAGTGGTGTTTGTAATACACTCCCTCTTTTATTTGAAAAAATCTTGCCACATGGATAAAATATTCTATCTTGCCAAAAATTAAATAATAAACTATTAGTATTAATTAAAAATTAAAGATTAAAGTACTCTTATCCCCCAAAAAATATTTTTTTTAAAAAGTAAATTTTAAATTATTTTACTTACCCCACTCCACCACCTCCCCCCCACCCCCACCCCCACCCCCACCCCCAAAAAAAAAAGAAAAGAGACCCACTTATTCTCATTTTTTAATATTATTTTATTTTTAAAAAAAATTCTACCCCACCTTATTTAACCCTCGACTCTTAATTAATTAATTAATTTACATTTTTCTCGTTTTGTGTAAAATATGTATATATATTTTTAGAAAAATCTTTTTTTCTACTTGTGTACCGAATATAACATAAATAAAAATTTTATTTAAAAAAAAATCTTGCTACAAGTAAAAAAAAACTTTCTTAAAACATATGTATATATCTAACACAAAACGAGAAAAAAATTGGAAGCGGAGGGTTAGGTGGGGTGGAATAGAATTATTTTTTTTAAAAAATAAAATAGTATTCAAATTATTATTTGAAAATGGGGGTGGGAGAGATGAAGTAAAAAAAAAAAAAAATTTATAAAAAAATATTATTTTTTGGGATAAAATTTTTTTAATCTTTAATTTTAATTAATACTAATAATTTATTTAATTTTTGTCAAGGTGAAATGTTTTTTTCCATGTAGAATGTAATTTGGCAAAAAAATTTAAATAAAAGAGAGAGTGTAGTACACACACTATGAAGAGAGTGTAATAAAAGAGAGACGTGTGTTTCTCATACTAATAAGTGATAGTTTAGGTATGAAAATCGCACTCCCAATAGTTCAGGTATGAAACTCAAAATAAGGGGATAGTTTAGATGTGTTTTTGACACTTATCCCTTCAAAAAAGAGAAAAGACATAAAGTGACACATGAAGTTGTCCTGAATATTCAAAAAGACACATTAACTATGCGAGCGTCGTAGTACCCCCCTAAAACAATGTGAAACTTATATTATTACATCATTTTTCGATTAGTCACAAATTTTAAAAAGCAAGTGTTATCACACACCAATCATTACGTGACACGTGTTAATTTAATTTGAAATTTTTTTTCTATTATTTTAAATTTTTGTTTATCTTTTTTTCTTTGTTTCTCTCTCTCTCTCTTTTACTTTTTGACTTATTTTAATTTTATTACTTTAATTTTATTTTTATTTTGAAATCTACTTCATCTTCCATCCTCACTTTCAAGTTACCACCTCCCTCCATTTTCTTTCTTTCTTTCTTCTTATTCTTCTTCATCTCCCACCCTCACCCCACCCCAGGTCAAGTTGAGCCCCTCCTTCATTTTTTTCTTCTTCTTCTTCCGTCAAATTTCTTTCCTTTAGTGATTTTTTTGAAGGTATCATCAATTAATTTATCTCACTTTCATATAAGTTCAAAATTAGAAATGATAATTTTGAAAGAATCAATGAATTTCCCAAAAAATGAAAAAGCTTAATTGAAATTCGGATAAAAATAAATAAATAATACCTACTAATCATCTAGAAATCTAATGGATTTATCAAATTGTTCGAAATGTAAAATAATATTTAGAAATAATTTTAAAATTGAAGAGAGTTTTAAACTAATAGTAGTAAAAAAAGGAAGGTGGAGTTGTGGTAAAAAGTGACATTGAAAGTGAGAAGCTTCAATGTAGATGACAATGAATTTTTGAAGAAGAAGGAAGAAGAAAAAGAAAAAATAATAAGGAAAAAAAGTTAAAATAATAAAAAAACAAGAAAATATATTTTATAGCAAAATACTTGTAAAAATAAAATTATATTCGTTATTTTAGTTTGTTTACGCTCTTCAAGAGAGTGTATACATTCTCTATGTCAGGTGAACAAAAAATGATGTAATAATATCAGTTTTAAGATTGTTTAGAGGGATAATAGGGGACTTGCATAGTTAAGGTGTCTTTTTGAAAATTTGAAATAACTTTAAGTGTCACTTTATGTGTCTTTTTCTCCTCAAAAAAAAGAAAGAAATTATTGCACCATTGTGTGGTCCTAGAAGTTTGATCTTTCTTGGTTTAAATCGTATGTAGACTGTCCTATTTTGGATAAAAGTCACTTTTAACGATACGTGACACCGTTTGATCCGACACAAAATTTAAGAAAAATATTTAAAATTTATGGTCTAGAACACTTCAAACTATTTGTATAACTATAAATATATATAATTTCATTAAGGATAATAGGAAGATTTTAAAATTAAATTATTTTTAATTATGAAAATATGACATTCTTTTTAGGAATGAATCCAAAAGAAAAGTGTGTTACGTAAATTGGAACAGACTAATAATTGTTTCCTCCCTCCTTAAATATTTTGACAATATTGCCGTTATAGTGAAGTACAACTAACAAAGGAAATAAAAGGTAGGTATGGTTCGGACAAATTTGAAATCAAAACTTATAGTATTCTTAGTTTGAATATTCGTATTATACATTTCAGATTTAACATTTGAAATATTCAAATTTAGAATTAGACGTGTTGTTCGAAATGTGTGTTTGGTAAGGAAATCATTTTCTGAATCTATCTTCTAGTTTTCTCATATTTTGTTAGTTTAGATGTTTTGGAAAATATTTTCCAAATGAACTTAGTGAAAAATGACTTTATGACATAAAGTAAGGAAACTATTGAACAAAAACTCTCTTTCACTCTCACAACCTAATCCCGATCCAGGATCCGACTCCCGATCTCTACTCAGGACCTAACTCTTGACCACAAATCGGGACCCGAATCCCAACTCTCGAACCCCGACCTGAACTTTGATCTCGACCTTGAACTAAACTTTTGACCCACCCAAGACCCAACCTCGACCTGGAACCCATCTCTTGACACTGACATCAATTCGGGACTTGACTTTCGACCCCGACATTGGACTCGACTCTCGATTCCCAAAACTTGACTCCCCTCCTAGACTCGACCCTAATGCTAGACCCGACCCCTCAACACTAGACCCTGACCCAGAACCTGACTCTCGATCGACCCCGACTGGGTACCCGGTATCCTACCCTAACCTTGCTACTGATCCCAGCCTTGACTCGGGACCTAACCCCCCCCCCCCCACAAACTCGAAACTCGACCACCCTATCCCCAACCCCAACTTATATATGGGCAATATCAGGTCCTGGCTTAGGGCTGAATTTTTTTTATCCTCATTCGGGATCAGTTCCGGGGATAGATCCTGAGTCACCATTGAATCTCAAGTCATGGGTAGGATCATTTGTCAGGGCCTAAGTTAGGGTTAGACCAAGGTCAGGTTGAGGATTTGATTTTGAGGATGAGTCAAGGTCAAGGTCAGGGTCAGGGTCGTGTCTCGAGCTGGTGTTGGAGTTAGGTCGAGTATCAAATCGGGATCAAGACAAGGGTTTGGTTTCGTATTAAAAGGTGGGTTCAGGTTATACCTAAATGCTTTTGGAATAACATGCAACACATTATGGCATATTATGGTACCACCACTCCACCGAGGATTGACAAAATCATGCAAACGCATTATGCTACCACCACTCCACAAGTTCCACTTGGATCGATCATGGTCCCCAAGCACTCTTAAAAGACTTGGATAGTAATGCACCAATAAAAAAAGTGGCCCCAAAAGGAAAATAGAACTCTCAACTTAGATCTAAAAGCCATTGTCAAGTTGAAAAAGTTGTTCCAAATGGGAATCAAGTACCGAACTTTTGGTGTAAAAACCACATGTGTTATTCGTGCACCCGAATCTCTTTCATTGTAATACCACGAGTAGGAAGAGCGATTTTTCCTACCGCAAATTAATTAGAAATTTATATTATAAAATATGATTTTTTTCATCCATTTTTCATCGACCCAGATCACAAGAAAAAGGTATAGTGAAAAATAAATTCTCACTGAAATGTTATAAAGCTTCCTATTTTTCATGTGAAAACACTACTATTCTTTCTTTTCTCACAAATTCAATCAAAATATCTATGGAAATGATCACTGAACATTTTTCAGTGAAAAAATTCAATGGAAAAATAGTGATTTTTTAGTAGTGTACTGGTTGCACTCCTTATCTACGATTACCCAAAAAAAAAATCCGGGAAACTGAAGGACGATATATATATATATGTATGTATGTATCCTTATTTAACAACAAATTATATAAAAAAAATTATCAGCTATGAGCAATTTAGTAATGTATTAACGAAGAAGTTTATAGTTAAATTCAAATTTAGTTATGCTTCGATTTTGCTTTGTTAGTTATAGTTATTTTGACTCAAAAGTTACAATAATATACCTAGTGTAATATCATAAATGGAGTAGGATAATTAATTGCACACATACCTTATTCCTAATACCTTGAGAGGTAATTTTTTTTTTTTAAAAAAAGATTTTTGAAATCTTTATTCTAAATATGTCATAATATTTATATATATATAATTTTTAAAATTTACATTTTGAAATATGTTATAAATATTTGTGTGACTATAAATATATTTCATTTATGGAATTATAAGTGCTAGTGTGCTACCATGTACCAACCCATATTGCAAAGTTTATCCTATAATGAGGAATAATCACTCTATTCATATTAATCAAATGTATTCGTTCTTTTAATTATGTTTAATGCTTTAATTCAATTTATTATTATGTTAGGCGGCTTCTAGTTTAAGAAAATAATTCCTTTTTGATTTGGTAATCATTATCTTAGCTAGAAGAAATCTATTATTATACTAGATTACTAGTGATTTATGTTTGACAATTTGATGAAAGAAAGTTCGTTAGAACTTAAAAAAGGAACTTCCCAAAAATAATAATTATCATGTCAAATTTCTACCAATTACATGTAGTGTTTGAGATTATTATGATAGAGACTAATTAAAGATACCATTTAGCTTTGGGTGGGTGGGTAAATTATTGGGATTTTGCAATATAATTCCATGATTGAACTTTTAGGTTATCTAACATGATTTTTTTAAAGTTGAAAATACATCAATTATTTTGAAGATTTCTAATTGAGTGCTAGCTCTTTATGTGCATAAAACAATCATTACTAAAAATAAATAAATTAGAAATTAATTGTAATGACAAGGAAGGTTGTTTTTGAAAATTTTCATAAAATTATCATTTTACCCCTCCCGATAGTTGCCTTGGGTCTTTTCTGATCAGTTTCTGAAGTTGGTTTCGAAATTTGAGTAAAAGGTTGAAATCTTTGGAAGTTTTTAGTTTTGGAAGGCTGAAGTTGGTTAAAAGTGATTTTTGGTGCCAATCGGAGTTTTGAGTCTTGAAATAGAATTCCGTCAGTTTCATCAGTTCTGAAATATAGAACTTAGTGTAGGAGAGTTGTCGATTTGAGATTGAACTTTTGGGTCATCTTAGATGATTTTTTAAAAGTTGAAAATACATTAATGATTTTGAAGTTTCTAATCGAGTGTTAGCTCTTTACGTGCATAAAATAATCATTACAAAAAAATAATAATTAGAAATTAACGACATATAATTTTATTTAAATTGCTAATTTTATTTAGAGACAAATTAATAACAAATTATTCAAAATAAAATTGTTAGTGACGAACAATTTAACAATGAACTAGCGACAAAATTCGTGATTAATTTGACTTGTTTTTAGTCAATAAAGATCGCTTCTTTGTGAAAAAAAAGAAAGAGAAAAGGAATAGTATTATACTCCAAAACAAGTTTGGAAAAATATTGCATTACAATTTTTGGTACGGCAAGCTAGTGGGGAAGCTTTTTTTAAAAAAAAATTACAAAAACAATTAACACATGCATATATAGAAAGGGGGTAGAGATATCATGCCGGATCGATCGCTAAAAATCTTTGGTCTTTATTTGGATCCAATGAGAAAATGGGATCACTTCTTATGCAATGATTTTGATATAGTTCATGATTTATATTTCAGAAGTAAATGACGCTCTGATAGGATCTTCATAGACAAAAATATTGCAATCAGATTGATAATGATCGACTAACATTGCTTCTTCAGCCCGGATCGAAGATTCCCTTAGATATGTTGCGAAAAAGCTTTTGGTCCATCTTTGATTAGAGATTTCTGTATGGAAACTTTGAATCGAAGTTTGAAGAAGGGTGATTGATCAATATATCATCAGAAATAGAATTTCCAAAACAATTGATTGAGAGATGGGATTCAGATCAATTTTTTCCCTTCTTTTTAGTTTGTCTTAAACCTTGGCATATAGGTAAACTGTTCCCCTCCCGTGGAGAGATAATGAAAATTTAAAAAATAAAAAGATGATTTTGTTTTTTAACGGTTTGAAAAGTAGAAACTGAACATCTCTTTGGTTTTTCTCAAAAGCGCCCATTTTTTAAACCCATTTATAAGAAACTCAATTTTATTTTATTTTTGAAAATTAAGAATTTGATAAGTGAGATCTCGAATAAATATATACATAATTTTCTTTTGTCCATAGAAATAATTCATCAAAACAATAAGTCATCATTAACACCGACACATCTAAAATCACCAAATACGAGTTCCTCTACTCAATCTTTTTTTTCTATGCGGTATAAATGAATTATCTCTAGGAATCTCTAATGGGACAACAACCATGCATGAACAAAACTTTTAATTAAATTAATTATGCCATTTGCAATAATTAATTTATAAGCTCTTGATTATTGAATACAAATCCTTTACCATTTAAACAAGAACTAGTTTAATTAATTAAATTACATTGTCTATAAAATTTGGGAGTGGGTAAGATTGTTTTCACGTGTTATAAACAACAAAGTCAATATATTAATTAAAAAGTAGAGGATATACAAATGTAATTGCCCTAAATAGTGTAACTACAAGGTTTTTGGATTTTCATCATCACCTTTTGCCTAATTAGATTTTTTTTTTTTGGTTTTCTATCTGGTATTTAGAGTCCGCATTCGACTAAATCCGGATCGCATACGGCAGGGCCCATTTGGGGTTAGCGCTCCCAACAAGATTTTCTCCATATCCAGGGCACAAACCCGAGACCTTTGGTTAAGGGTGAGACAGTGCCACCATTATACCTCAACCCATATTAGTGCCTAATTAGATATATACATATTGAATTTCATTATTTGACATCAATACTAATATCATTTATTATAAAACTAGTACTAACATTGTAATAACTTAAGTATATATTAAGTCGGCTAAGCACTTTAATTTGTTCAAAAATCGACCAATTTAACACACACAAAAATTATAATAGAAAATTAAAGTTGTTTGTTGTCAAAAATATATATATTTATATTGAAGTTGTTTTTTTTGACGCAGCAGAATAATGTAACTAGAGACATAATCTTTATATGATATGTTCCAAATTCAAATATGTTAATGAACTGTTAAATCAATAAGTAATTGTCTCTGTGTGATCGATAGGTCCACAGATTTTAATTAGTTATGAAAGTGACAGATATTAATATTTGCATTAGGATAGACCGTTTGCATCTTATCTTCTTATCTTTCCGTAAAATTTACTAACACAGAATACTCTGTGCACTAAAATCACTTCAAGGTATAGCCATATAGAAGGCTTAATTAGAATATATACAATGTCATACTTACAATTTCTCATATTATTTTAGTTTAATGCTATAAATGCATTATCATAATTAATTTATTATAATTTATCAATTGAGCAATAACAAGAAATAATAATAAATTATTCAAGAGGGGATTAGCTTGAAAATTCTTTTCTAACTATATTGTGACTTCATTAATGTGAAAGCATGACATCATTATGCTTTTATTTTTCCTTTAATTTAGACATTGATAATTGATTTATATATAATAATAATAATAATAGAAAAATTAGGCTGTGGAGTTGGTAGCTATACAATGGTCATTAACTTTGTCAAAAATTGTAATATATATATATATATATATATATATATATATTAAGATTTAGTACCAACAAGACTTTTTGGAATTGTGGCTGTTCTTGTAGACTAAAGGGCAGCATTGAAGGTAATGTGGGGTTTCCTTGTAAGGTGTGTTTGATACGGAGAAAAATATTTTTCAGAAAATACTTTTCAAATTTCTTACAAATGGGAAAAACTTTTTATAAGTAACATATCTCTTCCCACCTTCACCCCCGCCCATAGCCACAATCTCGATCACCCCACACTATACCCTCCACTCTCATCTAAGGGTGGTGTCCGAACTACTGTATATCTAAGGATAAATTATATTTTTTATGTCTATATATTAGATGTTGAATTTTCTTAATTTTTAAACTGCTTAACGAAAATTCTTACTCCGTAATCATTACTCTCACCCCTAATGTGTTTGCCTAGAATAATGAAGATTACTCAAAATGCTTTTGAATTAATTTTTTAAAACTTATTTACTAAAAATATTATAAATAAATATAAAAACTCACTTATTTTCTAAAAAAATATTTTCCTTCCTACCTAATACACCCTCTAAGTCTACTTTTTCATCCCTACCATTTCTTCTGGTCGGTGATTGGAGAACAAAATTTGATAAAACGTATACACAATAAGATTGAATTAATATAATGTTTGAATTAATGGATTTTTTTTTTAATATATGAATTGGAGGGAAAGTGTGACAAAACAGTTTTCCTTTCTATATTATTTTATGGGATTAAAAATGGGACATTTTTTCATTTTTTTTCTTATCTTCACACAAATGGCGTACGCAGAATATTGTGTAAATAGTATTGATTTATTATTATATTCGACTTTGCAACTTACATTATAACTAAAATTATTATGATTTTTAAGTCATTTCTGCTAAATCTATCTCCATTTTATATTATTTCCAAAGGACGTTAAGTTTTATTAAATATACAGAGGATCTATGCATATACACTATGTGTTTAGCCAAATAAGTACTATATATTATTCATATCTTAATACATAAATATGGAAAAATAATCAAAGATTTTACTTAATTAATATTTTCTTAAAGGATATGTAAAAAAAACACGACATAATTTGAGATGATGGAGCATTGCTTTATCAATAACAATAATATATTCAGTATAATGCTATAAATAGAATAGAATTGAAGAAAAGTAAAATATACACAGACCTTATTCTATATTATATTATATTATGCGAAATTTTATATTAAGATTAATTTTTCCTATAAATGCAAAAATGCAATAGGGAACTAGAGTGATATTTGTGAAGTTGAAAAAAGTCTAATTTTACTGCTTGCATGTATAGTCAATATAAATACTTTTATTGGGTCCAATTATGACTACATGTACGTATATAGGGCTAGTGTTAGGGAAATTTTGACCTTTGATAAATAAATAATCTTTATATGCATTAATTCATTTTTACCAAATGTTGGTGAATTAGAAGAAGTCAATCTTGTTGACTACCTTATGGAGAATTAGAACTCTCTAGATTTTACTCCTCTCAGTTCATCATTACTTGTTCACGTACTTTAAATTTTATACGTTTCTTAAAAAAATATTGATAAATACGAGAAAATAATTTGGAAAAATAAGTAATCAATTAGAGTAAAATAGGGAAAAAAAATACTCCCTCCGTCTCAATTTATATCACTTAGTTTGATTTGACACGGAATTTAAGAAAGAAAGTAAGACTTTTAAAATTTGTGGTATACAATGATAGATATTTGTGTGGCTAGAAATAATTTCATTAAAGATAAAATGAGTATTTGAAAGTTAAATTTTTACTAAATATAGAAATGCGTCATTCTTTTTGAAACTGACTAAAAAGAAAAGTAAATCATATAAACTGAGATAGGAAGAGTATATTTTTTGATACGTTAAAAATAACAAATAAAAGTGAAAATCTCTATTTTCAAAATTATAGATACTTTTTGCATTTAGAACAGGTCACATAATATTTGGTTGGTATGTTTGTAGTCCATGCATTTATGAGTATATTCAGTAGTTGAAGACTTCTACCTGCAAGTCAAGACCAAGAAAATGTATGTTGCACTAGCTTTTCAGTCGTGTTGAGATTCGCGTCTGAAAGTTCACATTGAGGAATGAGATAAATACTTTCTATTAAAACGGCGCGTTTGTGTTTTTATTTTCTAAGATTCAATATGATGCTTATAATTAAGGATTGAAAGGTACTTGTCATTCTATCGACCAATTGTTATGATAATTTTCTATATTACTAGTCTTTAAAAGCTTGGATATCCTATTGACCAACTGTTATGATAATTTTCTATATTACTCTTTAAAAACTTGGACATACACATTGTCACTTTCTTTTTCTTTGATTCAAGCGTGATCATAAGTATATTATACGTCTCGATATCGGTGTTATTGCAAACTTTTTGTCACTAGCACGACCATAAGTATATTATATGTCTCAACACCTCCTTTTATATTGCTTTTCTTGATTATTAACCAAAAATATTGATGTTTTTGTCAAATTTTTTATTACCAGCGTGACCATAAGTATATTATACGTCTCGACACCTCCTTTTATATTGCTTTTCTTGATTATTAACCAAAAATATTGATTTTCTTGTCAAACTTTTTATTACCAGCGTGATCATAAGTATATTATACGTCTCGACACGTCCTTTTATATTGCTTTTCTTGATTATTAACCAAAAATATCGGTGTCATTGTCAAACTCTTTGACACCACATAAAGTGAAAAGCTACAAATGACGAAGAGTCATGATGTTTTGTGCCCCAAACATGTAATATTTGTTTTTTCATAGCATGATAGCTAAAAGCTTGATATTACTTATTACATTATAACATGTGAGCATGGGCTACATACAAGAGGGGAAAAAAACAAAATTGAATGTTGAATTTAATTTAGTGACATCTTCATTGTAACAATAAATGGAATTTAATTACAATTAACAACATTTGATTCTTCAACATATATACAAAAAAATACAATTAAAAATTGCTTTGATTTAACGCATGTGTCTTTTTCAGGAAAAACAAAATTGGTCAAATTAAAATACATATTCTCTTCCTTCCTGATAATGTTTTTTTTTGTTTATTTATTTATTGCTACACTTATTCTTAAAAATAGTCAACAAATAAAAATATTTATAAAACTAACCTGACTAGGGGAATATTAAATAAATAATGACGAGTAATTTCTCATGTGATAGAGCTATATTTAGTAATTTAATTTTTTTTCATTTTCACATAATTACTGATGACATTTTTTTTTGGTTTTATATTACTGTCATGGTAGCAATTGTCAAAGAAATTAGAAGTATTTAATTAATTATTTACCTTCCCCCTACTTAATATCAACTTCCCCCTACTTAATATTTGATATTAGGTTTAACGCATTAGCAACTCTCAACATATATATATAAAACTTTATTTTAAGTAATGGAGTATAATATTTAATTAGTTGTAAAACAACAAAGTCACCATGTAGCTTTATTATGTAGTTTGGTAATTAGGTTTACTAAACTCCCACTATAGTTAGTATTTGGGAAAGTTATACGAGAATCTAATTATTATTTTACGGAGGATAAAGTATGAAATAAGAATGCGAGTATATGAATAAGAATAACCATTTATAGAATAAATCTTATCTTATTTACTGTTTAATAATTCTTACACGGTAATATTTGTATAATTAATTAATGGATTAGACGGGGTGAGAGTCTAATTCATAAATTTAAAATCATTTATTGTACCTATATTTTAATGAGTTTAAAGTATATATTGAACAAGGTGATATAAACCTTTAAGTCACTTAAAGATAATCACAAGTAATTTTATTTAATAATATTAGTTATATAGTTTGAAATAAAATGTTAAGTAATCTCCTATAACAAATTAAATTACACAAATGGTATAAGAATTTACTCCCTTCATTTCAAGTTATTTGTCTTAGTTTGAGTTGTTACAGAATTTAAGAAAATAAAAAAAACTTTTGAATCTTATGATATTAAACTAAAAGGTGTGTGTAATATACCTAAATGCCCCTTAAATCTTATGGTCTTAAATATATCCTGCAAGATTTTTTAAAAAATAAAAAGTTATCAACTTAAGAAAGATATTCTTTTGTAAGAAAACTGAAAAGGAGAGTACGTAAGATAAACAAATTGAAACAAATAAAGTATTACATTCCTTCTACCTATTAGGCTACAAATGCCCTTTATATGTATTATAAATTACTCAAAAATGTTTTCTTTCATCAAATTGGCCCTAGCATTATTTTCAGACTTAAAATTTCCCCTTCATTAATTAATAATACAATTTTACAATATTTAATTAAATAATTGACGTTTTTAGATGGATTGGTGCCTATAAAAAAAACATGATCTACATTTTATCAGCATCTTTTTTTTCTTGTAGATGAACCTATTGTATGTTAAATTGTACATCCTTGAATTACTAAATTCTTGTCAAAGAAACAAAAATTTAAAACGTTTAAATCAAATGCATGTTTATACATAAAAGCGTTTTACATCCTAAATTTGAAAAAGTAGAGAAAATTACTCAATAGGCCCCAATCCATCTAAAAAGAAAACACATATTCTTTTCGTTTTAAGTTATTTGTCTTACTTTAATCTGGTACGAAATTTGAAAAAGTAGAGAAAATTTATAAATCTTGTGGTCTTAAAGTAATGATGTGTAGATGTCCCAAATTGTTCTTTGTTATCAGAGGTAGAGCTAGGAGGTAGGGCTGTTCAAAACCGAACCGAAACCGATAACCCGAACCGAAAAAAAATTATTGGTTTATCCGTAATGGGTTATTGGTTTAGCGGTTTTGATAACGGTTTTAATTTTTTTTGTTATCGGGTTATCGGTTCTTAACGGTTTAAGGTTTTTTCTTAACGGATTAACCGATAACCCGACAGTAAATTAAATAATTATATTTTTATCATTTTGTATATAAAGTCCTTGACTTAGAGTTTAGTTTTCTACTTTTGTTTTTGGCTGTCTCAAACTCTTGGGTATTCTACAATGTAAAAGTGTTTGCTTTTTAGCAAGATGTTATTTGTAAACTCATGTGCATGGTTCATTTGGTTAGTCACCTTGTTTCTACGTGATTTTTAATGACTTTTTTTTTGTGTCAAATCTTAACGGTTAAACCGATAACCGAACCGATAACGATCAATAACCGATAAACCAATAACCGATAAGTCAATATCTTAATGGTTCTTTAACGGTTTAGCATCTCTACAAACCGATAACCAATAAGTCAAACCGATAAACTTCAAAACCGAACCGAACCGACCGATACGCAGCCCTACTAGGAGGGGGTTTGTGGATTCGGACGAACCCAGTAGCTTTTCCGAAGACTCTGTATTTGTACTAAAAAAATAATTAAATATATATGTATATTAATCACAAAATTGATTGACGATTCTAAAATAAATTTAGAACTCCCAAACTCTTAATCCTAGTTCTGCCTCTGTTTGTTACGTGGAAAGTTAGAATTAAGGAGTTGTCAAGAAAGAAAAGAGACCTTCTTTTTAAACAGATGTAAACATTTATAATATGTTTAGAACATTTTTTATTTAATAGGTAAAAAAAATGATAAAATTTGATTAAATAGTTGGAAGGAGAACATTTTAAAACTATTTCTAACTATGCATTATTTATTTAATATAAAACATTTCGTCTTTAGCTAATTAAAAGAAGGGATATTGGACAAATATACCCTTTTTAAGAAAATGGTGCATATATATACTCTCATCGTCTAATAAGTGGTGCATATATATACCCTTATCGTTTAACAAATGTTAACATACCTATATTTACTAAACTTCACAATATCTTAAAATTATTTTTTACTTCCAAAAATATCAAATGACTTTTAAAAAATATCTCATCTATCTTTTACCCCTTAGACCCGACCAAAATAATAAAACTCAATTCCTTTTTTATTTAGTCCTTTACCTTGTGACCTCTAATTATGATTTTGTTTATTATACGATAAAGTATATATGTACCACTTGTTAGACGAGATTTTTCCTTTAAGAAAAGTGATCATGCCATTTGGTAAACTTGCTAATAATTTGTTTAAATCCATGTAAACTTAAAAGTCATATTTACGTGGGGCATGATGAGAACATTTTTTATGACTTTCCGTACTATATTATAGGTAGGGTTGGTAAGTTTAATTAGTCGTGTCACTCTTACTAAACAAAAGAAAAAAAATTATGAAATATTTGACTATATGTATATGTCCACATATTACATATTTTTTTTATGAAACATTATGTGGCTTTTTTAGCTAGAAATATCGTTTTCTTGGTAGGTTATGTAGCTGCAATTTATCCCTACCAAACTTTTCGTTCAATGTATATATATATATATATTAAATAAAGGTGATGATTGATGAAGAAGGTTACCGACTTACGGTGGACTCGAAGCCAACAAGTTCAGTCATATAGTGTAACGCGGATCTAAGGTTATAAAAGCTTTCACCAACTTTGATAGGGACATAGGTAGTGGCGGAGCCAGAAATTTGGTCAAGGGTGTTCAAACTTTAAAAGAGTGATTTTTTTTTTTTTAGTGAAGTGGGTGCATAAAATATTTTTTTTCTAATGAGCGGGTATATCCAAATTTAAAAATAAATTAGATATCATTTAACTAAATCATACGAAAACTTAAATATAAAACAATCAATGGTATAAATCAAAATTAACGGAGAAAATCAAGAAAAACAATTCTAGCTACTAGTTGAATACACTCCCTTTGATTCAAATTAAGTGAATTTTTGGGACTTTTTTCGTAAATTTTTTATAGTTCAAGAGAATTGTTGAGACTTTTTTCCCATATTTACCTTTTCTTTTAGAAATAATCAAATGTAATTTCTTAGTAAATAGAAACATAGGGGCAGCTATTTTTGTTTCTTTCCTTTTTTTTGAAACAAAATTGGGCTCTACAGCAAGAATCGAACTTGGGACCTCAACCATTCAAATGAGCAGCCTTACCGCTGGACTACAATCATTCATTATGTTCAAGATTGTTCATTTATCAATATATTCAAATAATAAAGAATATTTTACCTATATACATCGTCTAATTTTCCGGCGAAGGGTGTTCGGCTGACCACCCTCGCCGGGCTGTAGCTCCGCCCCTGGACATAGGGTTAGGAGCGAGCTAGCTTGAGGCTAAAGGGTTCATCTGAATTGAATCCTCTTTGATGAAAAAATATATTATTTATATATGGTTAAAATTATTTTTATGTATATATAATAGATGTTGAACTCCCTTCAACTAGTTCGGGTGTTTACTTCTTCATATTATGATTTTTTTTAATCAAAATTCTGGCTCCGCATAGTAGATAGGGTTATACAAATCGTGCCTTCTTAAATGATACACAAATTTCTTTTTAGTCCGTCTAAAAAAAATTACACATTACTATATTTCGTAATAATTTAACTTTAAAATGTCTATTTTATCCATAATGAAATCACAAGTTTCGAAAGTTTTTTCATTTAATTTAGCGTCAAGTCAAACAATATCACATAAATTGAGACCGATGAAATATATATGAATGTAAGTACCTCTTTTTCTAATTACAATCTTTGAAATATTTCTTAAATACTTATAATTAATTGTATATTATATATGTGGTAGTCCATCTTGTTATATTATTCTCTTTATACTAGGCTTATATGGTCAGAAGACGTATCACTAGAGTCTAATAATTACTTTGATAAATATTTAACATCTCTTTTTGTTGGTGCATTATATTATTCTCTTTATACTAGACTTATATGGTCTTAAGACGTGTCACTAGAGTCTAATAATTACTTCGATAAATATTTAACATCTCTTTTTGTTGGTGCAATTAATATTTTTTTTAAACCGTCATATAAATTAAACCTCTTAGGACTCATTATTTTCACAAAGGTTTGTGCATTTTTGCCTAAATTTGCATGTGCTATCATATATAACAACCTAAACCATTAGTAATACTATTCGTTTTGAACTTTTACTAATTAAGGCTACATGGCTTGAAAACAAATACTACTAATTAAGGCTACATGTGATTTCCATATGATGTTATTATAATTGGAAAACTTAATTGAGCATATTGTTGAATTCCTTAAAAAGGTATTATGAATTTTTTTCATTCACTTTTATTTGTTTGTTGTTCATTTCAACATATTAACTATTGAGAAAAAGATAATTTGTTTTCTTGTTTTATCCTTGATATTTACTACTAATTTTTCAAATCATTTCTCATATTTTTTCGAAATACTAATAGTCATGAGTATTATAATAAAATATGTACTTCATTTATTATTTTCTTAACGAAAGTACAACCATTGTGGTATATGAACAAATAAAAGTGGTTTGAATCCCACTAATTATGAATTGCAAAATTGAAAATCTAAAGCAGACAATATTATTAATGAGTTCGATTATAATAATAAAATATTTTAACTTTAACAACTTTTAGCATAATTTTCAAATATATATAAATTTTACAAAAAATTGACTCCATGTAAATTCGTGTCAAAATTTGAATATCCCCATATTCGTTGTACTTCAAATTTCATTTTTCTTTTTTGGAATTATAGAGAATCAACAGTCAAGCACTATATTTCCATCCTAAAATTTTGCTTTCATATTACTTTAACCAAAAAATCAATAAAAATATTACAAGTTGCATATTGAGATTTACAAAAATATTCAACAAACAACCAAACACTAAAACTAGTCAAAAACTCATTTCTAGTCATGTTTTAACTACCTCAAGCAAAGAATTAGAATTAACCTATAAAATAGTTAGTGAAATTCATTTTGATATATACAGGGACAGAGCTACAATATTAGATACAAATTTGAACGAATTTAATAGCTTCTGTTAAATTTTGTATTTATATTAAAAAAATTATTAAATATATATAAATATTTATTTGTGAAATCAGTTATTGATGAATTCTTACCTTTAAATTTCAAATTTTACCTCCGACAAAATGGGAGCAACCTAACTTGCATTCATCTTTTAACAGCTAATTAAATAAAATAGATACATTGCATCATGATAATATTAATTTAAATAAGTTTACTATAGTGCATATTCATTTCTAATTATTAGTGTGAAGAGAGAAAAAGAACTCAATTCAAAGGTTCATTAATTTTATTGTCACGACCCAAAAATGGACGTGATGGCACTCGTCTTATCCCACCAAGACAAGTCAGCCTAAAACCCAACTAATACAATAAATGCGGAAGTAAAACCAGAAAAAAAGACTAACACCATCTAATAATGCGGAATACAAAGTCAACTTATTAAAACCCCCAAAATCTGGTTGTCACGTGCACAAGCCTCTAATGTATTACAATGGATTTGAAAGAAAACCCAAGTCTCAAATGACATTGTTTCTAGAATAGAACAAGATCATAAATAAGGAGTAAGAAGGTCTGCTGAGATGACAATCAGCTACCTTACAAATCTCCATAGGAAGCCTCGGACAAGAAAATAAGAGAGGGTATCATGAAGATCCGGGCTCATAACCTACAAAAAATTGTAGAAGCAAGGGGTGAGTACCAAACCACACGGTACTCAGCAAGCAAACTTCTAAACACAAGCTAAGGGTATGGAATACGGGTACTCCTTACACCCCAACCAAACCTCCACAACTACAACCTGCATAAAAACCAGCCCAACCTAATAATTCACAATTTACATAGCACATAGTTCAACCATATCACTTCAACAATTACAGATCAGCAACACACAAGATAAAGTTCACCAATCACGAGTTCCACAGAAAAGTACTCATAAGTTCACAAATGATAAAGATGCACAATGCAATGAAATGCAATGTCAAGTATAGTGATGCATGTCTGACCTAACGATACACACCCGCTGTCTCTCAGTCCGGGACCCATGGGGGACATATCTGTCCATGCATCCGTCGCGGCGTGCGACACGACCCTCGATAATGAAATCCGTCGCGGCGCGCGACACGTCCCTCGATAATAAAATTCGTCGCGGCGTGCGACACGACCCTCGAATCATAGTTTCCGTCGCGGCGCGCGACACGTCCCTCGAATCATAATATCCGTCGCGGCGCGCGACACGTCCCTCGAAATGGTACATCCTCTTTAATTTCTTATTCTTTCTCAGTTCACATAACACTTGTCACAACCATGTCTCAGAACCAATGCAAATAACATGTTCACATAAATAATGAGGAGATGACCATTTTCATAACAATGCACACTTCACAACAACACAATTGTGATACAACATCAACAATGAATCAATAAGCCTTTCAAACCATTCTCACACATCACACACCAATAATTAATCACATTGCCTTATATTGCCCCTTTTTCATCATTAAAATTATTCAATATGGACAAGTCAACCCATCACCAAGTCCCATTATTCCCCAACACATATCACAAGGAAATACACGAATTCTATACACTTAACAAGGGTTGAGAAATCCACTTGCCTCAAATAATCGAACAATCACTCCGGGACTTGAGCCTTCCCCTTTCATTGGACTTCCAAATCAACGCAATCTATTCAAATGTACAATATTCGTAAGCAAACAAGTCCATAGACACCCATATTACTATACTTCTAGCCTAGATCCCAAAACTCACTCCAAAGTTGAATCCATGTCCACAAGGACATAACTGAAACTTTATTGAAACTAAATTACTCATATCATAGACCCCAAATTTATAACACGTAAACAAATTATTGGAGCAAAATTGCTGGACCATTGCCTTGAAAACATATGGACATTAAGCATAGAGATTTCCAGATCCTAGCTTTAACCCATTTAATAAGGAATGTACTACTATTTATTAGAAAAAGATCACAACTAAAAAGAACGAATCTGCCATGTATTTCCTAAAATTATAAAGTATTTACTCCCTTAGTATACATACATCCTTATAATACAAATATATATTAAAGTAACTATCACAAAATCCTATAGTACCTAGCTCTTAAACGAATCCAACACTGTCATCTAACATATCTTCTAATTTTTATATTTAATTGCTTTTGGTGTTAGTATCTATTAACCAATCAAAACAAAATTATTCAAGTATTATAAAAGTAATGATTATAACAATTCCTTACTTGAAGCTCCCATGATTCCTCTTCAAATTTTATGTCCGCCGCAGGTAAGTTCTTCCGGCTATTCTCTCCTTTTCTTTTTTTTTTTCCCCTAAAATAAACCCCACTAACTTATTTTAATTAATATGGGCCAAGTGGTATGACATCTTAAATAAATTTCAGACTTGACCCATTATTATCAACTAAATAAATTAATTATTTAATAAATATTCGTCAATTAAATAACCACAATTATTCAATAGTTCAAAATTTCTAAAAATGACCTTCCGGGTCATTACATTATCCACCACTAAAAACTATGTTCGTCCTCGAACATAAAGAAGAGAATGAAGAATAACTAACTTTACCAAAAGCCTGGGTTGTGATCTTCCTGAGTTGGTGTTCATCTCACCAAGTAAGCTCCTCCTTAAGACAATTCGATCAAGATGAACTACTAAGAACTTGATTTTTGAATCAAACTTTTGTAGATCTACAAATCAGGAGTGATTACCAAGCCACAGACTGACCCATGAACCCAATTTGAACCGAAACCCTCTACAACATAACACAATCACTAAGTCAAATCTTTTCTCACATAACCACGATAAAATTCTGAATCAATACTGGGTACAATCAGAAGTGAACCTAAACCAACCACCACACACTCATAATGCACAAATCATCACAAATCTTATCAAGATTCTCTTCTCACAACATAATCTTTTCACGAGCTTAAGTTATTAAAATATGATCTTTAGACATCGGTTAATCATCAAGGGAGAATCAAACTTATCTAACCCAAAGAAGGAAATGATCAAGTAACCACCCAACAAGCGATACACCCAAGCATACAGAACCTCTAACAACATTGTGGAAGCACTAGATCAATAGTTGTGATTATAGACAACTCTTAAGAATGACATAATTAGACCCTATGGCCCCCACATTCAATCACACAGCCAGAACATGACCTCGGTGATGAGATGGATATTAAAATTGTCCAACAACTATAACTATTCATGGTAGCTCTTTTATAAGTTCTCATAAGTAACGTTGTGCTTACTAGTATACTTCAACTATTCCAAACAACACCAAATTTGCCATAACTGAAATGACTAAGCCTGTCCGAGAATTCCACCCTACTAAGAGGACAATCACAAGATCGGTACACCCGATCCACCACTAGGGATTCACCCATAGATGTATAAACACACGTGGACATACGCAACGAATCATATTCCAAACCATGTCCAGAACGAAGTAGATAGTCACATAAAAATATATGAAACCAAGGTAAAATAATACCAAATACTCCTATAATGCCCATATCAAACATTTTTCATTCATGTGACTCCATCTCTTTGATTTTCTAGTTACACACAGTCAACTGATCTAGTCCCCATTACAATCGTACACATACTCGATTTATCAAACTTCACATACTTCTCACAATACTCCACATAAGCCAAGACTCCTAATACTAACAAAACATTATAACCACATCGGTCATTTACCCTACTCTCAAACCATTACTAGTATCAAAGTCTGTTTAGCAACCACATTGTCGCCTCTAAAAATTTCAAACTATGACTCCCTCTCTTTCCATTGAAGCATTTCTTGACAGATATGAGTCACACCCAAGACTGATAGCATTAATTCCAAATCTATAAGTACTTTCCCATCGAGGTACAACAATTGAATCACACCCAATGTCAACTTCACCTGATCATTCACATACCAAATTTCAACTACCATTCTAAACCATCACATACCTCATGCCAAACCTCAGAGAAATCCGTAGTCACTCCAATAAATCTATATACTATAAGCTCAGAATCCTTATTTACCATCCAGTGTCTATGTAACACATCACATCAGTCTGTGTAGTCCCATTTAAAAGAGTAGTTTCAATCCCCTCCCAAAAAAAAAATCATCAATAAATATGTCCATACCGTAGCGCATCCATAAATCACCTACCATAATTTAAATAATCTAACTCCTCATAACAACGCAAAATCTTCCACACATCTTTGTTTGTCACCCAAATCAAAATTCAATCTTCATAAAAGTCACTTATAAACCCCTAGTAAGTCTGTGCCAAACTAGCTCACATTGCATAGTCATTTTTAAACTCAAAGGTGAGAAACCCTACTACCTTCAACTTTGAACCAAGGATCTATACGAGATGTCTTATTCTTTCACCTTTCTTATATTCTTCCCGTGACACAAATTTCAAATACCTTAAACTCTTCAATACACCAGACTCTTATTCTTTTCGATAGCTCGCTTACCAATCTTATCCTTTGACAACCAACCCATGACATTTTACCTTATCCTCTAAATCAAACCATAAGTGAAACCCTTCCTTAAGTCCTTTAACAATCAAAAATAACAAACTTTACAACTCAAACCATGCATAAGTCCTTCCAAATGCTCAATACCCTATAATGGATCATTCTTACCATACCAATCCATACCTAGATAAAACATACTACCACGATCGTAGACTGAGAATGAAAAATCGGAATTGGGATTCCAAGAGTACCAGTTATCAAACTAGAAAACACAAAACACTTATTACCACACTTAAATCGAATGCCTATAGACTTCTTTCTCAAATCTTATCCAACAATTTGTAACTTATATGAACGACACGTAACACTATCACCATAATCATAACAAAACAGATGGAACCGTTTGTCTCTGAACCCAATTCTCTACTATCTCTAAAGATACATATTTGGCCCTTGCAATCAGAGTAAATATTCTTGTTCTCGCCCCCTTTCGAAGGCTAAACTACATTCTACTAATTTTTATTTCCATTTATGACTCTAGCTCCTTTCAATTCTATTCAAGTAGTGTCTCAACACATCCTAAAATTTTCCTTACAACCACGCTACTCACCAAATAATAGAAAACCACAACTTTAAATACCGCAAGTCGTTATTACAATATAAAAATTTATTCAACCAGCAATCCTTATCATATAATTGCATCTCAATCACAATCCATCGCAAACTCTTAATACCATCATGCTCATTTATCCATTGTCATTGTCTATAAGTCAACCTTATCATCGACATAACACCTTAAACCCAATTATACCAACCAAATTCAAAGGACTAACCCAAATTTTATACGCGCTTTCTTACTAAAATCCTGAATTACCTTCACACATGTATACTCATTAGGACTTCCTCTACCCATAAGCATGTCATTTCATTATCAATTTATTCCCTGGGAGCTTACGATGAAATCACCTATCCTCATTTAGAATTCTCGAGATACATTTCCCAACCTAAACGCTTTAATACCTTACCAAAGATCCACCACTAAAAGCTTCCTTACAAACAATGCTTAACTCAAGTGTTCGTAGTAACAAACTAGTTGGTTTCTCAAATGTGAATGCAACATCAAATTTTATTATACGAGCATGTGATACAACTAATAACTCCTCAAGTAGTTAGTATTTTCACTTGACAATCGATGTATCCATTTTCATATACCACTAGTACCATACCGTGAAAGTCCTTTAGGTCGACTACTAGAACACATCATATCTATCGAGAAGATCGTACCCAAATAGTCCACACATTTCTACCCATTAAGTAACTACAATACACTACCAAATCCGTTCAGTCTTTCGTCCAAAGTGGTATGCATTCCTTCGTAGATAAGGTCGATAGCATGAGTAACACACTCCATAACTCTAACCAAGTGAGAATCGGTACCATTATAGTAGTCATATCATGACCTTCTTTGATATACACTCAATATATGAAACCGTAGTAGAGATTCTGACCTTAATTGGCGCAACATCATTCTCATCATTCGCTAAGCAACCCATACATATTATGACAACTTTACTAACTGTATTTTTCGAAGTTACATTGTTCATTATCTAGCCATCCCTTTAATTATTACACTTCCAATTGTCGAACCACTCCAGATATTGTCTATACCGCTCAAGTACTGTTCCCTTTGTTGGGTAACTAACCTTACTCAACCCCTTCGAATCGTTGAACATTTCTAATCTGACCAAACATTCTTTTCATAAGTCTATCACTTTTACGTTAATATTAGGTCTAACATCAAACCCACATGACACCAACTACTCGCATAAAGAACCACGCACGAGCCATCATTACAAGTGAGAGAGTGGAATGAAGCGATAGGGAATCAAATCAGACCAAGGACGCACGATAGAGATACAAGAAATGAAGATTTTTCCTAAAAGTCACCATAGCCTCTCGAAGATAAGCAACAGACGTCTCCGCGCCGATCCTCGAGACTCTACTAGACTTGGCTTGTACACACGTGAGACCTATGAACCTGGGGCTCTGATACCATTTTGTCACGACCCAAAAATGGACGTGATGGCACTCGTCTTATCCCACCAAGACAAGTCAGCCTAAAACCCAACTAATACAATAAATGCGGAAGTAAAACCAGAAAAAAAAAAGACTAACACCATCTAATAATGCGGAATACAAAGTCAACTTATTAAAACCTCCAAAATCTGGTTGTCACGTGCACAAGCCTCTAATGTATTAAAATGGATTTGAAAGAAAACACAAGTCTCAAATGACATTGTTTCTAGAATAGAACAAGATCATAAATAAGGAGTAAGAAGGTCTGTTGAGATGACAATCAACTATCTCACAAAACTCCATAGGAAGCCTCGGACAAGAAAATAAGAGAGGGTATCATGAAGATCCGGGCTCATAACCTACAAAAAATTGTAGAAGCAAGGGGTGAGTACCAAACCACACGGTACTCAGCAAGCAAACTGCTAAACACAAGCTAAGGGTATGGAATACGGGTACTCCTTACACCCCAACCAAACCTCCACAACTACAACCTGCATAAAAATCAGCCCAACCTAATAGTTCACAATTTACATAGCACATAGTTCAACCATATCACTTCAACAATTACAGATCAGCAACACACAAGATAAAGTTCACCAATCACAAGTTCCACAGAAAAGTGCTCATAAGTTCACAAATGATAAAGATGCACAATGCAATGTCAAGTATAGTGATGCATGTCTGACCTAACGATACACACCCGCTGTCTCTCAGTCCGGGACCCATGGGGGACATATATGTCCATGCATCCGTCGCGGCGTGCGACACGACCATCGATAATGAAATCCGTCGCGGCATGCGACACGTCCCTCGATAATAAAATTCGTCGCGGCGTGCGACACGACCCTCGAATCATAGTATCCGTCGCGGCGCGCGACACGTCCCTCGAATCATAATATCTGTCGCGGCGCGCGACACGTCCCTCGAATCATAATATCTGTCGCGGCGCGCGACACGTCCCTCAAAATGGTACATCCTCTTTAATTTCTTATTCTTTCTCAATTCACATAACACTTGTCACAACCATGTCTCAGAACCAATGCAAATAACATGTTCACATAAATAATGAGGAGATGACCATTTTCATAAAAATGCACACTTCACAACAACACAATCGTGATACAACACCAACAATGAATCAATACGCCTTTCAAACCATTCTCAACACATCACACACCAATAATTAATCACATTGCCTTTTATTACCCCTTTTTCATAATTAAAATTATTCAATATGGACAAGTCAACCCATCACCAAGTCTCATTACTCCCCAACACATACCACAAGGAAAATACACGAATTCTATACACTTAACAAGGGTTGAGAAATCCACTTGCCTCAAATAATCGAACAATCACTCCGGGACTTGAGCCTTCCCCTTTCATTGGACTTCCAAATCAACGCAATCTATTCAAATGTACAATATTCGTAAGCAAACAAGTCCATAGACACCCATATTACTATACTTCTAGCCTAGATCCCAAAACTCACTCCAAAGTTGAATCCATGTCCACAAGGACATAACTGAAACTTTATTGAAACTAAATTACTCATATCATAGACCCCAAATTTATAACACGTAAACAAATTATAGGAGCAAAATTGCTGGACCATTGCCTTGAAAACATATGGACATTAAGCATAGAGATTTCCAGATCCTAGCTTTAACCCATTTAATAAGGAATGTACTACTATTTATTAGAAAAAGATCACAACTAAAAAGAACGAATCTGCCATGTATTTCCTAAAATTATAAAGTATTTACTCCCTTAGTATACATACATCCTTATAATACAAATATATATTAAAGTAACTATCACAAAATCCTATAGTACCTAGCTCTTAAACGAATCCAACACTGTCATCTAACATATCTTCTAATTTTTATATTTAATTGCTTTTGGTGTTAGTATCTATTAACCAATCAAAACAAAATTATTCAAGTATTATAAAAGTAATGATTATAACAATTCCTTACTTGAAGCTCCCATGATTCCTCTTCAAATTTTATGTCCGCCGCAGGTAAGTTCTTCCGGCTATTCTCTCCTTTTCTTTTTTTTTTTCCCCTAAAATAAACCCCACTAACTTATTTTAATTAATATGGGCCAAGTGGTATGACATCTTAAATAAATTTCAGACTTGACCCATTATTATCAACTAAATAAATTAATTATTTAATAAATATTCGTCAATTAAATAACCACAATTATTCAATAGTTCAAAATTTCTAAAAATGACCTTCCGGGTCATTACATTATCCACCACTAAAAACTATGTTCGTCCTCGAACATAAAGAAGAGAATGAAGAATAACTAACTTTACCAAAAGCCTGGGTTGTGATCTTCCTGAGTTGGTGTTCATCTCACCAAGTAAGCTCCTCCTTAAGACAATTCGATCAAGATGAACTACTAAGAACTTGATTTTTGAATCAAACTTTTGTAGATCTACAAATCAGGAGTGATTACCAAGCCACAGACTGACCCATGAACCCAATTTGAACCGAAACCCTCTACAACATAACACAATCACTAAGTCAAATCTTTTCTCACATAACCACGATAAAATTCTGAATCAATACTGGGTACAATCAGAAGTGAACCTAAACCAACCACCACACACTCATAATGCACAAATCATCACACATCTTATCAAGATTCTCTTCTACAACATAATCTTTTCACGAGCTTAAGTTATTAAAATATGAATCTTTAGACATCGGTTATCATCAGGGAGATCAAAGCTTTATCTAACCAAAGAAGGAAGATGATCAATAACCACCCAAAGCGATTACACCAGCATACAGAACCTCTAACAACATTGTGGGGAGCACTAGATCAATAGTTGTTGATATAGACAACTCTTGAAGAATGACGATATTAGACCCTATTGGCCCCCAATTCATCACACAGCCAAACATGACCTCGGTAGATTTGAAGATGGATATTTAACAATTGTTCCACACAACTTATAACTATTTCATGGTGCTCTTTTATTAAGTTCTCATAAGTAACGTTAGTTGCTTACTAGTATATCAACTATTCCAAAACAAACACAAATTTGCCAATAATTGAAATGACTAAGCCTGTCGGAATCCCCCCTACTAAGAGGACAATCACAAGATCGGTACACCCGATCCACCACTAGGGATTCACCCATAGATGTATAAACACACGTGGACATACGCAACGAATCATATTCCAAACCATGTCCAGAACGAAGTAGATAGTCACATAAAAATATATGAAACCAAGGTAAAATAATACCAAATACTCCTATAATGCCCATATCAAACATTTTTCATTCATGTGACTCCATCTCTTTGATTTTCTAGTTACACACAGTCAACTGATCTAGTCCCCATTACAATCGTACACATACTCGATTTATCAAACTTCACATACTTCTCACACTACTCCAC